>SKCR01023791.1:0-441814 GCA_019454045.1 Zanthoxylum bungeanum
ATCAACTATTTTGACTATGAACAGCTTCAACAACGACTCATCTCGGAAATACAAGTGTTCGAGCAGCAAGTTGTAGTGAAACTGAAGTAGGCATTACTTCTCCAATTTACAGTTTCCTGTAAATAGAAAAAGGCATTAAATTAACACTTGCACCTAAATCACATAAAGCCTTACCGAAGTTATGTTCTCCAATGATGCAAGGAATGGTGAAACTTCCAGGATCCTTCAACTTTGGGGGAAGTTTTCTCTGAATGATGACGCTGCATTCTTCTGATAATGCTACCGTCTCATAATCTCCCAATATCTGTTTTCGTGAAAGAATATCTTTCATGAATTTAGTATAGCTGGGCATTTGTTCCAAAGCTTCTGCAAAAGGGATGTTGATGTGCAGCTTTTTGAAAATCTCTAAGAATCGAGCAAACTGCTTGTCCAATTTGCTTTTCTGAAGACGCTGAGGAAAATGTGGAGGTGGAGTGATCTGTTCTTTTTCCTTAACTTCTTTTTCACCTCTTTCTTTCTCCTCCATCTGTTTCTCTACTTCTTTTGGAACATCTTCGATGGTTGCTTTGATTCCAACATCTTTGTTGATTTCAGTACCACTTTTCAAAGTGATAGCTTGATATTGCTCCTTCCCTCGGTTCCTTGGATTTGGTTCTGTATTGTTGGGAAGATTTCCTGGTGGTCTGTAACTCTGAGCATTGGCTAGTTGTCCAATTTGATTCTCCAGTGCTTTGATGGAAGCAGATTGGCTTTGAAACATAGCATCATATGCTGCTTGTTGCTTTTTGAACATCTCTGCAATCCAATCTTTTATTTCTGGGTCTTTTTCAAACTCTTGGGTTTTGTTCTGTTGCTGGAATCCAGGTGGTGGATAGTTCTTTTGCCCTGAATTATTGCTCCATGAGAAATTGGGATGATTCCTCCACCCTGGGTTGTAGGTGTTGGAAAATGGATTGTTCCCCTGTCTGTTGAAATTGTTGACATAATTCACAGTTTCTTCAAGTTGATTTTGTTCTGGTGCTTCTCCATATGGTGAATTTGTGGTTCCAATGTTACTCTGCATGCCGAGAGTCTCCATAAATTTGCATATTTGATCAAGTTTGCCACTGACTTCAGTATTGGCTCCAACTTCATAAATTCCAGCAATTCGTTGAATCATGCTTCTTTTTGTTGGCCACAAGGAATTGTTGTTGGCCATTTCTTCGATTAGGTCCCAAGCTTGTTCTTCTCCTTTTGCCATCAACGCTCCTCCAGCAGCAGCATCAATTGTGGTTCTCATTATTCCAGAAAGTCCATTATAGAATGTTTGGACTTGAAGCCATTTTGGAATGTCATGGTGATGATATTTCCGGAGCAAATCTTTGCACCTTTCCCAAGCTTCATAGAGAGTTTCTGATTCTTATTGTATAAAGGATGTGATGTCATTCCTCAGTTTTCCAGTTCTGGCTGGTGGAAAGTACTTTGCAAGAAATTTGGTGGCTAAAGCGTTCCAAGTTTTGATGGAACCTACTGGAAGTGAATGTAGCCAAGATTTAGCTCTGTCTTTCAAGGAGTATGGAAAAATACGCAGTCTCATTGCTTCAACAGCTTCTCGGTTGTAATTGAAAGTGCCGCAAACTTCCAGGAAGTTACTGATGTGGGTATTAGGATCTTCAGTTGGTTTTCCCCCAAATTGCACTGATTGCTGAATCATCTGAATGCAAGTTTTGATGTCGCCTGCATTTGCTGGTAAATGAGGAAGTACAATACATGAAATGAGGCCATCTACCACCGGAATGGTTCTGTCTCGAATGGGAATTGGTGGTGCAACCTGCAAAGGTTCAGGTTCCATGTTAACAATTGTTTCTTGGCCTTGTCGCCTTTCCCTTCTCAACTGTCTAATGGTTCTTTCAATTGCTGGGTCAAGCGGTCGTAGTTCAAAGCTTCTGGTTCGTCTCATTAAGACTCTGATAACCTGTAACACAATAAAACAAAAACAATAAGTAAAAAAAATTAGATACAAGTAACGTATCTAACCTCTAAACTAATAATAAAAGATAAAGAAGTCCCCGGCAACGGTGCCAAAAACTTGATCGGCGTAATCACACACGTATAGTGCAAGCGCACATATCGTTCAAGTAGTATAAAAAGTATCGATCCCACGAGGACTTAATATCTATTCTATTAATTTTATGAGGTCAAGTGATTACTAATATCTAACAAGTTGTTTGAAAAGATAATGATGATTCTAAATTTAAAACAAGTAAAAGAAATTTGAGAGTAGATTAATGAGAATTAAAACTATATAGGGTTGTGAATTCTTCCAATATTAATTAAAAGATGAAGTAGTTAAATCATAGTTGGGTAAATATTGATTTATTAATCTGGAATATTAAATTATGTAAAAGCTTCTTCTGATGGTTATTTACAAATACCTAGTTTAATTCAATTGAATCATATGTATATGTCAACCAAAATACCTAGATTCATTAAGTTTGAATTCCAATTATGATTACCCCCGCCCAACAGGTATATTTCTATCCTGTAAGGAAATCTATTAAAGGTTTATCTATCCTTAAAGAAGATCGTGGGTTGTTGAGTATAAGGTCTTTAAACTTAAAGTCTCTATGTCTAGTTCATTTTAAGTTTACTAATCAATTTTATTAATGGCCAGTTAATAAAAAGGCTTTAAGATTATGACTCAACAAATAATTCTTTAATTACCCAAACTATAATCTAACCTTTTTAAATCCAGTGATATTAGATTTCATCACAACCCTAGATATTTAACTTAGTTACAATACATAGCTAAAGCTGATAAAAACTTAAAAGACATAAAATGAAATTGCTGAAAAGTATTTGTAAAATAATGAATTGCAATAAAAAGAAATGAAATGCTAAGGTAAAAGGAAATAACTTCTACTATATACTATTTAGATATCTCCCATAAAATAATAATATATATACTTGTGATATTTTAAACCAACCGTCCGGAACTGCGGTATCCTAATTAAGTCAAATTCAAATATACCAGCCATAAGGCGGAACTAAATTAAATCAACCGACCTAGAATGGCGGTATCCTCATTAAGTTAGGTTTAACCAGTTTAAATTGAATAACCAACCGACCTAGAATGGCGGTATCTTTTTATTAATTCAGGTTTTAAATAGTTTATATATTATATTTTAAGGGAGATTAATCTAAAAAGGAAAAGTAAAAGAATTACCTTATTACCTCAGCATAGAGAAGTTACCCCCTCATGGATGGATAGAATTACTACTACAAATCGTAAATAAAACTGAATATAAGAAGAAAATAAGAAGAACTCTCTTTTATATAAGTATTTCAGAGGATTTTGGTACATTGAAACTAAGAAATTCAAAATCTATTTATAGGCCAAAAAAATCCAATTTTTTATTAATATTTTTCTGATTTTTATTTTTTTATTATTTTTTTTTGTATCGCTGAATTTTCGACACGTGGCATGGTGGCTTAAAAAAAACGGCTCGTTGAATTTTTGACTCGTGGCATGCGGTGCAATTACCAAAATACCCTCGGTGTCGGGACGCCCAAAATTACCAAAATACCTTTTTTGCCAAATTTCACAGTTTTGCTCCAAATCACCTCCAGAATGTCCTGAAACTTTATTTTGGTGTCGGGATGCCCAAAATTACCAAAATACCCTTTGTGTCGGGACGCCCAAAATTACCAAAATACCCTTTTTGCCAAATTTCACAGTTTTGCTCCAAATCACCTCCAGAATGTCCTGAAACTTTATTTATCTACAAAATAACACAAAACACATCAAAATATTCCCAAAACTCAAGAAACTATATAAAATATTAAGTTAAATGAGTGGGAAATAGTGATACATTTATCACTCATCAGCAGTCGAGCAGATCAGATGAGAGAACAATCAATATGCAGATTCATTAGCTCAACTTGCATCGTCCATCAAGTTAAAAATTCCTCGGGTCATCCCCTTGGAAATTTTGGAACCGAAAAGTAATGGAAGAAAGCATAATGGAGGTGGAAGTTGAGGTCAAACCAACCTGGATGGACCCAATCATGAGGTTCCTAGAAGTGGGAGACTACCAGATGACAAGAAGGAAACCAGGAGGTTGAAATATCGAAGTGTATGATTTTGCTTGATAGTTGGGGTGTTGTACTGAGGGGGCTACACGATATCGTATCTTAGGTGTCTGGGGCCCGAGGGGGAGAACTATGCATCAGGACGGGGTCGAGGTTGCCCGAGCATGTGAAGGAAGCATCATGAGGCTGAACCTGAGCCAATGTGCCTTTGGGGGTGTCCTCAGGAAAATTCTTAGGGTACATGGTCAGTGCAAGAAGCATCGAGGCAAATCCTCAGAAAATCAAAGCAGTGCTAGATCTGAAACCACTTATGACGGTGAAGGGGGTATAGAGCCTAACTGGTCGGGTGATGGAACTCAACCGGTTCATCTTCAAAGCCACTAACAAATGTCATATCTTCTTCCAGCTGATCAATAAGGCAAATAAGGAGGTCAACTAGATGAACAAGTGCGAGAATGCATTCCAATAATGTAGGGGATACTTGACTCGGCCCCCACTTTTGGCTAAGCCAATCTCAGGTGAGATGTTATTTCTATACTTAATTTTTTTCTGAATATGCTGCAAGCATGATGTTAATAAAGAATTAGAAAAAATCTAGAGGCTGGGATATTACACTAGTAAAGTCTTACTAGATATAGAAACTCGATACCAATTCCACGAGCTGGTGGCTTTATCCTTGGTGACTGCAGTAATGAATTGCATCTCTACTTCTAAACTCACCCTCATCGGGGTATATACTGACCACACACTTAGGCAGTAATGGCATAAGCCTGAGGTTTCAGGTCGTCTTGTCAAGTGGTCTGCGGAGCTTAGCGAATATGAAATCAAATGGCAAGCTAAAGTAGACTTTGTAGCAGAATTCACTGGACCTCAAGTTATGATAGTCCGGGAGGTAAAGTGGGAACTGTTTGTTGATGGGTCGGTCAGCTCACAAGCAACCAAAAATGAGGCAAAATATGAATCAATTCTGGCCGAATTGAGGCTTTGTATGGCGGTCAGGGTAAAAGACGTGATGGTGAAAAGCGACACACAGTTGGTTATTCAACAGCTTAACGACGAGCAGTTCGATAGCATGGGCTTCAGGAAACTCTGTGAGGATCATCAGATGTTTTTGAGATTTGCTTCACCTCCTCACCTAACGTCAAACAGGCAAGTAGAAGCAGCGAACAAAATTATAAAGAATAATATGAAGGCAAGTCTCGGTTCATGTAATGGTCTATGGGATGAGGAGCTACCAGATGTATTATGGGCACATCAAATGACCTACAAGGACTCCACGGGAGACCCTTTTTACTTGGCTTACAGATGTGAAGCAGTCATCCTTGTAGAAATTGGATGATGACCTATCAGGTACAGTAACTTGAGGAAGGACAGAGTGAAGAACTCATCAGACATCTCTTGACCTGATAGAGGAAAATAGAGAGAAGTCGGCACTCAAGATTGCAAAATATCAACAAAGAATGGCACGCTTCTATAACAAGAGGGTCCGGGTGTGAGCATTTTACCTTGGAGACTTTTTCCTGAAACGGGTGACTCTGAACACAAGAAAGCTCGAGGAGGGCTCCTCGGGAGCTAAGGGAGAAGAGCCTTACAGAGTTGCTAGAGTCATCAGGTCGATGTTGGGTTTTCTAGGTCAAACCAAGATCCTATTAAGCGATGAAAAGTGAGAATACATCAAAATAAAGTTACGGAAATACTCACTTTAATCGGCTTTTGGATGCGATGAACACAAAACTTTCTTTCTCCATGGATGACTCTCGGCCAAGCTCCTCTTTGTGTGCTCCAAACTCCAAGCTTTGTGTGTGATTCCATGCTCATAGATGGGTTTCCCTATCACCTTTGTAAGACTCCTTTAGTGTGCTAGCACCTTGGAAATTTTGCCACAAAATCTCCCATTGGCTTTTTGTTGTTCTCGACCAAGCCAAGAAATTGAGAGGAAAAATGGCACCAAGGCCATGAGTTAGAGAAGAATGAGAGAAGAAGATTAGTTGGTTTTTGTGAATTTTGATTTCAAAAATCTAATACCAAATTCCAAATTCAAAAAGGTACAAGGCATTAAAGACTTCCAACAACTCCCATCAATCACAAAAGTGACATGCATCACATCACTCAAAGTTGATGTGACTTACATCACAAGAATGACTAATGATGTGACGAGTGATGTGACTTGTGGGCCCCACTTGATTCGAAATGTGAGTGGGCCCGCAAACACTCCCGGGCTCGGGTTCGCTAATTCCGAATTAACGAATTTTCCGTTGCGACGTAATTAAATCAAATTTAATTAAATAATTATGCCTAGCAAAATTACTATTCACGTCACTAGCGAATTAATTCTAAATTAACTCGTTTGCCCGAATTAAAATCCAATTTTAATTCCGCGTCGAAATCTAATTTCATATAATATATCGAATATATTATTTTATCGATTAATTCCAAATTAATCGTTCTCTCTCTATAAATAGTATTTTATCCCAGATAAAATATCTCAGTAATTAATCCTAGATTAATTTTCTCCCTCTTCTAATTAATCCCAAATTAATTATGTGCGAGTCATACGTCATCGGTGAATCTTCGGGAAGCGACCCATGAGATCCCCGGATATGTTGGCAGTAAATCCGGTCGTCGGACTATCCGAATACTTACGTACCTAGTACTACGTTTTTACCAATTTACAAGACATGGTTGGCTTCTAGCAAAGCACCGTGCCTACCCAATTCTCCAGAAATATTCTTAAAGGAATATGTAATCTATATCATGCGTAGTATACGTAGTATAGCGTATTGCGATCCAGTATCGGATGTCACGTGCTAGGCCTGGGGCTAGAATTATGCCTGCCCCGTACGAAGAACATGTCGGATCTCTGGTAACTAGTCTCTATAATCGGATAAGCATGACCTAGTCATATTATCCCGATAGCTGCAGCTTAAAAGAGTACCAGTTTTGTATCCTACGTGATCATCATCTCCACTATGACTGGAGTGATACTTCCATCTTGACATCACACCCAATACACTACGATTCTCAATATACCCAGAAGATGTTGGGTTTTCTAGGTCAAACCAAGATCATATTAAGCTATGAAAAGTGCGAATACATCAAAGTAAAGTTAAGGAAATACTCACTTTGATCGGCTTTTGGATGCGGCGAACATAAAAATTTTGCTCCATGGATGAAGCTCTCGGCCATGCCCCTTTTGTACTCCTTGTGTTTCGGCCAAGGTCCCCTTGTTGGATCTTCAAGATCCAAGCTTTGTGAATGGATTCCATGCTCATGAATGGGTTTCCCTATCACCTTTGTAAGACCCCTTAGATGTGCTAGCATCTTGGAAAAATTTGCCACAAATCTTCCCCTTTTGCTTCTTCTTGTTCTCGGCCAAGCCAAGAACTTAGAGAGAAAATGGCAAGAATGTCGTGAGTGGAGAGAGAGAGAAGAGAAGATGATGTGTTGTTTTTTGTTGTGTAATCTAATTACACAAAATGAATGTCAAAATACCAAAAATAATAAAATGGTAAATGTCTTTAAAGCCATCACATTAGTGTGTTTCATATACTGTGACCAAACATATACTGACAGTCGTACTCATTACCTGGGCGTGTCGGATCTTATACGAAGAAAGTTTCTTTTTACGGATTCTAACCCCGGAGGAAAATTTGTGCGCAGTGGAAAGAATGAGTCAATTCAGACTACCATCGGTGGAAGAAATGCTGGAACGGAGGAATAAGAAGAAATCCAAGGGGAAGGAAATCGAGACTAACCCCGAGTCTCAACCCTCAAGGAAAGATACTCCAGCCATACTACCATCTGAAACAGGACACAAGACGTCGACTGGATCCGGACATTCTTCAAAGAATAGGAAACAATTGCCGGATATTGAGGAGGACCCAGAAAATGTAATTATTAAGATCCCCAAGGAGCACGACAGTTATGTCGGATCCCTCCAGTCTGTCCAACTTCACCGATGGATTTCTTTTAGAGGAAGATGAATGTCGAATGCTGACATTAGGACCATTGGAGGCTGCAAAGAGAGCTGTTGCTCGAAATTACGATATAAGGATTTTGTATTCTCGAATCTTCATAGAGAAATTATTCATTTATTTTTGGCATTTTGTCGTGTCAGACTCTGGAGTATGCCATCTTCCAACAAAGATATGTTGAAGCCAGCCTGAGGAAGGCGAGAGAACTGCAGAAGTCGAATGCGGCCCTACGAAGAGAATTGGCTGAAGCTAAAGCCTCCTCTGAAGAATCCAAAAAGAGAATGAAGGAAGCTGAGAACGAGGCTGCGGCCTCGAAAGCTAATTTGGAGGCGATGTCTTCCGAACTGGAGGTTGTGAAGGGGAGTGTCGAAGAGCTGGAAGGCCAGAAAATAGAACTGTTGGATAGGTTGGAGGGAGTGGCTATGGAAGCCATTATAAAAGATAGGAGTCAGCTCATGAAGGAGTATTTGTCAGGGGAACATAGCTCGTGGAATCCTAGGAAGTGGATAACGCTAGGGAAAATATTGGAGGCTAGCCTCTCTTTATCGATCGAGGAGATTGAAGTTGATGGAGGTCAAGAGGTTAGCTCCAAAAATATGGCCGCAGATGAGATTGGAGGGACTGATGTCGAGAGAGTTCAAGAGGTCCCGACTACTGGTGACACTGTTGATAAGGTTACTGAGGCCGCCACAGAAGAGTCTGGACCGAAGCAGCCTATGGAGATTGACCCTCTCTCTCAGCCGAAGGATTCAGTTGAGCCTGTCGAAAGGCAAGAAGATTGATGTAGCTTTGTCGTTTCGAATTTTTTGTAATATTGGCTCAGGCCTTTATTGTAAAGACAATATTTTGATTGTGAATATATATCCCAATTGTCGTTTGGAAAATAATCCTCCTGTTAAACAGAATATAGCCACATTTGTCAATAACTCGCTCAATAGACACATGCAAAGTTACATAAATGAAATTGAAATTACATAAAGGTAAAGATCGAAACTGAAATCAAACAAACAAGTCACCTTATTGCAGTGGGATAGCAGTTTTTCAAGTGACGAGGTCATCGGTAGTACTTCTTGAGGTGAATAGCATTCCAGCTGTTATGGACATGCCTCTCATCTTCTTTTTCTAATTTGTAGGCTCCGTGGCCTACAATTTTCTTGACAATGTATGAGGCCTCTCAAGTGGGTCTAAAATTCCCATCATTAGCTTCCTTGGTATTTTGGAAGACTCGACGAATGACCCTGTCGCCTTCCTTGAAAGTTCTACTTCTCACGTTTTTAACGAAATGTTTGCACATCCTCTGTCGATAGGTTGCGAGCCGTATGGTTGTGTTTTCCTTAACTCTTCAACAGTGTCAAGTGCATTGGTCATGAGTCTTTTGTTTATATTCTCATCAACCCACTGGAACCGTGGTGAAGGCACTCCAAAGTTGGTTAGAATCACTGCTTCGGTTCCAAAAGTCAAGGAAAATAGCGTTTCACCAGTTGAATTTCTCATTGTTGTTCGATACGACCATAAGACTCCCGGGAGTTCGTCGGCCCAGGCACCTTTCGCTTTCTCCAGCCTTTTCTTCAGGGTGTTAATTATTGTTTTATTGGAAGACTCAGCTTGTCCGTTAGCTTGTGGCTAACGTGGAGTGAAGAAGCTAAGCTTGATTCCCCAATTCTTGCAAAAATCCTGGAAGTGGTGACTGATGAACTGGGATCCATTGTCAGTGATAATCTCTCTAAGTAGGCCGAAATGACAAATAATGTTCTTCCAGACGAACCCTTGCACTTCCCGGTCCCTTATCCTCGCGAAGGCCTCTGCTTCGATCCACTTTGAGTAATAGTGTGTCAATGCGAGCACGTAGACTCGTTTCCAGGAGCGACTGGAAGCTTCCCAACAATGTCGATTCCTCATTTCATGAACGGCCAAGGAGTTAGGGAGGGGCTAAGTTTTTCGGGTGGAGACTGGTGCAAACCTTTGACATTTCTCACAGTTGCGAGCATATTTAGCTGCGTGGGCTCGTATGGTGGGCCAGTAATATCCAGCTGTGTGAGCTCGGCAAGCAAGACTCCTGCCTCCAGAATGATTCCCACATTGTCCTTCGGGCAGCTCGGCCAGAACATATTGCCCTCTTCAGGAGAGAGGTATTTGAGGTAGGGTCCGGTAACTGACCTCATTAATAATTGGTTGTCGTGCAGAACGAAACACGCAGCCTGCTGTTTTACCTTTCGGACGGCCACTTTGTCTGTCGGTAACGATCCTTCGTCCAAGTATTTGATTAGAGGTGTCATCCATGAGTCATTTTTTATGATATAGGAGATGGTACCTCCTTCCATTTTAATTATCGCTGGCCATTGCAAATATGCTACGGGGATGGCTCGGATATTCCCTTCTTGTAGTGTGGATCCAAGGGTTGCCAGGGCATCCGCGTGGGTATTCTCAGCTCTTGGGATCTGTGAAATTTCAAAGGATTCAAAAGCACACTGGACTTCTTTTACCTTAGAAAAATATGATGCCATCTGAGCCCCTATAACCTGGTAGGTTCCTTGAAGTTGATTGACGACAAGTTGTGAGTCGGATGTCGCCTCTACCCTCTTCGCCCCAAAATCTTTGAGTAGCGCAAGCCCGGCTATGAGCGCTTCATACTCGGCTTCATTATTGGTAGTTTGGAAACCACATTTTAACGCTTGTTGAATAATGTCGCCTAAAGGAGTAGTGATCACAACTCCTAGCCCGGAACCATGTCTGCTGGATGAACCGTCCACTGAGAGCTTCCACACTTCCGTAGACTGGACACAAAGTACCTCTTCACTCATATCCTCTTGAGAATTGGGACTGAAGTCTCCCACGAAATCTGCGAGAGCTTGGGACTGAATGGCGGTTCGTGGTTGGTAGGTGATGTCGTATTCCCCAAGTTCAACAGCCCATTTGGTTAATCTTCTGGAGAGCTCGAGCTTATGAAGAATACTTTGTAACGGGTAGGTGGAATATACGGTGATAGGATGTCCCTGGAAGTAGAGGTGAAGCTTTCGGGCCGCCATCACCAGAGCAAGGACCAACTTCTCCATTTGAGTATACCGAGTCTCAGGGTCGAGCAAGGCTCTACTCACGTAGTAGACTAGATAATGTAGTCCCTCATCTTCCCTTATCAGAATTACGCTGACTGCTTGTGGCGAAACCCCAAGATAAAGGTATAGCCTCTCACCGTCGACTGGTTTGGATAGGAGAGGCGGTGTGGTCAGTATTCTTTCAATCTAGTCAAGGTTTCTTCGCAGGCCGGGGTCCACTCAAATTTCTTCGACTTACCGAGGGAGGAGAAAAACAAGAAGCTCTTTTCGGTTGACTTGGAGATGAATCTATTGAGAGCCGCAATCCTCCCCGCAAGTCGTATGACTTCTTTTGGATTTTTCGGGGATGGAATATTGAGTATGGACTTTATCTGTTCCGGATTGGCTTCTATTCCTCGTCGAGTGACCAGGTACCCAAGGAATTTTCCCGAAGCTACACCAAAGGCACACTTGGTGGGGTTCACTTTCATCCCATACTTCTTCATTACGTCGAATGCCTCCCCAATATGTTCCCGGTGCTACTCAGCTTGTAGCAACTTCACTAACATATCATCAATGTAAACCTCCATTGTCTTCCCAATCTGATGGGAAAACATCTTATTTATAAGTCATTGGTAGGTAGCACCCATATTTTTTCAGCCCGAATGGCATTACTTTGTAGCAGTAAATGCCCATGTTGGTGACGAAGGCCATTTTCTCCTGATCATTCGGATGCATGAGGATCTAGTTGTAGCCTGAGTACGCATCCATGAAACTCAATAGTTCATGCTCTGTTGTTGCATCGACCAGCGAATCAATATGTGGGAATGGAAAGGAATCCTTTGGACATGCCTTGTTCAAGTCTGTGAAATCGATGCAGACTCGCCATTTTCCGTTCTTCTTTTACACGACCACGACGTTGGCAAGCCAGCCCGGGTACTGCACTTCTTTGACCGCTCCATTCTCCAATAACTTTTGAACTTCTTCATCGATCACTCGATTCCTTTCTGGGGCAAACTTCCTTCTCTTTTGGTTGACAGGTGGGTAGGTCGGATCTATATGTAGCTCATGAGTCATCAATTCTGGGTCTATCCCCGTCATATCTCCGTACGACCAGGCGAAGCAATCATGGTGTTTCTGGAGGAATTCTACCAGTTCGGCCCGCAATACCAGGTAAAGGTCGGCTCCAACTTGGGTCTTGTGGTCCGGGTAGTGTCGGTGAACATGGACCTCATCGAGTTCCTCCACTTTTGGATCATCTGTATGGTCTCGACAAGATCCTCCATGTAATTGCTATGCCGACTGGGATTTGGGCTTCAAGGTGGTTTTATAACAGGCCCTGGAAGCAAGCTGATCCCATTTAATCTCTTGGACCCCCCATCTGGTTGGAAATTTCAACACTTGGTGGTATGTGGATGAAACAGCTCGCATCTTGTGGATCCATGGTCTTCCCATTATCAGGTTGTAGGCTGAAGGGCAATCAAGGACCATGAATGTAATCACTTTATTGATTCCCCCTACGTATATTGGGAGACATATTTCACCCATAGTAAATTTCTGCTCTCGCTGAAGCCTATCAAGGCCGTAGACCGATGGTTCATTTTCTCCAATCCTCCTCCCATATCATTTAGTGCCGTCAGGAAGATAATGTTGGTTGATGATCCAGTGTCGACTAGCACTCTATTAACCATGAAGTTGGCCACTTGAAGGGATATCACCAAGGCGTCATGGTGGGGGTTCACATGATTGGATACTTGGTCATCAGAGAACTCGATCATTAGCCATGTGTAGTCTCCCGCTACAGTTTGCTCGTGGTTCGAGATGACAGAAGAAACCATCCTAGTTTGTCATTTCGCTGCCGAATAAGAGACTCCACTTACTTCTGAACCTCCTGAGATGAAGTTGACGGTGTTGTTGATTGGAGGTGGAATTGGGGCTCCTCCCTAGTCTTCTCTTTCTTCTCTCCGGGCCAATGTAGCTTTCCCTTTCTCCGTTAACAGGTCTTTCAGGTGTCCTTTGTTCACTAGTTCCAGGACTTCCAACCTTAGTGCTATGTAGTCGGCAGTCATGTGCCCGTAATCTCAATGGAATTCACACCATCTACTGGTATCTTTCTTTCCGAAGAAATCCTTGGAGTGCGCACTTCACTTCATTCCCCATATTCCTGAGGACTGAGACGAGTTCGCCTGGTGATATAGTGAAGTTGTAATATGGGAGTCTTGGTGCACCAGTGGGGGTTCTTTCTCTTTTGTCGTAATGGATTGGCCCACGATTGGAAGCCCTATCAAATGGGTGGTAATCCCTCGGACGATATGTGTTGGATAATATGACCCATAGCGTCACTATTTGTACAGATCATGGTGTTGTTGTACAAATTAACTATGTGACAAATGAGATTGCACTCTTATCATTTGTTATTAGATCACCTTATATGTATAAATGATGAGAGGTCCCTATGATTTGTTCCTGGACGGAGAATGATATGAACAGTATCAGTCCACGTAGGATAAATCATTAAACATCCCTAGCCGGAGTATTATCGAGACGAGACAGACAGTCGATAATGCGGAATAGGCTAGTATTGCACTTGTGCGCGTTGTGAGGGAACAACGGCATAGTTCTCATATATTTAAGTATTGGATACTTATGCAAGTGCGATAGGAGGTTGTGTTTCACCGATGGTACGGGAAACAGCTTCACTCTGGATAGCCCCCCGGAATCCCATTGGTATTATGACTATGTGTCTATGGGAGTCCGACATCAGGGTAGGTGTATTTGGTCTTAACCTGAGACTTGCATCGCTAATACTTACGACAATCAATATACTTTGGTTGAGGTCGTCTAGGTCTCTAACCGGTTCTGTGTACGCCAATACTGGGTATATTGAGAATCGTAGAGTGTTGGGTGTGATGTCAAGACGGAAGTATCACTCCAGTCATAGTGGAGATGATGTCACGCAGGATACGGTATTAGTGCTCTTAGTGATGCGCATCCAATCGTGATATTATGACTAGGTCATGAATATCTGATTATAGAGACTAGTTACCAGACATCCGACATGTGCTTCGGACGGGGCAGACACTTATCCAGCCCCAGCCCTAGCACGTGACTATCCGATACTGGACCGACATACGCAATACTTGGTATACTACGCTTGATATAGATCTTAAATATTCTTAGATGGATATGTCCGGAGAATTGGGTAGACCTGGTGCTTTGCTAGGAGTCGACCTTGTCTCGTAAATCGGTAGAACGTAGTACTTGGTACGTGCGTGATTCGGATACTCCGACGACCGTATTTACTGCCAACTTATCCGGGGATCTCATGGGTCGCTTCCCGATAATCCACCGATGACGCATAACTCGCACTCTTAAATAATCTGGGATTATATAGAAGAGAGAGAAAATTAATCTAGGATTAATTAAAGAGATATTTTATCTAGGATAAAATATCGTCTAGAGAGAGATAATGATTAATTTGGAATTAATCGATGAATTAATATATTCGATATATTAAACGAAATTGGATTTCGACGCAGAATTGAAATTGGATTTTAATTCGGGCGAACGAATTAATTTAGAATTAATTCGTTAGCGACGTGAATAGTGAATTCGCTAGGCGTAATCATTTAATTACGACGCGACGGAAAAATCGCTAATTGGGAATTAGCGAACCCGAGCCCGAGTGTGATTGCGAGCGCATTCGTATTTCGAATTCGAGTGCGGCAACGCAAGTCACATCAAGCGTCAAATCATTCGTCACATCAAGCGTCAAATCAAATGTCACTTTGAGTGAAGTGACAACTTGTCACTTGATTGAATGAAAGATTTGACTTTGATGTAGTTGGTAGTGGTTGGAAAAGGCTTTTAAAAGTTGATGGTAATATATTGTTACATATATTACTTTGACTTTTGAAAAGTGTATATCATATATTTAATTTTAGAAATTATATATAAGATATACCAAACCATTTTTTTTTACAACTAATATACAACTCTCTCTCTCCCATTTTCTCTCTTCATGTTCACGCCCAAATGGGCAAATAGCCTACTGGTTTTAACCAGTAAAAATGTGAGCAGTGGGGAAGCTTGGAGTGGGATTTTGTGGCAAAATCTCAAGTGCTAGCACACTTACGAGACTTGCGAAGGTGGTAGGGAGGTTCACCCATGAGCCGGGATCCGTTTGACGAAGCTTGGAGCTCCGTTTCGCAGCTCAAAAACAGAAGACGGAAGGTAGTGAACTGCACAACCAGTGAGCAGTCCACGCCCAATGCAGTGAGGTTTTTGAAATTTTGTTGCTTGCCGCGTCTCTCAACCGATCGATGTAGTATTCCGCTACCTCCCACCCCTGATGTGTTCACACATGATTTTCATTGCTTGTTTGATCTTGGGACCTAGAATAAACCTAACAATGGCATCAAGAGCCTTAGGTTCAAGCATGAAACTTTTAGGGTTAAAATTTGAGTAAATTGATTTTGAGCATGATTTAGTTAAATTGTTGATTGAGCTTGTTTAAATGATGTTGAATTGCATTTTGGTTGGACCAATTTGTTGAAAATTGATTTGGAATTATTTTCCCCAAATTGAAGACCTTGGCCGAATGGTATAGTGATTTTGGGTTCTTGGAAATTTTGTTTTTTGATTCATTAGATGAATTGGAATCATAATGTTAGATGTTAATTGAGGTCAATTGGATTGTACTTTGAATTGGACAAAAAACCCCAAAATCTTGTGTTGGCCGAATGGACTTAATGCCCTAATGTCTTGGTGATTTTGATTTTGTGACATTGGATGTGTATGAAATCAAATTGGATGGTGATTTAATGTCGATTGTGGGTTCGATTGGATTGAAACCAAATCGGACACAAAATCCTTCCTTGGCCGAGAGCAAGAAGCATGTAAATGGGTTTGATTTTTCATTTTGTGTGTTGGACATATAATAATGAGTTGAGTATGATTAATTGGACTAATATGATGTTTTGGAAATGTTGATTTAGTTGATTAATCATCTTATACACTTTAGGTAATTAAATTGCTAAATTGGATTTATGTAATTTAATTATTTGAGGCCTTAAATTGGATTGGGCTTCTAATGTTGTATTTGGGCCTATTGGGCTTGATTTTATCAAGTTGGGTTTAGGCCAAATGGATTGGATCCAATTGGGCCCAAAACCTTAACCATAAAGCCCAAATGCGACTAATGAACCTTTAAAGTTCAATTGGGCCTAATGGGCCAAGATTGATTTATGGGCTTATGAGGTAAATCCCAGATTGGACTTTGGTTATCGGTTTGACCCGAGTTGACCAAGAGTCCACGCCTTAAGAAATCAATTAAAAGCCATTGGACTTTAATTGAATTGACGTTGGACGTTAATCGGTCTTTGAGACGCGTTACGATTAAATTTGGAATTTAAGTCGTTAAAGGTTTATTAAATAAAGTGTAATATTTAATTTGGAATTGAATAGTGAATTAGTATTAAATACATGTTAAATTGGATTTAGTGATGTAGTTTAATTTAATTCATGAATTCGTACTTTGAGTACTTATTCGCAAAAATGAGTTTGACTCGAGCAAAATCAAATCGTTGTTTGAACATTGGATGACCACATAGTTATCAGATTAATTAATTTGATTAGATTGATTGATAGCATGCTTATGTGTGAATACGTGGTTGTGATGAATGAATAATGTATATCAGATGGATATTAGTCGGGTGGGGCAATTTTGGAAATTATTGTAATAAATTCGATTTATTAAATTGGACCTGCGTGTCCAGCCTTATCACCTTTATCTTTTGTATTCTCTTCTCACCTATTCCCCTCAATGTAAATGAGGTTTCTTTAGAAGTGTAGTGTAATGGGTAGAAGTAGTACAAGTGCTAGCTTGAGAGAGAAAGGGGAGATTTGATCTAGGATCAATGTAAAGTATCCATCCGTATATCATTATTATTTTATTTCATACTCGTTTTTATTATGTATTTAGAATGCATGTTTAAGGGTGTATGATGATGAGACCTTAACAAAGATAATTAAATTGGTAGCCAATTTGCACGCGAAAAACCCTCAACAAATATCATGCGTTTTCCTTCCATTGAGTGATTCTTACTCAAGATCCGAGATTGGCATGGGTTGTTGGCCAAAGTCAAGCCCCTGTCCGTCGAAGATGTGTTTGAATCACGAAGCTTTGTTCCATATTGGTGTCTTGTCCAAGTTGTGGTTTGTTGGCCAAAGTCAAGACCACTTCTTGTCCATCGACATTGATTACGAAGCTTCCATGGTCAATGGGTCCGCGCTTGACTGGGATCATAGGTTTGTTGTGCCAAAGCCAAGGCCTAGTTGATTCAGAGGAAAAAGGTTAGGGTATATATTGGATATATAGGCATATATGAGATATATGTTTCGGACTTGGATGTCCACCTACTGGATCTAGGAGTTGGATGATATCCAATTGATCTTCGAGATCTACCTAGTTAATTATCATACAATTTGTTGGCCAAAGTCAAGATTGTGTGATATTTAACGGGATCCTAGCCCACTAGGAAACACGATTTCCCGAGTACTCGATAGAGGGTTAGAGACTTGCCGAAAAATAGTGGGAGGCAAGAATTGAATTTGCAATATTCGTTCAATTACTCGCCATACGCGCTCAAACAAATATCATTCGTCAATATAAATTAAAAGTATTAGTTGGACTAATATTTAATGTTGTTTTTAATTAACAGTTGGACTGTATTATATTTGATTATATAATTGGATTATAGTAATCAATATATTTGAATTAATTGATTTCAATTTACAGTTGATTTTATAGTTAGACTATAGTAATCAATGTAAGTGAGGTTAATTAATTTAGACTATATTTGATTATATAGTTGGACTATTATAATCATTATAATATATAGTACCACATATCGTTGATTAAATAGGGACTATTAGAATCAAGATTAAAACTGAAAGATTGGACATTTAAATATAATCTTGGATTAAAATATTTAAATGGTTTAATTTTCAAATTGGGAATTAAATTTCAGGATAGTCCTGGAAAAAAAATAATAAGTTATTCTATTTGATAAAATAACCTATTATGCCTAACCCCAGAATCAAGCAAATAAGTAGAGCATAATCTTTGGAAGACTTATGTGATGATGACTTTAGTGCTTAATTCATAATACTTGACATAAATCTATGTTTAGATTTAAGAAGTATTAAAATTGCAATTAATAATTCTTGGAGAATAAATGACTAATCTCAAGGAGATAAAGTCAAACTTTGCAATTAAGCTAGTAGCGCAAGGCGCACCTTACTTCAATATTCTAGAAACCCAGGCTTGGCCAGAGGCTTCTGAAATATTGGAAAGGGCAAAGGCAAAATCATTATGATTTCTGGGAAGATAAAGGACATATCCCAAAGTGACTGTCGTTTGGATATGGCAGACACGAAGGAATTAAAGAAAGGGCGAGGCTCTGACTTTAAAAATTATTTGTCAAAGTTATGTTCACTACTAGTATTAAAATTAGATTTTAAATACTTAGTGTGGTACATAAAATATATGTATTGATGTTCAGAATCCGCTATGAGCTGGATAATGACTTCAAGCTGAGATTGCTCTACGAATCGGAAACGGGACGAAAGTCGCTGTTTCGACTGTAGATACCTAAGTTTAGGAACTACCCTTCGGGTGTGTACTTAAATTAGGAACTGTTATAATGTAACTAGTGGACTAGTAACATTATCTCTATATCAGTGTTTAATCCGTTGCGGATAAACCTTTATATTCTAGAACACTAAAGTGTTTCATTATATAAAGATGATACTGAGATAAACACATTAGATGTGAGAAACAGTATTTATATTTTGAATATAATTAAAATCTCAAACATATAAAATGACAAATAAATAGCTCAAATTGATTTGATCAATAGAGACTTATTTGTGGCATTGTCGTCTGGGACACAATTAAATAAGACTCGTATATCCACACTTTTGAAGAGTGGGTACTAGGACTGTTTTGACTAATCAAATAAAGTCTACGAATCTAGTTTATTAGGTAAAGCACCTAAAACACTATTTACTTGGTAATAGTGAAAAAGCCACCGATCTGTTAGCCCTATTCATTGTGAAGATAGTGGGCCCATATCTAGCTAGTCTAGATGTGAACATGAATATTTCGTGACCTTAGCGGATGTGGCACCACGTTATGGTTATGTGTTTCTTTTGAAGAACACAAATCGGAAACTTTTAGAGTTTCGACACGAAGTAAACAAATAGATCGGCTATAGTATTATACCGTCACGGTAAGACTGTAATGAAAATACGTAAGCATTAAGTTTCATACATACATGAAAGAGTATGGTATTCTTTCAGATGAGGACTCCTCCCGAGACACGTCAGTTTGACAGTGTGTCCGAACTAAAAACTGAATTTTGTTGGACAAGATAAGGTTAAATTATGAGTCGCTCTGAGCTATCATTTCCTTCAACAAGATATGTGTTAACAGTGCAAAAACGTATTTAGAATAAGGTTCCATGAAAATCTGTTTGACAGATGTCATATAGGATATGGACAGGGAAGAAACAGGGTTTCACACTCCTGAAAATTTGGGTATGCCAGGCATAACGTTTGGATGATACCAAACTAGAACCCAAATTGGATAAGTGCCAATGTTGGTTGTCCTAAAGGAAACCATAAGTATAGTACTTATAAATCTCACATGAGAACAATATAATTGTTGCTCACCATGCGGTTTTTCCTAAGAGGAATACCGATATGCAGTGGTCAGTGGGAGGATAGTGATACTCGATGAAAATCGGAGTAATACTGTTCGAAGCACGAAATCCTTAATGGAACACAAACGGTTCATCAAGGATGAATTTATACCATTAATCTTCGAATACATAAGAACATCGTAGATCGGATAGAGTCAGAAAACAACTTAGGGTATGGGTTTCTGATCTAACCCTCATAAAGATATCAATCTTATGGAGGTATACCATCCGACTACGTTTTGAGGAAGTGATACAAGGTATCGAGTCCTTATTATGGCAAAGTACCATGAGTCCGAAATGGATTCCATGTATAACAACTACTTTGGACACTAGTTGTTGTACCGCAAGGCATTGTGCCTATTGGTACATTAAACGTCTTCAAGGAAGACATACATGGATGGCAACATACCAACGTACAAAGCTAGGCTTGTGACGGAAAGGTATCGTTATCAACATTGTGTTAATAACGGTTCAACCTTTTACCTGTTGCCACTGTAAATCCATTTGGATAATGCGTGCTGAAGCTGTACATTTCATTTATGAGATGTGTCAGTTGTAGATCAAAATCGCTTTCCTGAAAAGGAAACCTTTTGGAGGATGTTTACAACATCCTGACGATTTTGTATAACCAACAAACGAGGTTTGTGGGTTATTCGATCCATGTTTGGATTGAAGCAAGCATAAGGTTCTTGGAACTGACGTTTTGAAATAATCATAATGGTTCATGATTTGACTCAAAACGAAATAATTCTTGTGTATATAAGGAGGTTAGTGGGAGAGCACTGATAATGAAATTCCCATATAGCAATTGGTGAAAGCTTGGCTTTCATAGATATTCTTTCAATAGAAATTCTCCGTAGAATTCTGGGGAGTAACAACCTTTATTCAAGGAATAAAGATCTACTGGGATAGATTTGGAGTTGTTAACACTCTCTGGAAATTATACATTTAAATGTACTTAATATGGTGTCTCATACGCTTTGAGCATATGGATTCACAAACAGGACAATCCAAGTGATAGTCACTGGATTGAAGTTAAGAATATCTGTTAGTATCTCAGAGAACTAAAGATGTTGTCATAAACTATGGAGAAGGAGAACTTGAAGTGACTGGGATCACCGCTGTAAGTTTCCAAACAATTAAATACTACGGTACTATAAAGTTTGAATAACGGGACAGTGAGCTGGAAATCTTCCAAGCAAGATAACCGTTGCGAATAAATAACAAATGCGGATTATTGCTGCAGCTGAGGCAGCAATAGAAGCCATTTGGATCAAAAATAAATCTAATTAGATTAGATATAGTTCTGTTAGCTGCTGAGCTAGGCGTCAGCACAGGCTAAGGAATGAAAGGTCTCATCGACGATCCAGATATATACTTCTATATTCATCTGATTCGTTCGGATCATACATCGTGGCGATGTGATGATCGTA
The DNA here is from genome assembly GCA_019454045.1 of Zanthoxylum bungeanum. Lineage (NCBI taxonomy): Eukaryota > Viridiplantae > Streptophyta > Magnoliopsida > Sapindales > Rutaceae > Zanthoxylum > Zanthoxylum bungeanum. Next base: position 21,276 of record SKCR01023791.1, read on the forward strand.
TAAATCGCATCGGATGATAATCATGCAAATCCGCTGACGAAAACCTTTTCTCAGCAATTTGAGCGAACCGTACATAGTTCGGGTGTTAGACACTCGAGTGACTGGCTATGTGCCAAGTGGGAGATTGTTGGATAATATGACCCATAGCATCACTATTTGTACAGATCATGGTGTTGTTGTACAAATTAACTATGTGACAAAAGAGATTGCACTCTTATCATTTGTGATTAGATCACCTTAGATGTATAAATGATGAGAGGTCCCTATGATTTGTTCCTGGACGGAGAATGATATGAGACAGTATCAGTCCACGTAGGATAAATCATTAAACATCCCTAGCCGGAGTATTATCGAGACAGGACATCGATAATGCGGAATAGGCTAGTATTGCACTTGTGCGCGTTGTGAGGGCACAACGGCATAGTTCTCATATATTTAAGTATTGGATACTTATGCAAGTGCGATAGGAGGTTGTGTTTCACACCGGGTACGGGAAACAGCTTCGCTCTGGATAGAGCCCTCGGAATCCCATTGGTATTATGACTATGTGTCTATGGGAGTCCGACATCAGGGTAGGTGTATTTGGTCTTAACCTGAGACTTGCATCGCTAATGCTTAAGACAATCAATATACTTTGGTTGAGGTCGTCTAGGACTCTAACCGGTTCTGTGTGTACGCCAATACTGGGTATATTGAGAATCGTAGAGTGTTGGGTGTGATGTCAAGACGGAAGTATCACTCCAGTCATAGTGGAGATGATGTCACGCAGGATACGGTATTAGTGCTCTTAAGTGATGCGCATCCAATCGTGATATTATGACTAGGTCATGAATATCCGATTATAGAGACTAGTTACCAGACATCCGACATGTGCTTCGGACGGGGCAGACACTTATCCAGCCCCAGCCCTAGCACGTGACTATCCGATACTGGACCGACATACGCAATACTCGGTATACTACGCTTGATATAGATCTTAAATATTCTTAGATGGATATGTCCGGAGAATTGGGTAGACCTGGTGCTTTGCTAGGAGTCGACCTTGTCTCGTAAATCGGTAGAACGTAGTACTTGGTACGTGCGTGATTCGGATACTCCGACGACCGTATTTACTGCCAACTTATCCGGGGATCTCATGGGTCGCTTCCCGATAATCCACCGATGACGCATAACTCGCACTCTTAAATAATCTGGGATTATATAGAAGAGAGAGAAAATTAATCTAGGATTAATTAAAGAGATATTTTATCTAGGATAAAATATCGTCTAGAGAGAGATAATGATTAATTTGGAATTAATCGATGAATTAATATATTCGATATATTAAACGAAATTGGATTTCGACGCAGAATTGAAATTGGATTTTAATTCGGGCGAACGAATTAATTTAGAATTAATTCGTTAGCGACGTGAATAGTGAATTCGCTAGGCGTAATCATTTAATTACGACGTGACGGAAAAATCGCTAATTGGGAATTAGCGAACCCGAGCCCGAGTGTGATTGCGAGCGCATTCGTATTTCGAATTCGATTGCGGCAACGCAAGTCACATCAAGCGTCAAATCATTCGTCACATCAAGCGTCAAATCAAATGTCACTTTGAGTGATGTGACAACTTGTCACTTGATTGAATGAAAGATGTGACTTTGATGTAGTTGGTAGTGGTTGGAAAAGGCTTTTAAAAGTTGATGGTAATATATTGTTACATATATTACTTTGACTTTTGAAAAGTGTATATCATATATTTAATTTTAGAAATTATATATAAGATATACCAAACCATTTTTTTTACAACTAATATACAACTCTCTCTCTCCCATTTTCTCTCTTCATGTTCACGCCCAAATGGGCAAATAGCCTACTGGTTTTAACCAGTAAAAACGTGAGCAGTGGGGAAGCTTGGAGTGGGATTTTGTGGCAAAATCTCAAGTGCTAGCATACTTACGAGACTTGCGAAGGTGGTAGGGAGGTTCACCCATGAGCCGGGATCCGTTCGACGAAGCTTGGAGCTCTGTTTCGCAGCTCAAAAATAGAAGACGGAAGGCAGTGAACTGCACAACCAGTGAGCAGTCCACGCCCAATGCAGTGAGGTTTTTGAAATTTTGTTGCTTGCCGCGTCTCTCAACCGATCGATGTGAGTATTCTGCTACCTCCATTGATGTGTTCACACATGATTTTCATTGCTTGTTTGATCTTGGGACCTAGAATAAACCTAACAATATGTTCTTCGGTCAGTTGTACATTAACCCCTCATATCTAATTCTTTCGGTCATCTGGATGGGCCCGTTCTCTTCTCTCGTAGACTGGAAGAACTTTCCTTACTTGTATTCCTCTTATCCTCTTCCCATCTGATCTCTGTTCGGGCTCTTGCCAATGCTTGGTCCATAGTGTAGCATCGGTTCTTCGTTAGCTTCTTGTAGAGGCCGCTATCAGCCAGCAACCCATTTCGAAATGCTTCTACCGCTGTCGGCTGATGGAGATCTAGGATAGCTATTCTCTCTTTGTTAAAGCGTGAGACATAGCTTCGAAGAGACTCTCCCTTCCGCTGTTGTATTAAATTGAGGTCGTCTGTGGTCTTCTCGAACTTGCATGAACTAGCGAAGTGTGCCACGAACTTGTCTGCCAATTCTTTGTAGGATCCAATCGATCGAAATGGTAAATTTATTAACCATGTCAAGGCTGGACCGACCAATGTCTCTTTGAATCCTCTGCACATTCCTCTCTCTCTGGTGTGGAGAAAGTCCCGTGGACATCATTTTGTACTTATAATGGATTATGTGATCATCGAGGTCAGTTGATCCATCGTAAAAATTAATTTCTGGAGGGCTAAACTTTCGTGGGAGCTCCACCGAGTTGATCCCTTCGTCGAAGGGAGTATCTGTCAGGGTTCATGCTCTACTTTTCCTCAAAGGTAGTCTGGCTCCAGGTAAGCTAGACAGAATCGCCTCCTTGAACTCCTCCATTTCCTTGCGTATTGTTGAAGCTGTCATTGTTTCGGCTGGGGGGATTTGTTAATTTTTTCCATGACTGATTGAACGATCTTCAAGAAGGGGACCTTCGGTTCTTTCAATGTTTGGTGTCTCCAACGAATTAAGCTGGCGGCCTTGAGTTTCAAGGGGATTCATTGGCTCTACTCAGCTATGCGTGGAGGAAAGATGCTCCAACTGCCTTTGAAGGTCACCTTTGATATTCTTCATGGCCGAATTTTCCTCTTCTAGTACGCGTAAGCGTTTCTGGAGAATGGCCAACTGGTTGGCTATTGGATCTGAAGGCTCGCTTCCTGAAGCCATGTTGATGCTTGCGAGTTCGTCGTTGGCTGAATGGGCGCCAAACTATAGACGCTGGTTTTCGCCCGAGTTCTACAATCGAGATTTCGTAGAAGGGCACTGGCGATCCTACAAAACAAAGAAGGTAGGGTGAGCGTGGAGATACTACCCACCGGTGTGGTGGGTGCCGTAGGCACTCCGACGCCCAAGTCAGTGATGGAAATGAGATGCTAACACCGTAGAAAGAGGAGCAAGGTCAGGTATTACCTTGATCCCCGTGAGCTGCCGTGAGGGCGGTAGGTGGGAGGTGCTGAGAGCAATGGAGAAAGTATAGTTCAGCAATGGGTTGAAGCGCTTGAGGCTGAATCTCCCTCCTCAGAGAGCCTCGTTTCCTCTATATACATGCTCATGTAACGTGTGCCTTTATTGCCCTTTGATTGCTCGTCCGCTGGGTCATGATAACGGTCGACTTCATGAGGTGTAATTAATGCGTTTTGCCCGTTGTAGGCTGGAAGGGATAGGCGTTACATGGGCTAACCTTTGGATGATCTTACGGTTAAGGGCGTTGGTGTTCGTTGGGCCTGGGCCTGCACTATGTCTTTGGGGTTTGATTTGGGAGTTTCAGGGATGCATTTAGTGGTGGTCTTGGAATAAAAGGTCGAAATTTCCCTCGGGCCAAATTTGGCCCGTACACTATGTTTACAACAAAGGTTGGCTTTATTTGTTGGACCCCTCTAGTGTTATATGGTTGTATGATTTGAGCCGCTCTGTTCAACTTATTTTGTGATTTGTATGTTTTATAGTTGGAGGCGACACTCTTTTTTTCTATCTGTGAATATTAAATTAGATTTTAATCAAGTTGATACCTTCTACTTTTTCTTACTATTCTTTTTATTGGTTGTCTCTTCGTGCCTGTAATACTTTTACTTTATTTCATTTATTAATATATCATTCTCATTGGGATTAAGGGTGGCAACGGGCCCGATTTTTTTCCAAAAAAAAAAAAAATTCAAATACAATTTATATTATATAAATACATCATCAAAATGAAAAATATACAAAAAAAAAATACATTCACACTATATGCAAAGACAATTAACAATTTAAATGCTATAAATAAATAAAAATGTTACAAACATATTAAAATATATATATATATATTGGTTTTGGTCCGGGCCAAAATTACAAAGCCTTGCTCGGGCCCGAGCCCGAGCTGGGCTTTGATCAAAGGGCGGGCGGGTCAGTCAGGGTCGGACCGGACCCGGACTTTTCTGCCATCCTTAATTGGGATTGTTTTGGGGTAAGATATTAAATGCGAACTATAAAATTTTGTTTTTCAAACATTCCTTTATGAAAGGCTATTTACAAAAATAAATAAATAAATAAATAAAAGACGCATCCCAATCCCAAACTTGTGGGTCAAGTTTGGGCTTTATTGACTAGATTTCATCGAGCCATTTGGAATTGTAACTCTGTGGATAGGCTAAACTCTAAACCCATTAAAAACCTTGTGTGCTTAGAGGAATATTTAAGATTTATTTTTGGGTATTAACATCTTATTATTATTGATTTCACTTTCTTGTCCGGTCCGAGATTCAGGTCTGGACATGGTTTTTATAATTCTAAGTCTGGACATAAAAAAAATGATGAAACACTAAGAATTAAATATGTTATACAAACAAAGTATAAAAAATACAATAAATTTAAATTTTGTAATATTTTTTTAGTTTTAATTAGTTAATTAAATTTTCTAATCCGTTTCATTAACCCCAACCCTAAAAATCCGAGTCCACTATATTTGAACATGGACTAGATTGTATCCAGCCCAGACCACTTGGGCTTGTCTGATCCGAGTCTAAGCCCTACTGCACATCCTTTCCAATTTTGTCTAGCAAGGGTGGCAATAATAAATCTTGCATACCCCTTATTTTGTGTTTTAATTTTTTTTTCCTTATTTTAATTATGACTATAGGAGACTCGAACCCTCTATTTTATGAAAAAAGATAATAGGTGCCAATAAAATAATAAAATCATCATCAATAATTATAAGAATGAATGTGATTTGAATTTAATAACCTCCTTATATTATTAGACTCAGGACCGGACTTGGCCATAAGGGAACAAGGCGGCCGCTTATGAACGCCAATTATTTTTAATTATAATATTATGCTAAAAATATAACAATCATCTTAAACTCTATGTCAAGAGACGCCCGGATTTAAGTTTTTCTGCTTAGGAAAAAGGGCGGGAACAATGGACCTTTACAGGGTTTATAAACAAAACGACTAAGGACCAACAAACTTTAAACCATCCATGACTCACTTCAATGGACATAACACAAGAGAGGGCGCGTCTAACATACCCAGGGGTATGAGATACCCCAACGGTCAGTTAAAAAAAGTAAAAAAAAAAATTTAACCGGTTAAACTGGTAATGAATATTAAATATAAAAGCTTTTCTCTCTCTCTAACTCTCTCAAATCTCTTTCACTCTCACGATCTCTTATACAGTAGAGAAATTTTTCCCCAAATTTCAACTCTTGTTACTGCTACACTTCATTCTCTTGGGAAAGATTATTGAAGCTGAATCCCAGTATTGAATTTGTTTGTCTTGTTGAGATGAGTAAATTTAGAAGACATGTTGCTCGATTTGTTCTATGGCCATGAACCCTTATATTTGACTTTTTATTTTTTATTATTTGTAATTATTATTATTTTTTTGTGGGGGCAAGGTGAAGAGTATATGTTCTTTTTGCAAATTTAATTTGTATGCTGAAACTAAAACTCTATATTTCTTACTATTTTCATTTCTCGGTCTTTGAATGTACAACATCAGACTATTATCAATCTGATGATCTCTTGACTCCGGAATAGCAAGCCGTTCGGATGAAAGTGAGAGAGTGTATGGAGAAAGAAATCGCCCCAATAATGGTGGAGGTATCTTTTTAATGTTACATAACAACTTCCTTTTGAAACGTGGTGATGACTTCGTGTGTATGGCACTATTCGTCGTTAATTATCATATACTGCATTGATAAACTCATGAACAAATAGTTGATTTCTGCCCTTTTTTCTTTTACTTTTATTCCAGTATTGGGAGAAGGCAGAATTTCCCTTTCATGTTATTCCAAAGCTTGGTGCCCTACGTGTAGCTGGTTGCACAATAAAGGTGATTTTACAATATTATAGTTTAGATTTTTCCTCCCTCCCCTGAGGTGAAAATGTAGTTAGTGGGATATTGAGCTTGTTTTGACTCAGGGTTATTGCTGTCCTGGCCACTCTGGGACTGGAGCTGCTATTGGTATCGCAGAAATTGCTCGAGTTGATGCTAGTTGTTCTACTTTTATATTGGTGCATTCCTCTCTGGCAATGCTCACTATTGGTGAGATCTTGATGTCATTTTCCAAATAATATGCAAGTAACTGGATGCAATAACATGTTGACAAACTATGGCCTTATATAACTTGTCTACACTGTCAAGTATAACACTGTGCGGATCAGAGGCGCAGAAGAAGAAATATTTACCTTCTTTGGCTCAGTTAAACACCATTGCCTGTTGGGTAAGTAGCTGGCTTTAGGTACCTTATAGTGTCTTAACAATGTTGGTTACGACACATGTGAGCAACTCAAATTTGTTCTTTTACATCTCAAGGCTTTGACTGAACCTGCCTATGGGAGTGATGCAAGTGCTTTGAACACAACTGCTACTAAGGTTAATTTCTCTACCCCTTACATTTATCTCTAGGATTAATTTTCTGTATCCATACAAACAAGCAGTCTATAATGTTTTGAGTTTCATGCTTTTGTTGGTAACAGTAGCTCCGGTAAAAGCACTGTGGTTTCCCTCATTGAGAGATTCTATGATCCTACCTCAGGTAAAATAAATTAGGTAAATCAAGTTGTTACCACTATTAAGTTCTTCAATTATAATGTGTTGTTGTAGTTAATTTAGTTATGGGGTGCAAATTTATGAAATTTGTATAGGACAAATGCTGCTGGATGGGAATGACATAAAGTCAGTGAAGTGGAGATGGTTGAGGTAGCAAATAGGACTTGTGAGTCAAGAGCCTACACTTTTTGCTACCACCATTAAAGAGAACATACTCTTGGGTAGGCCTGATGTTAATCAAACTGAGATTGAAGAAACTGCCAGAGTTGCCAATGCTCGTTCATTCATTATCAAGGTTAGTTAATGATATCACATTTTAGCTTGAGATCATAATAATAAATTCACACTAAAACTTCTTACCTCATTTACCATTAAAAAAACCATACCATCAAGTAACATCAATTAGGTTAAAAGGTCTTGAGGGATTAAAATAATTATGGGGAAGAAAATGTATTGATGATCGATGTTTATAAATTATTTTACTCTGCACCCAAGGTTTCAAGTCAAAAAAATCAAAATTTTCATTTATTATTGTTATATTTATTTAAGAGAGAGTAACAAACCTTGATGTCTAAACAATACATTTGAATTTGATAAGAAAGATCACATATAACCTTAAAGAAAAGATATATATACTGATATGTATATGTAGTCAAATTGATTCTTTGTTTTTCTTTTATTTTCTTGTTTTCATTTTCCCACTTGCATTCAGCTGTTTTATAAGCTTTTTTGAAGATGAAATATAAAACTAATAATAGTTAGTACATCTTTCAACAGCACACAATTAGCTAAGCAGTTGAATAATGAATATTTTTTTTTATATACATTTCTTAAATCTTCAACTGGCTGATGAATGCTAGTATGTTACTAGTATTTTTCACCAAATAAGGTAAAGAAATGTCAGGGTTAGTTGCATTCATTAGATTTGTTTGTTTTGGATGGTATAAATACATTGAGTTGAGGTTCTTGGGTGGTAGATATACTGACTAGTTTACTTAACTTGTTTTTGATTTATCATTTTTATTTTTTTATCGATTTCTGCTTTTTAAATTTGGGGATTTAAGTACATGATTTCAAGCAAATTAATTTAAATTGAAATGGCTTATGTCTGCCTTTTTTAACTGAAATTGCTAGAAACATTGTAATGTGTTATGCATGGAATTTTAATAGTGATTTCTAACATACTTTACTAAACTTTGCCATTGATGATTATGTTTCTTTCTTATTATTTTACTATGTGCTTATTAGATAGATGGTGAATTTAGACCATAAGGAGTATAAACCATATGCGGTAAAAACTCTTATTGCTGTATTTTTTATGGAAAAGTATGAAAAATAATTTTTCAATAGGTTCTACAGATGGGATTGTGCAAGTATTGACCTAGTTTTTATCTAATACTAGTTTTGAGTGCTACATGCCCCTCTATTTGATTTATCTAGCTATCTTCACCACCATGCATCTTGAGCATGAACTCTTGATGAGCGGAAAATATATCAATATTTACCGCCCCTTTTACTTAATATTTTGTTTAGTTTCTCGGGTTTGATGAACGTTTTGATATGTTTTAGTTTATTTTGCAGATAAAATAATATTGGGGCTTAATGAAATCATTTAGAACGAAATATGGGTCAAATAAGGGCAAAAATTAGACTTGACATATTAATTTTGGAGATTGGAAACTTGAAATGGCGTTTTAACGAAGTGCAGTTTTGGAAATTCCAGTTTTATGCATCTGTCGTAATTTGGGCATAACTTTTTACTCCGATATCGGATTGAGCTGATTCAAGTTCCAGATTAAATAAGACTCAAATATCTACAGCTCTGAAAGACAAAATAATTTCGAATTCTGAAGATTTCATGCCCGAAATGTATGAACCATCCAGAAGTGTGTTGTGTGTAATTATTAAAGTCACTTTCAATCATTTTCAAAGAAAAAACTAAATTAATAAATAAATAATAAAATTATCAAATCATCACCAAACATGATAAGATATTAGTGGAGCAATTAATAATGGATTTGGTGGAGCAATTAGTGGAGCAATTAATAATTGATTTGGTGGATGATTTGATGGAGGCAAAATTTTGCCTATAATACCAAGTCATCATTTCATTTGTAAAATTCATACTTTCTTCTAAGGAATTCCTTAAGAATACTAAGAAGATTGTATCTTGTTGTTTATTTATAACTTTCAGTAATTAATTTCCGCTTTCGCACTTTCTTTTCTTTACTTTTCACTTTTTACTTTCCGCAATTTACTTTTACGCACAGTACTTTTCTTTCTTTAATTTTCAGTTTTTTTTTTATTTTTCAGTAATGAGCAGGTAACTCCCCTTTGCTAGGGTAAAAGGTAAAACTTTTATTACTAATATTTAGATTAATCTCCCTTAATTATAATATATAAACTAGTTAAAACTTGACTTAACGAGGATACCGCCATATTGGTCGGTTGGTAATTATTTAAATTGGTTTTAACATGACTAAACTGGATACCGCCTGATTGGTGGGTTGGTAATTAATTATTAATTTGACTTAATCTGGATACCGCCTATATGGCTGGTTGGTAATTATCATGCAAAGTTAATATATTATATTAAGGGAGATATCTAAAATAGAAGTAATAAAAGTGGATCTTTTTACCTCAGCATTTTCTTTTATTGTAATTTTACTTTATTTACTTTCAGCAATTTACTTTCAGCAATTTACTTTTCAGCAATTTACTTTTCAGCAATTTACTTTCAGCAATTTACTTTTCAGCAATTTACTTTTCAGTATTTAATTTTCAGTATTTAATTTTCAGTATTTTACTTTATGTCTTTTATTTTATTTAAGTTTTTTTTACTATTCGTAATATGTGTCGTAATTAAGCCAGTTATCTGGGGTTGTGATGAAATCCAAATCACCGGTTTATAAGGGGTTAAATTATAGTTTGGGTAATTTAAAGGTTTACTTATTAAGTTTTAAGCTTAATGTGTCTTGTTAATTGGCCACTAATAAGATTGATGTGGTAAATCTAAAATAAACTTGACAAATGAATTTTAGGTTTCAGCCTTAGACTTAATAGCCCACGATCTTCCTTGAGGATAGATAACCCTTTAATAGATTTCTTACAGGATAGACATATACCTGTCGGGTGGGGGTAGCCATAATTGGAACTTAAACTTAATGAATCCAGAAATTGGTTGACATAGACATATGGTTCAATTGGGTTAAACTGGGTATTTGCGTCTGACCATCGACATAGGCTTTTGCATAATTTAGTGTTCCAGGTTAGTAAACTGATTTATTACACAAACATAAAATAACCACTTCATCTTTAAAATGATATTGGAAGAAATCACAACCCTAGATAGTTTTTAATATTGAATTTTCTTAAACTTACATTCAAGCAATTTTATTTACTTGTTTTTAAATTCAAAACCTTCATCATTTCAAATCAATCAATCAACCTGTTAGATACTAGTAATCATTTGACCTCATAAAATTAATAGATTAGGTATTAAGTCCTCGTGGGATCGATACTTTTTATACTACTTGAACGATACGTGCTCTTGCGTTATACGCGTGTGTAAGCACCGGTCAAGTTTTTGGCGCCGTTGTCGGGGACTTATTTATCTTTTACTATTAGTTTAGGGGTTAGATACGTTACTTGTATCTAATTTCTTTTTACTTATTGTTTTTGTTTTCTTGTGTTTCAGGTTCTCAAAAACTACATGAGACGAGCCAGAAGCTTTGAACTCCGACCGCTTGACCCATAAATTGAAAGAACCATCAGACAGTTGAGAAGGGAAAGGCGAGAAGGCCAAGAAGCAATCATTAACATGGAACCTGAACCGTTGGAGGTTGCACCACCAATTCCCATTCGAGACAGAACCATTCCGGTGGTTGACAGACTCATTTCCTGTATTGTACTTCCTCACTTACCAGAAAATGCGTGTGACATCAAAACATGCATTCAGATGATTCAGCAGTCAGTTCAGTTCGGGGGGGAATGCAACTGAAGATCCTAATGCCCACATCAGTAACTTCCTGGAAGTTTGCTGTACTTTCAACTACAACAGAGCATCAGAAGAAGCAATAAGATTGCGTGTTTTCCCATACTCCTTGAAGGACAGAGCTAAAGCTTGGCTACATTCACTACCAGCAGGTTCTATCACAACTTGGAACACTTTATCCACCAAATTTCTTGCAAAGTACTTTCCACCAGCCAGAACTAGAAAGCTGAGGAATGACATCACATCCTTTATGCAACAAGACTCAGAAACTCTCTACGAAGCTTGGGAAAGGTACAAAGATTTGCTTCGGAAATGTCCTCACCATGAGATTCCAAAATGGCTTCAAGTCCAAACATTCTATAATGGACTTTCTGGAATAATGAGAACCATAATCGATGCTACTGCTAGAGGAGCCTTGATGGCAAAAGGAGAAGATCAGGCCTGGGACCTAATCGAAGAAATGGCCAACAAAAATTCCTCGTGGCCAATAAAAAGGAGCATGATCCAAAGAATTGCAGGAATTTATGAAAGTGGAGCCAATACAGCAGTCAACGCCAAGCTAGATCAGATATGCAAATTCATGGAGACTCTTACCACTGGATCCACAAGTTCACCATATGGATGAGCACCAGAGTCGAACCAACTTGAAGAGATGGTGAATTATGTCAATAATTTCAACAAACAGGGGAACAATCCATTTTCCAACACCTACAACCCAGGGTGGAGGAATCATCCCAATTTTTCATGAGCAACAATTCAGGCCAACAGCAGAACTATCCACCACCTGAATTCCAGCAACAGAACAAAAGCCAGGATCAGGCAAATGAACCAGGAATAACAGAAGTGTTGACCCACTTGAAAAAGATAGAAGCAAAACACGACTCTCAAGCAGCAAGATATGATACTATGTTTCAATCTCAAGCAGCAAGATATAATGCTATGTTTCAATCCCAAGCAGCATTAATTCAAAGTCAATCTGCTTCTATTAAAGCACTGGAGAATCAAATTGGACAACTGGCAAATGCTCAGAGTTACAGACCGTCAGGTACCCTTCCTAGCAACACAGAGCCAAATCCAAGAAACATGGGGAATGAGCAATGACATGCCATCATGTTAAAAAGAGGTACTGAAATCAACAAAGATGTTAGAGCCAAAACAGCTGCTGAGGAAGTTCCAAAAGAAACAAAGCAACAGATGGAGGAAAAAGAAGCAAAGGAAAAAGAACAGATCATTCCACCTCCACCTTTTCCTCAACGTCTTCTGAAGAACAAATTGGACAAGTAGTTTTCTCGGTTCCTGGAGATCTTCAAAAAGCTGCATATCAACATCCCATTTGCAGAAGCCTTGGAAGAAATGCCTAGTTATGTCAAATTCATGAAAGACATTCTTTCACGAAAACAGAGATTGGGAGACTACGAAACAGTAGCATTAACGGAAGAATGCAGCGCCATCATTCAGAGGAAACTTCCCCCGAAGTTGAAAGATCCTGGCAGTTTCATTGTCCCATGCACCATTGGAGAACATTACATCGGTAAGGCTTTATGTGATCTAGGTGCGAGTGTTAACTTGATGCCTTTTTCTATTTTCAGAAATTGCAGATTGGAGAAGCAATGCCTACCTCAGTTTCATTGCAACTTGCTGACCGAACACTCGTATTTCCAAGAGGTGTTGTTGAAGATGTGCTGGTCAAAGTAGACAAACTAATTCTCCCCGCAGATTTCATCATCCTTGACATGGAAGAAGACAAAGAAATACCTATCATTCTTGGGAGACCATTATTGGCTACAGGTAAAACCGTGATTGATGTGCAAAAATGAGAACTGACCATGAAAGTGCAGGACCAAGAAGTGACCTTTAATGTTTTCAAAGCCATGAAATTCCCGAGCGATGAAAATGAAGAAGAATGCTTCAGAGTTGATGTTGTTGATAGTATTGTTCAAAATACTGAGCCAAATCCCACAGCTACACTTGAAGCTTGCATCACCAACATGACTGAAAGCGAGCTAGATGCTGAAATCCTGGAATGTATCAACTACCTTGACAAACCATTCTGATTCAAAGCAACACCACCAGTTGAAAGCTTGGAACTTCCAAAGAAAGATCGAATCAAGCCTTCGATTGAAGAACCACCACAGTTGGAGCTGAAGTTACTTCCGAGTCACCTCAGGTATGCATTTCTTGGAAACTCTTTTGAATTACCTGTTATTATTTCTTCTTCACTAACAATGGAGCAGGAAGAAAAGCTACTGAGAGTGTTACGAGAGCACAAGAAAGCCATTGGCTGGACTATAGCAGACATTCGAGGTATTAGTCCATCATTTTGCATGCACAAGATCCTGATGAACGATGAGTACAAACCCACAGTGGAACATCAACGGAGACTCAATCCAATCATGAAGGAAGTCGTGAAGAAATAAATCATCAAAAGATTAGATGCTGGCATCATTTACCCCATCTCAGACAGCAGTTGGGTAAGTCGTATGCAGTGTGTGTGCCGAAGAAAGGAGGAATTACTGTGGTCACCAATGAAAAGAACGAGCTAATCCCAACAAGAACGGTGACTGGATGGAGAGTATGCATGGACTACGGGAAGCTGAACAAAGCCACGGAGGAAGGAACATTTTTCGCTACCATTAATTGACCAGATGTTAGACAGATTGGCGTGACATGAATTCTATTGCTTTCTTGACGGATATTCAGGGTACAATCTGATTGCCATCACACCAGAAAATCAGGAGAAACCACATTTACATGTCTCTATGGTACTTTTGCTTTTCCGCAGGATGCCATTTGGATTATGTAATGCCCCTGCCACATTCCAGCGTTGCATGATGGCCATATTCTCAGACATGCTGGAGCAGAGTATGGAGGTTTTTATGGATGACTTTTCTGTGTTTGGAGATTCTTTTGACCATTGTTTGTAAAATTTGGAACATGTGTTACAAAGGTGCGAAGATACGAACCTGGTACTCAACTGGGAGAAATGCCACTTCATGGTGCAGTAAGGCATTGTTCTTGGACATCGGATCTCACAAAAGGGGATTGAGGTAGACAAAGCAAAGATAGAGACAATTGAAAAACTACCTCCACCAACATCAGTTAAAGGTATTCGAAGTTTTCTTGGACTTGCAGGTTTTTACAGGAGATTTATCAAAGACTTTTCCAAAATTTCAAAACCTCTTTGCAATCTTCTGGAGAAAGATGTGCCTTTCAACTTCACCAAAGAATGCCAGGAAGCTTTTGAGATCTTAAAACAGAAGCTGGTCTCTGCCCCAATCATAGTAGCACCAGACTGGACCCTTCCATTTGAGGTAATATATGATGCTAGTGATTTTGCTGTAGGAGCAGTTTTGGGAAAAAGCAAAGAAAAGATTTTCCACATCATTTACTACTTCAGCAGAACTCTGAATGAAGCTCAACTCAACTACACAACCACTGAAAAGGAGTTTCTTGCAGTTGGGTTCGCTTTTGACAAATTCCGTTCTTATCTGTTGGGTCCCAAAGTGGTGGTCTACACAGATCATTCAGCAATCAAATATGTGATCACGAAGAAAGATGCCAAACCCAGATTGATCCGTTGGATACTTCTTCTACAAGAATTTGACGTGGAGATTCGAGACAGGAAAGGGACAGAGAATCAAGTTGCAGAACATCTATCGAGGCTCGAGAATGGAGAAACACCTGACAAAGATCTGTCAATCAAAGAAACTTTTCTAGATGAACAGCTGTTTGCCATGAAACAACAGGAAGTCCCTTGGTATGCTGACTATGTCAACTACATTGTGTCAGGAAAATGGCCGTTGGAATGGACAACTCAGCAACGGAAGAAGTTTTTCAAAGAAGTCAAGCATTATGTCTGGGATGAGCCCTACCTGTTCAAACGTTGTGCTGATCAATTATTGAGACGATGTGTTCCACATGAGGAGGTCAATAGTGTTATGCAGCACTGTCATTCATCACCATATGGCGGACACTTCAGCGGAAACAAAACCGCAGCCAAAGTCCTTCAATCAGGTTTGTTCTGGCCTACTCTTTTTAAAGATGCTTATCTTTTTGCTTTTCAATGTGACAGGTGCCAGAGAATGGGAAATATTTCCAGGAGAAACGAAGGACCGTTGCAAAATATTCTAGAAGTGGAAATATTCGATGTGTGGGGTATAGATTTCATGGGACCGTTTGTTCCATCATTCGGAAACCTGTACATTCAGGTTGCTGTAGACTACGTCTCCAAATGGGTTGAAACAATTGCATTGCCATCCAATGATTCAAAAGTGGTGATCAAATTCCTGAAAAAGAACATTTTCACTCGGTTCGGAACACCTCATGCAATCATCAGTGATGGTGGCTCTCATTTCTGCAACAGATACTTCGATGCACTCATATCCAAATACGGAGTTACTCACAAGGTTGCCACAACTTACCATCCACAGTCAAATGGACAGGTTGAGGTTTCAAACAGGGAAATCAAAAGAATCCTAGAAAGAACCGTTGGATCAACAAGAATAGACTAATCAACAAAACTAGATGATGCATTATGGGCCTACCGGACAGCTTACAAGACAACCATTGGTATGTCCCCATATCGATTGGTGTTTGGGAAAGCGTGCCATCTTCCAGTTGAGCTTGAGCACAAGGCATACTGGGCACTGAAGAAGTTGAATTTTGATTCACAAGCTGCAGGAGAGAAAAGACTTCACCAACTCAACGAATTGGAGGAATTTCGCCTACAGGCTTATGAGAATGCCAAATTGTACAAGGAAAAGACCAAAAAATGGCATGACCGAAAAATATTGCACAGACAGTTGGAACCAAGGCAGCAGGTGTTGTTGTACAACTCGAAGTTGAAAATTTTCCCTAGAAATTTGAAATCTAGGTGGTCAGGTCCATTTATGATCACTCAGGTTTTACCTTATGGAGCGGTTGAGCTACTGGATCCCAATACCAACAACACATTCAAAGTTAATATTCAGCGTGTCAAGCACTACTGGGAGAATCATTTAAGCGACAAAAAGAAAGTGTTACACTTTCAGATCCAGCTTAACGTTCGAGAAGTCAAGTCTGGCTGACGACTCTAAACTTAGCGCTAGCAGGGAGGCAACCCATGCAATTTTTGTATATATTGTGATCTGGTGTGTTTTATTTTTGTGTGTTTAATTTTTGCAGGTTTAGTCATTTCAAGATGGAATAAGCTCTCGCAAATCTTCGCAAGCAATTTCCTTCCCTCCCTCAAAAATCTATGATGAAAGTTTACAAAGATCGGTTGGAACGGATGAGGTTACTGATGATCAAAGGTATTCCTACTGACATTCGTTGGTTAATTGAAGCACGGGTCCGATGGGCAGGTGAGTCTTCTGACTCTTTTATTTCACATCTGCCTGGTTTAGGAAAGAGCACATATGCTAAAAAGATAAGAGCCAAAAGAATGTGTGTTTGTTATAAATGTGCTCGTATGTTTTGTAATACTCGTTGTCGTTCTTTAGGAATGGTTTCTGATAACCGCGAAGATAAGATTAATTTCATTATGGATGGCTTGAGTAAGGAGTCTTTGGATGACATATCTAAAACTCTTGAGACGCATCCCAATGGATGTGTGTATTATGAAATTCGCATGTTATATGCACAATTCCAAAAGGTAAGACAACTGTTAAGTCTTGGGAATCTGACTCAAAAAGACCTTGTTTGCCAATTTATAAGAAAATTGGATGGGAAGCTTGTCCCTGACGCATAGACGTCAATCAAGCCGTTACTTTTCTTGTAAATATTATATCTCTTTGTCTTTTCTTAATAATTGTGATTTGTTTTGTTGTTTTTCTTTTGTTTTCTCCGACAGGATCCAGACCTTTTTGACTATCACGATATTATTTCGCTACTAATCATCCTCTGGAAGATACTTGTGCTATTTTTACTCACCCTTTTCAGGTACTATAAATTCAGCCCGTCATTGCACTTTTGAAGGCATCCAGAGTTGAGAAAGAAATACATAAAAAAAATGGAAGCCACTTCAAGAAGACGAGTTGAAAACAACTGTGTGTTTTGCGGTAGTAGTGTTGGTGTTAAGCCACAATACGTAGAAGCAGCACAAGAATTGGGTCGAGTCTTAGCTGCAAGAAATATACACTTAATATATGGCGGAGGCAATCTTATTTCGTTTCGTCCAATATTGTGTTTGAGCATGATTAGTCGTTGGCATGTTATTTATTTAAGTCATTGGTATGTTGTCTATTTCTAAGCATGATTTAGTTGTAGTATATCGTTTCTTTATGCATGATTTAGTTACTTTCTTTCGCATTAGGAATTTAATTTATGTTTTCGTTTAAGTTGTTATTTATTTTTCATGTTTGATAATTCAACATGCTTATAAGATTATTGTGTGTTATCGTATGCTTGTCGTTATGATGACTTACTTTTAAAGCATGATGACTTAGACATAAGATTTATTTTTATGAATGCGACCTAAATTTAGGTTATTCTTGGACATGTGTGTTGTGTAGACTTAGTTAAATTATTGCACAAATCCGTTCATTACAAGTGGCATAAGTAAGGGACCATTCCGAACCCAACGGTTTGAGGTCTTCCCTTGCAAGGGGTGAGTGCGGCCTTAATTCTTTATCCCGGTTGACACTGGGTGGCGACTCCATGTTATTTCGTACTTCCCAACTAGGCCGCGAGCCTAGAACAACGTCGTCAAGTTTTGTGTCCCACAGTCTGGAGACTCCACTTGGGATAGAGAATCGGCCCCGAAATAATGTCTTGTAATGTTTGGATTTGTGCTTTAATTAACAGTGTCTACAGTGGGTTGAAGGGGTTTAGTTAAAGGCATTGTCCGCGAGAGCCTTCGCCAGCGAGAGCCTTTTTCCGCACTCCCGTAAACCCACATGTGAACCTTAGTCGTAGAACTAGTAGAAGTTATTTTTTTTTTATGTTGATGTTTTGGACCATCGTCATTTGGATCCAGTTGGACCTTTTGTCAAAAGATGTGAACTTGTTGGGCCATTTAAACTGGGACGAGTTCGTGTCTTTGACAGTTTGGCCAAAAGCTTCTAAAATATCGATGGGTCATTTTATGTTTGGGCCTCTTATTATTTGAAGTTGTTTAGCCATGTTATCACAAAGTGTAAACCTGTTGGGCCTTTTCAACTGGGACAAGTTTGCACCACGGAATAGTATTATTGAATACTTTAAAATGTTAATGGGCCAACTAGTGTAAAATTTTTTAAATGGGCTTATATATTACATACATTGCACATATCTCATGCATACACGCATCATGTTAACCCCGTGCCTTAAAAGCCATCATAGATATTCGTTGGGTTATAGAAAAAAAAAAAGAGGTTTGTCAAGAGGAGTTTAGCAAACATGGATAACGGGGAAGAGGAAACCGAGGAACAGCAAACTTTACTGCAAGGATAGAAAGACCATTGGGGGCCCTTCAAAAAAAAGAAAAAAAAAAAGAGAAAAGAGAAAAAAAAACAAAAAGAAAAAAGTTGTTTGTTTTTAGTCCTTAATTGTTAGGCATAAGTCCGATGATGAAATTGATTGCTTTAGAGTGAAATCTTAGAAACGATAAACCTTTGATGTGCTTTTATCTGATACTTTGAGTGATTGATCTAGCAAAGTGACTAGTTGAAGAAATTGTAGGTCGGTGAATGACCGTTTGCTTAGATGTCTATCTTGATTTGCTTATGTTATGATGTGTGGTATGATTGAAAATGAAAGAAAAGTCTCTAAAGAAAATAATTGAACCACCTATAACCGATAAGCGTGAAGCTACCCATGGGCGAGTATTAGGACCACCATGAGGAGAAATGCTACCTTAAAGGGTAGGTGTGCTGGAAAAAAAAAGAAAAAAAAAAGAAAAAAGAAAAGAAAAGAAAAAAAGAAAAAAAAGAGAAAAAAAAGAGAGACAAAAGAAAAGAAGAAAACCATACCACATTGAGCACATAAAAGCAACTCCAGGCATAATTGAGACATCTAGGTTGGTTTGACCCATCGATCCCGATTTTTTTGAAACGAAATCATCGAGTTAGCTTACCTAAGGATTAAGCTGTGAAAGAACCTTTGCACACACACACTCTAAGTCTGGCTTAGATCATTTATTCAAAGACTTGGATTTAAGGTGCATTAAGTGTTTTGAAGGTTCTCTGGTTTCATTACTGGGCATTCTTTGAGGACGATAATATGTATAATTATTGAGACTATTTTGTAGCATGTAATATAGTATGATGATATGGAAGGCCCCACCATGTGGTTCATCCTGACCAAGTGCAAACAACGGAGAGCAGAAAGGTAAACCAAAACTGGGGGCGACCAGTCTCCCACATCGCGAATCAGGGACATAACAAGATATTGAGTCATGAAACCAGAGAGAAGACTGAGCAATCACCTGGAGAACTGGTGGAAGACCTAACCCAAAGGAATAGGAAATTCATTCATGCATGCATGCATACACGTGACGTATTTTGCATTCTTTTTTTGTTTGTTTCGTTTTGTATTCATAGGTTTCAAAGAAGAAGAAGAGAAAGTGGTGGAGGCAAGCCAATCAGAAGCAGCAACAATACAGTCAGTTTCAGAAATGAATCAGTATTAATTTCAGGAAGGAATTTCATGGTTGAGGCCAATATCAGTATAGTTTCGGGGATGAATCCCAGGGCGAGGCCCACATCAGTATCAGCTTTGGGGCGATGCCCACATCAGTTTGGGGCGAGGCCCACATTAGTATCAGTTTGGGGCGAGGCCCATATCAGTCTGCAGGTAATTCCCACATCAATATCAGTCTGCGGGCGAGGCCCACATCTATATCAGTCTGCGGGCGAGGCCCATATCAGTACCGGTTTGGGGCGAGGCCCACATCTACATCAGTATCAGTTTTTGGGGATGAGTCTCAGGGTCGAGGCCCACATCAGCATCAGTTTCGGGGAAGAGTCCCAGGGCCGAGGCCTACGTCATCATCAGTATCAGTTGCGGGGATGAGTCCCAAAGCCGAGGCCTACATCATCATCAGTATCAGTTGTAGGGATGAGTCCCAAGGTCGAGGCCCACAGCAGTATCGGTTTCAGGGAATAGTCTCAGGGCCGAGGCCTACGTCATCATCAGTATCAGATTTGGGGATGAGTCCCAGGGTTGAGGCCTACAACAGCATCAATCTGGGGGCGAGGACCACACCAGTATCAGTTTGGGGCGAGGCCCAAATATGTATTAGTCTGGGGGCGAGGCCCACATCAGTATCAGTTTAGGGCGAGGCCCACATCAGTATCAGTTGAGGGCGAGGCCCGCATCAGTACCAGTTCAGGGTCAAGGACCCACTACATCATCGGTTTGAGGGCAAGGCCCACTTTGTCAGCGGTATTGGGATGCGTCCCAGGGTCGAGGTACCCCCATTTTCGGTTGTAGTTCCGGGATGCGTCCTAGGGTCGAGGGCCCACTGCATCATCAGTTGTAGTTCTCGGATGCGTCCCAGGGTCGAGGAACCACTACATCATCAGCTTATGGGCGAGGCCCACTTTGTCAACAGTATTGGGTCGAGGTGCCCAGGGTCGAGGTGCCCCTGTTGTTGGTTGTAGTTCCGGGATGCGTCCCAGGGTCGAGGACCCACTACATCATCAGCTTATGTGCGAGCCCCACTTTGTCAGCAGTATTGGGTCGAGGTGCCTAAGGTCGAGGTGCCCCCGTTGTCGGTTGTAGTTCCGGGTCGAGGTGCCCAGGGTCGAGGTACCCCGTTGTCGATTGTAGTTCTGGGTCGAGGTGCCCAGGGTCGAGGTGCCCACTACATCATCAGTTCGAGGGCGAGGTCCCTATTGTCAGCGGTTTTGGGTCGAGGTGCCCCCCTGTCGGTTGTAGTTTCGAGTCGAGGTGCCCAGGGTCGAGGTGCCCCCGTTGTCGGTTGCAGTTCCGGGATGCATCCCAGGGTCGAGGGCCCACTACATCATCAACACAGTTCACATTCGGTGGTTCAGGAACAAAGCCCAGAGGTCGAGGCACCTCGCCACCATATCAATTCAGTTCAAAACAACAGGCAAGTCAGGTGGCAGTTGGCGAGCCAGGAATTCATTCATCATCGCTTTTAGGATGTGGCCCAGAGTCGAGGGCCCACACATCTATTGCAGTTCTGGGATGCGTCCCAGGGTCGAGGGCCCATTGCATCATCAGCACAGCTCACATTCGGTGTTTCAGGAAAAAAACCCAGAGGTCGAGGCGCATCGCCACCATATCTACTACATCATCAAATCAGTTCGAAGTAGCAGGCAAGTCAGGTGGCAGCTGGCGAGCCAGGTAAGTAAAAATGCATTGCACGTACTTTGATATGATTGTCATTGTCACACACTGCACAAGTCCCATCAAAGTGGGGGCGACTGTAGACATTGTATTTTTTCATATCAGCCCGATGATGAGTCTCGTATGGAGACACTATCTCTTTAGTTGTGAAAGTCGCGCGAAACGGACGTTGGAAGGGTCAAATTAGAAAATGGAATTTTCGTTGGATTTAACTCGCTTGTTTCGCTTCGGGTTCGCTTGTTGGACCTCTATTTTAAAACACACCAAACCCATTAAATCACATCTCACAAATTAAATAATTAAAACATTTAAAACACATCTCACAAATTAAATAATTAAAACATTTAAAATACATGTCACAAATTAAATTAAACTAAATCTAATTAAATAAAATTTCAAAATTAAATAAATCCCTCACCTAATATAAATAATTTCTTGCCTTAAATAATTAAAATTAAACACACACATAAATTAATTAATTTCTTTCCTTTCAAATAAACCCATACAGAAACCCTAACCCTACCCTCTCACTATATAAACAACAACGAACCCTAGACATCTTCCTCTCTCTCCCCGGCCTCTCTCTCTCATAGACGATTCACGGCCTCACCAAATAATGAAACCCTAAACAAACCAATAAGCACTCTCCTTTATCAACAATGGGCTGACTCTCACGGCAAGAAGAAACAAAAACCCTAAGGACCCAAAAGCATACTACTCAGCCCCTCCATCTCTCTGAACCCTCACTCAAAAAACCTCAGCCACACGTATTCCTTCAACACATCAACGCTACACTCCACGCAGAAGACACATGCCCCTCACAAGACTTTACACTCAACACAGACACAACCCTCATTCACGTAGCAACCTGCCTCACACCAAAATCTGCCTTCTCGCCACCTAGCCAAAACCACTCTCGCCTCTCTCCAGCCCCCCTGCACGTCCTCACTGCTCACAAAGACCTTCATGTAGGCACACGCTGCTTCAAAGACCCCATTAAACGCCGCACATCACCATCACCACACAGCCCCATTCAGCACGTTGCCTCTCTTCATTCAACACAATCTACCTTCAACACGTACCCACCAAATTACCAACTCACGTAAGCCATTCACTGCCTTGATTCACGTACAATAAACGACCCATCACATCGCCTCACGTCCCTGACCATAAACACTCCACTCAACACCAAGAATCAGCCTTTCATCAATCCTTCAACACGCCCAATTGCCCTTCCTTCACACTTCCCATATTAGCAGCTTATTCACTCACCCAGCACGCCAAAACAGCCATTTCACAGCCCAAAACTCATGCCAAAACAGCCCCAAATACATCCCCCAAAACACAGCCCCACTGCACGCCAAAAAAATAGCCCCAAACGCCCTCTGAAACTGCCGCATATTACCCCCACAAACACTCCTAAAGCAGTCCCCAAAAACTACAGAAAAAACAGTCCCCAAACTGCCGCAAAACACCACTGAAAACCGTATAAAACAGTCGCCCAAAACTGCACCGAAAAAGCCCCCAAAACAGCAGCGAAATGGAGTAAAGACAACAGTTCGAACAGTAAAACAGCAAGGAAAGACGTTGAGTTAGTGAACCAAAAGAGTTGTGGATCATTCACCCTTCCAACGGACGTGTAACGCACTCCCGAGAGACGACTAAAGAGGTTAGACCTGAGGTTACCCTTTATTTATTATCCTTTATTTTTAGTTATTTTATTACTTTATTTCGCATGAGTATTGTGAATTGGTGCATGATGTGATTTCCGGGTGAACAGAATATGTGTTCTCTCTTGCGGTATATCGGATGGAAAACCGAACGTAAATTCTGTAGCCGAATCCGAATGGACGGTATTGCGGTTTGCACTCGGGATACAATACCACATATCACTTGAGAGACACACCTATTTGGTTTCGTCCAATATTGTGTTTGAGCATGATTAGTCGTTGGCATGTTATTTATTTAAGTCGTTGGTATGTTGTCTATTTCTAAGCATGATTTAGTTGTAGTATATCGTTTCTTTATGCATGATTTAGTTACTTTCTTTCACATTAGGAATTTAATTTATGTTTATGTTTAGGTTGTTATTTATTTTTCGTGTTTGATAATTCAACATGCTTATGAGATTATTGTGTGTTATCGTATGCTTGCCGTTATGATGACTTACTTTTAAAGCATTATGACTTAGACATGATTTATTTTTTTGAATGCGACCTAAATTTAGGTTATTCTTGGACATGTGTGTTGTGTAGACTTAGTTAAATTATTGCACAAATCTGTTCATTACAAATGGCATAAGTAAGGGACCATTCTAAACCCAACGGTTTGAGGTCTTCCCTTGCGAGGGGTGAGTGCGGCCTTAAATCTTTGTCCCGGTTCACACCAGGTGGTGACTCCATGTTATTTCGTTCTTCCCAACTAGGCTACGAGCCTAGAACAGCGTCGTCAAGTTCTGTGTCCCACAGTCACTAACTCTTTTATTCTCTTTTCTCTTGTCTTTTTGCTTTTGTGTCCATTAGTTTTACTACCTTTTTACTTTTGTAAAATGTTTGTGGGTATCTTTGTTGTAAACCCTCACGAGACTAAAACTCGTCCACTAGGGACACCTAGGGGTTTAAAGGCTTGTTGCATACGCTAAATGCAACCGTGATCCCTACGAAAGTGGCTTAGTTTAATTTTAATTGTTTCTTGTATTTTATTTTGTTGTTTTGCTCGAGGACTAGCAAAATGTTAGGTTTGGGGGTGTGATGAGCGGAAAATATATCAATATTTACCGCCCCTTTTACTTAATATTTTGTTTAGTTTCTCGGTTTTGATGAACATTTTGATATATTTTAGTTTATTTTACAGATAAAATAATATTGGGACTTAATGAAATCATTTAGGACGATATATGGGTCAAATAAGGGCAAAAATTGGACTTGACATATTAATTTTGGAGATTGGAAACTTGAAAGGGCGTTTTAACGAAGTACAGTTTTGGAAATTCCAATTTTGTGCATCTGTCGTAATTTGGAAATTCCAATTCCATATCGGATTGAGCTGATTCAAGTTTCAGATTAAAGAAGACTCAAAGATCTACAGCTTTGAAAGACAAAATAATTTCGAATTCTGAAGATTTCTTGCCCGAATTTGATGAACCATCCATAAGTGTGTTGTGTGTAATTATTAAAGTCATTTTCAATCATTTTCAAAGCAAAAAATAAATTAATAAATAAATAATAAAAATTATCAAATCATCACCAAACATGATAAGAGATTAGTGGATCAATTAATAATGGATTTGGTGGAGCAATTAGTGGAGCAATTAATAATTGATTTGGTGGATGATTTGATGGAGGCAAAATTTTACCTATAAATACCAAGCCATTTCATTTGTAAAATTCATACTTTCTTGTAAGGAATTCCTTAAGAATACTAAGAAGATTGTATCTTGTTTGTTTATTTATAACTTTCAGTAATTAATTTCCGCTTTCGCACTTTCCTTTCTTTACTTTTCAGTTTTTACTTTCCGCAATTTACTTTTACGCACAGTACTTTTCTTTCTTTAATTTTCAGTTTTTTTTTTTCAGTAATGAGGAGGTAACTCCCCTTTGCTGGGGTAAAAGGTAAAACTTTTATTACTAATATTTAGATTAATCTCCCTTAATTATAATATATAAACTAGTTAAAACCTGACTTAACGATGATACCGCCATATTAGTCGGTTGGTAATTATTTAAATTGGTTTTAACCTGACTAAACTGGATACCGCCTGATTGGTCGGTTGGTAATTAATTATTAATTTGACTTAATCTGGATACCACATATATGGCTGGTTGGTAATTATCATGCAAAGTTAATATATTATATTAAGGGAGATATCTAAAATAGAAGTAATAAAAGTGGATCTTTTTACCTCAGTATTTTGTTTTATTGTAATTTTACTTTATTTACTTTCAGCAATTTACTTTTCAGCAATTTACTTTTCAGCAATTTACTTTCAGTAATTTACTTTTCAGCAATTTACTTTCAGTAATTTACTTTTCAGCATTTACTTTTCAGCATTTAATTTTCAGTATTTAATTTTCAGTATTTTACTTTATGTCTTTTATTTTATTTAAGTTTTTTTTACTACTCGTAAATATGTGTCGTAACTAAGCCAGTTATCTGGGGTGTTGATGAAATCCAATATCACCGGTTTATAAGGGGTTAAATTATAGTTTGGGTAATTTAAAGGTTTACTTATTAAGTCTTAAGTTTAATGCGTCTTGTTAATTGGCCACTAATAAGATTGATGTGGTAAATATAAAATAAACTTGACAAATGAATTTTAGGTTTCAGCCTTAGACTTAATAGTCCACGATCTTCCTTGAGGATAGATAACCCTTTAATAGATTTCCTTACAGGATAGACATATACCTGTCGGGCGGGGGTAGCCATAATTGGATTATTCATATCATTCAGTTTATTTGGTTATTTTGGGCTCCATCCATTTTGTATGATGTGTGTTTTTTTGTGCACTGGCAGTCTAATAAGGCAGTTTGCAAGCGGTGGGAGAATACAACACATAACAGCAGCTGAATTCATTACAAACACGAAGAGTGAAACCTTCGAAATTGACAGCTAAAATGGCAAAGAACACTAAAAAGAAAGGTCGTTTACGGAGAAAGGATTGACATTTGCTTTAATTATATGTTGCTCACAGTGGATTGTACATAAAAAAATTTATGTATGTATTTTCTATACACTCAAAAAATGTCTAATATGGCTAAAAATTATGTATGCATTTACAGAAAATCTGTCCAAAATTACCATCCAAAAATATTGGTTCAATTATATGTAATTGCTACATATTTATTACATCCAAAAATATTGGTACATATTGATTACAACATCCAAACATATAATCTAAATATTGAATATAGTGTTATATGGAGTAATGCCACTATGTGCAGTTTTCGTAACAAGTCTATGAAGACGTTCCAAAAATATTGATGGGGCTTGTCAAACGAACAAATTCTCAACATAATTGAATTATAGGCTCTCAAAATAACTTTAACATTTTCTCCATTAATCTACTTTACCACTATCAGCTACTTTACATGGAGAGAAAGTTTATTTTTTTAAGATAAAATAGCTCATGGAGAGAAAGTTTGAGAAAAAGTCGTTCCTGAAGAGCAAGTAAGACCATTGAACATGTTATTTTAATTATTAAACATGTAACAAAACCAATAATTTTGTGCTCATTCAATTGTGATGTTTCATCTTTTTGAATTCACTTATAACCATTAAACATGAAATCAAGATCGAAATCGTGATCGAAATCGAAGCATTAAACATGATATTGAATAAAAAGTAATAGTTAGATATGACCAATAAAATGAAACTTGACGCCATTGATATGCAATTTCACCATTGAGATGCAACTTTCAACCATAAAATATGCAATAAATATTTTATGCTTCAAATATAAAAATTAAATAATGATAATGAAACATGCATACATTTCTTCAAAGGTAATTAGCCATAATGACTGGAATCTTAATTGAAAAATATTATTTTTTCAAAGGTAATTAGTCATTTATTAAACGAATACATTTCTTCAAACTCATAACAATTATTATTTCGATTCGTTTAATAAATTAATCGAAATAATCATTGTCGTAATGAATACAAATTGTAAGCGGAAACAAAAAGTATAAAACCCATCTGCATGCTCATTAACATATGTAATTAACAAAAATTATAAGTAGATTTCAAGTTAATTAACTTTTGCTCATTAAAAAAAATGCTCATCTTATGTAATTAATAAAACTTTATGAACAAAATATAAAAATTGTTCTTCATGCTCATTAACTTTAGTAGTTATCCAAAATGATCGGATATCCAACCGTTGATGTACCTAATTTTAAGTAAATAGCTTATGCGCTCTAACATAACATAAGATGTTTTTTTTAAAAGGCAACAAATAGAATTTAAAAAATGCTCATCTTATGTAATTAATAAAAATTCATTTTCATACTACGTAAATTATGTGCCCTAGAATAATGTAAGAGGTGTTTTTAGATAAATTAAAAAACCCAAGAAAAAAAGAAAAAAAAATCATTCAATATTTGTGCTAGGGCGCATAAATATGACCATTGAATATGCAACGTATACCATTAAACTTGCAACTTTCACCAATAAATATGCAATATTTCTAAGATGAAACCTTTAACAATAAACATGCAACATGAGACCATTGGACTTGAAATTTTAACAATAACATGCAATTGCATCTGCCTCGAAAATCGCACCTGTAACTATGACCATTGAATTTGCAACCTCTACCATTAAACTTGCAACTTTCACCAATAAATATGCAATATATCGAAGATGAAACCTTTAGCAATAAACATGCAAAATGAAACCATTGGACTTGAAACTTTAGCAATAACATGTTATTGCATCTGCCTCGAAAATCGCACATGTAACTATGACCATCGAATATGCAACCTCGACCATTAAACTTGCAACTTTCACCAATAAATATGCAATATATCGAAGATGAAACCTTTAGCAATAAACATGCAAAATGAAACCATTGGACTTGAAACTTTTGTTGGACAGTTATGGCCCATAGCATCACTATTTATACAGATCATGGTGTTGTTGTACAAATTAACTATGTGACAAAGGAAATTGCTCTTTTATCATTTGTAATTAGATTACCAAGATGTATAAATGATGAAAGGTCCATATGATTAGTTCCGGATTGATAAGATATGAGACAGTATCAATCCATGAAGGTTTAATCATTAAATATCCCTAGTCGTAGTATTATCGAGACTGGACATCGATAATACGAAATAGACTAGTATTGCACTTGTGCACGTTGTGGGAGCATAACGGCATAGTTCTCATATATTTGGGTATATGATACTCATGCAAGTGTAATAGGGGGTTGTGTTTTCCGATGGTACGGAAACAGCTTCGCTCTAGATAGACCCCTCAGAATTCCATTGGTAGTATGACTATGTGTCTATGGAAGTCCGAATCAGGGTAGGTGTATTTGGTCTTAACCTGAGACTTGCACCGCTAATACTTGGGACAATCAATATACTTTGGTTTTGGTCGTCCATGGCTTTAACAGGTTCTGTGTACGCCTCTTCTGGGTATATTGAGAATCGTAGTGTATTGGGTGTGATGTCGAGACTGAATTATCACTCCATTCATCGGGATAATATGACTATGTCATGATTATCCGATTATATAGACTATTTACCAGAGATCCGATATGTGCTTCGTACGGGCAGACACATTTCCAGCCACAGGCCTTACACGTGACATCGATGCTGGATCGAAATACGCAATACTACGTATACTACGCCTGATATAGATCAAATATTCCAGTAAGAATATTTCTGGAGAATTGGGTAGGCACGGTGTTTTGCTAGAAGCCAACCATTTCTTGTAAATCGGTAAAAATGTAGTACTAGGTACATACGTGTTCGGATAGTCCGACGACCGGATTTACTGCCAACATATCCGGGGATCTCATGGGTCGCTTCCCGAAGATTCACTGATGACGTATGACTCGCACTTTATTAATCTGGGATTAATTAGTAGAGAGAGAAAATTAATCTGAGATTAATTACGGAGATATTTTATCTGGGATAAAATATTAATTAAATAGAGAGAACGATTAATTTGAAATTAATCGATAAAATAATATATTCGATATATTATACGAAATTGGATTCCGACGCGAAATTAAAATTAGATTATAATCCGGGCAAACGAGTTAATTTAGAATTAATTCGTTAGCGATGTGAATAGTAATTTTGCTAGGCATAATTATTTAATTACGTCGCAACGGAAAATTCGTTAATTCGAAATTAGTGAACCCGAGCCCGGGAGTGTTTGCGGGCGCACTCGCATTGTGAATTTAAGTGCGGCCCACAAGTCACATCAAGCGTCACATCACTCGTCATTCAAGTGATGGATGTGTTGGAGTTTTTAAAGGTCCCAAGATCAAAACTCAAGCATGAATCATAAGTGAATACAACGACGGAAATGCGGAATACTTACATCGAGCGGTTGAGCGACGATTTGGGCAACAAAAATTCAAATTCTGCTCACTTTGTCAAGGCAGTGGGCTGCTGTGAATAGTGAATTTCGTCCATTGTCTTCATGATTTGAAGCTCCAAGCTTCAACATTTGGCTTCCCGGCTCATGGGTATACTTCCCTTATCACCTTGGCATGATCCCGGAGTGTGCTAGCACTCTTGTTTTGCCACAAAACACACTTGCTTCACTTCCATTTCCTTTGTTAAAATCGGCAGTTCACTGCCTCTTTAGAAACCAGAAAATGGCGTGAATGAGGGAGAAGAAGAAGAAGAGAGAGAGGAGGGGAAAATGTGTGTGTTTATTGTATACGGTTTTTGTGTTAAATTGTGTATCAAATACACATGAAATTAAATCCAATTCATTTCAAACACATTTGGCTTTAATTGCCAACCACACACATCACTCATCACATCAAGTCAACTCAATCAAGTTGTCAAGTCACATCACTCAAAGTGACAAGTGATTTGACGCTTGATTTGACGAGCCGCGCTCGAATTCGAAATGCGAATGCGCTCGTAAATAATCTCGGGCTCGGTTTCGCTAATTCCAAATTAACGAATTTTCCGTCGCGTCGTAATTAAATGATTACGCCTAGCGAAATCACTATTCATGTCGCTAACGAATTAATTCTAAATTAATTCGCTCGTCCGAATTAAAATCTAATTTTAATTCCGCGTCGAAATCCAATTTCGTTTAATATATCAAATATATTAATTAATCGATTAATTCCAAATTAATGTTTCTCTCTCTTTAATCGATATTTTATCCCAGATAAAATATCTCTGTAATTAATCCCAGATTAATTTTCTCTCTCATCATATTAATCCCAGATTAATAAAAGTGCGAGTCATACGTCATCGGTGAATCTTTGGGAAGCGACCCATGAGATCCCCGGATAATTCGGCAGTAAATACGGTCGTCGGACCATCCGAACACGTGAGTACCAAGTACTACGTTCTACCGATTTACGAGACACGATCGGCTTCTAATAAAGCACGAAGTCTACCCAATTCTCCGGTCATATCCATCTAAGAATATTTAAGATCTGTATCAAGCGTAGTATACCAAGTATTGTGTATATCGGCCCAATATCGGATAGTCACGTGCTAGGGCTGGGGCTGGATAAGTGTCTGCCCCGTCCGAAGCACATGTCGGATGTCTGGTAACTAGTCTCTATAATCGGATATGCATGACCTAGTCATAATATCCCGATGGTTGCGCAACACTTAAGAGCACTAATACCGTATCCTGCGTGACATCATCTCCACTATGACTGAAGTGATACTTCTTCTTGACATCACACCCAATACTCTACGATTCTCAATATACCCAGCAGTTGGCGTACACAGAACCGGTTAGAGTCCTAGACGACCTCAACTAAAGTATATTGATTGTCGTAAGCATTAGCGGTGCAAGTCTCAGGTTAAGACCAATACACCTACCCTGATGTCGGACTCCCAAAGACACATAGTCATAATACCAATGGGATTCCGAGGGGTCTATCCAGAGCGAAGCTGTTTCCCGTACCATCGGTGAAACACAACCTCCTATCGCACTTGCATAAGTATCCAATACTTAAATATATGAGAACTATGTCGTTGTGCCCTCACAACGCGCACAAGTGCAATACTAGCCTATTCCGCATTATCGATGTCCTGTCTCGATAATACTCCGGCTAGGGATATTTAATGATTAATCCTTCGTGGACTGATACTGTCTCATATCATTCTCCATCCAGGAACAAATCATAGGGACCTCTAATCATTTATACATCTAGGTGATCTAATCAAAAATGATAAGAGTGCAATCTCCTTTGTCACATAGTTAATTTGTACAACAACACCGTGATCTGTACAAATAGTGACGCTATGGGTCATAACTGTCCAACAATCTCCCACTTGGCACATAGCCAGTCACTCGAGTGTCTAACACCCGAACTATGTACGGTTTGCTCAAATTGCTGAGAAAAATTTTCGTCAGCGGATTTCCATGATTATCGTCTGACGCGATTTATACGATCACCACATCGCCACGATGTATGATCCGAACGAATCAGATGAATATAGAAGTATATATCTGGATCGTCGATGAGACCTTTAATTCCTTAGCCTGTGCTGACGCCTAGCTCAGCCGCTAACAGAACTATATCTAATCTAATTAGATTTATTATCGATCCAAATGGCTTCTATTGCTGCCTCAGCTGCAGCAATAATCCGCATTTGTTGTTTATCCGGCAACAGTATCTTGCTTGGAAGATTTCCAGCTCACTGTACCGTTATACTATTGTATAGTACCTTTGTTACGACTCATAGTCGTTATCAGGAAAGCCAAGCTTTCACCGATTATTTTATGGGAATATCATTTCCAAGAAATGACATATTATCATTATCTTACATGACATTCATGTCAGTGCACTCCCACTAACCCTTTTATATACACAAGAATCATATTGTTTTGAATTAAATCATACTCCTTTATGATTACATCAAAACGATAATTCCAAGAATCTATGCTTGCTTCAATCCAAACATGGATCGAATAACCTGCAAACCTTGTTTGCTTGTTATGGTACGACAAAACCGACAGGATGTTATAAACATCCTCCGAAAGGTTTCCTTTTCAGGAAAGCGATTTTCCGTTAAGCTGTCATATTTCATAAATGAAATACACAGCTTTAGCAAGCATTATCCAAATGGATTTACAATGGCAACATGTAAAAGGTTTCGTCGGAATCAACACAATGTTGATAACTCTACCTTTTCTTTACAAGCCTAGCTTAGTACGTTGGTATGTTGCCTTCCATGTATGTCTTCCTTGAAGACTTATAAAGTACCAATAGGCACAATGTCTTATGGTACATCAACTAGTATCCAAACTTGTTGATATACATGGAATCCATTTCGGACTCATGACACTTTGTCATAATAGGGAGTCGATACCTTGTATCACTACCTCATACGTAATCAGTTGGTATACCTTAAAAGATTAACATCTTTATGAGGTGAGATCAGAAACCCATACCCTAGGTTGTTTTCTGACTCTCTCCGATCTACGTGGTTCTTGTGTACTCGAAGATTAATGGAATAGTTCATCCTTGATGAACTATTTATGTTCCATTAGGAATAGGTGCCTTGAATAGTATTACTCCGATTTTCATCGAGTTTTACTATCCTCCCACTTACCACTGCATGTCTGTATTCCTCTCAGGAAAACTGCATGGTGAGCAACAATCTAATTGTTCTCTGGTGAGATGTATAAATACAATACTTATGGTATCCCTAGGATAGCCTACAATTGACACTTATCCAATTTGGGTTCTAGTTTGGTATCATCCAAACATATGCCTAGCATCCCAAATGGTCAGAATGAGAAACCCGGTTTCTTTCCCGTTCATATCTAATATGTAATCTGTCAAACAGATTATTATGGAACCTTATTCTAAATAAGTTCTTACACTGTTTAAAACTTATCCGTTGAAGGAAATGGTAGCTCAGAGCGACTCATGATTAACCTAATCATGTCCAACAAAATTCGGTTACTCTGGTCGGACACACCGTCACTTTGACGTGTTCCGGGAGGAGTCCTCATTTGAAAGAATACTATACTCTTTCAAGTATATAAGAAATTTATTGCTTAAGTATTTTTCATTACGGTCTTACCGTGACGGTATAATACTATAGTCGATCTATTTGTCTATTTCGTGTCGAAACTCTAAAAGTTTCCGATTTGTGTTCTTCAAAAGAAACACACAACCATTACGCGATGCCACATCCGTAAGGTCACGAAATATTCATATCCGCATCTAGCCTAGCTAGACATGGGCCCACTTGCTTCACTATGAACAAGGCTAATAGATCGATGGCATTTTACACTTTTACCAAGTAAATAGTGTTTTAGGCACATTGCCCAATAAACTAGATTCGTAGACTTTATTTGATTGGAATCAAAACAGTCCGAGTACCCACTCTTCGAAAGTGTGGATATACGAGTCTTGTTCGATTGTGTCCCAGACAACAATGCCATAATTAGTTTCTTCTGATCAAATCATTTTGAGCTATTTGTTTGTCATTATATATATTTGAGATTTATTTATATTCAAAATATAATTCTGTTATTCACATCTAATGTGTTTATCTCAATATCATCCTTATATAATAAAACACTTTAGTGTTCTAAAATATAAAGGTTCACCCGTAGTGGGTTAAACACTGATAAAGAGATAATGTATCTAGTCAAACTAGTTACATTATAACAGTTCTCTAATCCTGCTCATAGCAGATTCTGAACATCAATATATATATTTATTATGTACCATATCAAGTATCTAAAAATCCAATTTTAATACTAGTAATGAACATAATTTTGACAAACATATTTGAAGTCAGAGCCTTGCTCGTCTTCAATTCCTTCATGTCTGCTTTGTCCAAACGACAGTCACGCTTCGCGATTCCGTTTGCCACAATTGTGCAGACATTTTGGGATATGTCATTTATCTTCCAAGAAGACTATAATGATTTTGCCTTTGTCATTTTCAATATTCCAGTTGCCTTTGACCAAGCCTCGGGTTTCCAGAATATTGAAGTAAGGTGTGCCTTCACTACTTGCCTAATTGTAAATTTTGACTTTATCTCCTTGAGAATAGTCTTTAATTCTCCAAGAATTATTTATTGCAATTTTAAAAGTACTTCTAAGATCTAATCTTTGAATATCCTTCAATTTCAATATCATACTTTAAGGATCTAATCCTTAGTTCTGATAAAGAAATTAAGGAGTCTATATGACAAGTATTATGGATTAAGCACTAAAGTTATCATTACATGAATATTCCAAATATCATGTTCCACTTATTTGCTTAATTCCGGACTTAGGCATAATATTATTTTATCAAATAAAATAACTAATTAGTTTCCAGGACCATCCTGAAAATTTATTCCCGATTTGAAAATTAAAGTCGTTTAAATACATTTTCACCCAGGATTATGTCTTAAACACTAATCTTTCATATCTATCTTGATTCTAATAGTCCAACTATTTAATCAACGATTTGTGGTACTATTTATTATAATGATTATAATAGTCCAACTATATAATCAAATATAATCTAAATTAATTACCTCAATTACATTGATTACTATAATCCAATTATAAAATCAACTGTAAATGAAATTAATTAATTCAAATATATTGATTAATATAATCCAATTATATATAATCAACTATAATACAGTCCAACTGTTAAATAAAACAACAATTTAAATATTAGTCCAACTAACATTTAATCTAATGACGAAATAATTTAAATGAGCGCGTATGGCGAGTAATTGAACGAGTATTGCAAATTCAATTCTTGCCTCCCACTATTTTTCGGCGAGCCTCCAACCCTCTGTTGAGTACTCGGGAAACCGTGTTTCCTAGTGGGCTAGGATCCCGTTAAATATCACACAATCTTGACTTTGGCCAACAAATTGTATGATAATTAACTAGGTAGATCTCTAAGATCGATTGGATCCAATCCAATTCCTAGATCCGGTAGGGGGACATCCAAGTCCGAAACATATATCTTATATATGCCAATACATCCAATGTATTACCTAACTTTTTCCTCTGAATCAACTAGGCCTTGGCTTTGGCACACAAACCTAATGATCCCAGTCAAGCGCGACCCATTGACCATGGAAAGCTTCGTAATCAATGTCGATGGACAAGAAGTGGTCTTGACTTTGGCCAACAAACCACAACTTGGACAAGACACTAACATATAACAAAGCCTTCGTGATTCAAACACATCTTCGACAGACAAAGGGCTTGACTTTGGCCAACAACCCAATGCCGTCTCGGATCTTGAGTGAGAATCACTCAATGGAAGGAAAAACGCATGATATTTGATGAGGGTTTTTCGTGTGCAAATTGGCAACCAATTTATTATCTTTGTTAAGGTCTCATCATCATACACCCTTAAACATGCATTCTAAACACATAATAAAGCGCATATGATAAAATAATAATGATATGCGGATGGATATTTTACACATTGATCCTAGATCAAATCTCTCACTTTCTCTCTCCCGCTAGCACAAATATTTCTTCTACCCGTTACACTACACTTCTAAAGAAACCTCATTTACATTGAGGGGAATAGGTGAGAAGAGAATACAAAGAATAGGAGGTGATAAGGCTGGACACGCAGGTCCAATTAATAAATCAAATTTATTACAACAATTTCTAAAATTGCCCCACCCATCTAATATCCATCCGATATACATTATTCATGCATCACAACCATGTATTCACTCAAGCATGTTATCAATCAATCTAATCCAATTAATTAATCTTGATAATTAATGATCATCCAATGTTCAAACAACGATTTGATTTTGTTCGAGTCAAACTCGTTTTTACGAATAAGTACTTAAAGTACAAATTCTAGAATTAAATTAAACTACATAATTAAATCTTTTAATATGTATTTAATTCTAATTCACTATTTAATTCCAAATTAAATATCACACTTTATTAATAAACCTTTTACGAATTAAATTCCAAATTTAATTGTTACGGGTCTCAAAGCTCGATTAACGTCCAACGTCAACTTAATTAAAGTCCAATGGGCTTTTAATTAATTTCTTAAGGCGTGGACTTTTGGTCAACTCGGGTCAAACCCGCAACCAAAGTCCAATCCGGGATTTACCCCATAAGCCTTTAAATTAATTTTGGCCCATTAGGCCCAATTAAATTACAAAGGTCCATTATGTTGCATTTGGGCTTTATGGATGCGGTTTTGGGCCCAATTGGATCCAACCAATTTTGCCTAAAACAAACTTTGTACAACAAAGCCCAATAAGCCCAATAACAACAATTCAAGCTCAATTTCCAAAATTAGCCCAATTAATTAAATTACACAAATCCAATTTCGCAATTTAATTACCTAAAGTGTATGTCATGATTAATCACCCTAATTAACATTTCTAAAACACAAATTAGGCTAACTAATCATGCTCATTTTCATCATCACATGTCAAACACATTAAAATTAAAATCAAACCCATTCATGCTCACTTTGTTCTCGGTAATGGGGTGAATTTCATGTTCGATTTGTTTCAATCCAATTAAACCCAATTCGACATTAAATCAATATACCCTAATGATTTTCAACACATCCAATGTTTCAAAAAATCAAAATTCACCAAGAACACAAAGGGGCATAACTCTCGGCTAAGATAAGATTTTGGGCAAATTTGTTCCAAACCAAATTTGATCAAATTGATCCAACCAATCATCAATTAAAATACATTCAAGCATACTTAATCATCCAATTTCATAATTACATGCTCAAATTCATTTTACCCAATTTCATGCTAAATAACATACTTGGCAAATTGGGGATTTTTCGTCCGATTCGAATTCAATCCAATTGATTCCGCAATCGACATCAAATCATATTCCCGAATGATTTCCAACACATCCAATTGTCAAAAATCAAAAATCCCAAGACATTAAAATCATGTATCAAATTCGGCCAAGGTAGTAATTTGGGGAAAAAATGATCCAACCAAATTTTCTTGAAATTGACCCAATCAATCTTCAATTCAAACACAATTAAGCATACAAATCCATCCAATTTCAATTTATCATGCTCAAAATCAAGTTTGCCCAAATTTTAGCCCTAACTTTTTCATGCTTTTAACCTAAGCTCTTGATGCCATTGTTGGAGTTTTTAAAGGTCCCAAGATCAAAACTCAAGCATGAATCATAAGTGAATACAACGACGGAAGTGCGGAATACTTACATCGAGCGGTTGAGCGACGATTTGGGCAACAAAAATTCAAATTCTGCTCACTTTGTCAAGGCAGTGGGCTGCTGTGAATAGTGAATTTCGTCCCTTGTCTTCATGATTTGAAGCTCCAAGCTTCAACATTTGGCTTCCCGGCTCATGGTATACTTCCCTTATCACCTTGGCATGATCCCGGAGTGTGCTAGCACTCTTGTTTTGCCACAAAACACACTTGCTTCCCTTCCATTTCTTTGTTAAATCGGCAGTTCACTGCCTCTTTAGAAACCAGAAAATGGCGTGAAGAGGGAGAAGAAGAAGAAGAGAGAGAGGAGGGAAAAAGTGTTGTGTGTTTATTTGTAACGGTTTTTGTGTTAAATTGTGTATCAAATACACATGAAATTAAATCCAATTCATTTCAAACACTTTGGCTTTAATTGCCAACCACACACATCACTCATCACATCAAGTCAACTCAATCAAGTTGTCAAGTCACATCACTCAAAGTGACAAGTGATTTGACGCTTGATTTGACGAGCCGCGCTCGAATTCGAAATGCGAATGCGCTCGTAAATAATCTCGGGCTCGGTTTCGCTAATTCCAAATTAACGAATTTTCCGTCGCGTCGTAATTAAATGATTACGCCTAGCGAAATCACTATTCACGTCGCTAACGAATTAATTCTAAATTAATTCGCTCGCCCGAATTAAAATCTAATTTTAATTCCGCGTCGAAATCCAATTTCGTTTAATATATCAAATATATTAATTAATCGATTAATTCCAAATTAATGTTTCTCTCTCTTTAATCGATATTTTATCCCAGATAAAATATCTCTATAATTAATCCCAGATTAATTTTCTCTCTCATCATATTAATCCCAGATTAATAAAAGTGCGAGTCATACGTCATCGGTGAATCTTTGGGAAGCGACCCATGAGATCCCCGGATAATTCGGCAGTAAATACGGTCGTCGGACCATCCGAACACGTGAGTACCAAGTACTACGTTCTACCGATTTACGAGACACGATCGGCTTCTAGCAAAGCACGAAGTCTACCCAATTCTCTGGTCATATCCATCTAAGAATATTTAAGATCTGTATCAAGCGTAGTATACCAAGTATTGTGTATATCGGCCCAATATCGGATAGTCACGTGCTAGGGCTGGGGCTGGATAAGTGTCTGCCCCGTCCGAAGCACATGTCGGATGTCTGGTAACTAGTCTCTATAATCGGATATGCATGACCTAGTCATAATATCCCGATGGTTGCGCAACACTTAAGAGCACTAATACCGTATCCTGCGTGACATCATCTCCACTATGACTGAAGTGATACTTTCGTCTTGACATCACACCCAATACTCTACGATTCTCAATATACCCAGCAGTTGGCGTACACAGAACCGGTTAGAGTCCTAGACGACCTCAACTAAAGTATATTGATTGTCGTAAGCATTAGCGGTGCAAGTCTCAGGTTAAGACCAAATACACCTACCCTGATGTCGGACTCCCATAGACACATAGTCATAATACCAATGGGATTCCGAGGGGTCTATCCAGAGCGAAGCTGTTTCCCGTACCATCGGTGAAACACAACCTCCTATCGCACTTGCATAAGTATCCAATACTTAAATATATGAGAACTATGCCGTTGTGCCCTCACAACGCGCACAAGTGCAATACTAGCCTATTCCGCATTATCGATGTCCTGTCTCGATAATACTCCGGCTAGGGATATTTAATGATTAATCCTTCGTGGACTGATACTGTCTCATATCATTCTCCGTCCAGGAACAAATCATAGGGACCTCTAATCATTTATACATCTAGGTGATCTAATCACAAATGATAAGAGTGCATTAATCTTTGTCACATAGTTAATTTGTACAAAAACACCGTGATCTGTACAAATAGTGACGCTATGGGTCATAACTGTCCAACAGATGTCTAGTCACTTTGAGTGATTGACAACCAGTCACTATTCTTTGATTGATGTAAGTGATTGTATGGCTTTATTGCTTGTACTTTTGGAATTCGAATTTGGGTATTAGGTTTTTGGAAAACCAAGTACACAAATTAATCTCATCTTCCTCACATCTCTCTCTCTCTCTCAAGGCCGAGGAGGCCAAAATCTCTCTTCTCCAATTTTTGGCTAGGCCGAAAATAACAAGTAGAAGTAAGGAAGATTTACGGAAAATCTTTCCATTGCTAGCACATCAAGGGTCATCCTAAGGTGATAGGGAACTAACTTATGAGCATGGAATCATCAAACAAAGCTTGGAGCTTGGAGATCCTTCCATGGTGATGACCGAAATCTTGGAGGACCAAAATGGGTAAAAGCCGAGAGCTTCATCAAGAGAGCAAAGGGCTTGTGTTCATCGCATCCAAAACCGATCAATGTAAGTATGATTCTGCCATTCTTCGTTGAGTATTCACATATGTTTCATTGCTTGATTTGATCATTGGGACCTTAGAGAAACCCAACAATGGTATCAGAGCCATTTTGAGCATGAAACAAACTAGTGTAAAATGTGGGTAAATTGAATTTGATCATGTTTGAGTGAAATTAATTGTTTGAGCATGCTTGTAAATGAATGACTTGGAGTTGTTTGTGATCAATTTTCTGAAAAATGGATTGGATCAATTTTTCCCCTAAATCTAGGCTTGGCCGAGAAATATTAATGCCCTAATGTCATAGTATTTTTTTTTTTATGTTTTTGATCATTGGATGAGTTGGAAAACATTGGATAATGTTGATTGTGGATTTAATTTGAATGAAACCGAATCGGACATGAAAAACCCCAAAATGCCGAGACTTGATAAGCATGAAAATGATTGATTTTTTGATTCAAATGTGTTGGACATGTGTTGATGATAATGAGTATAATTAATTGTACAAATTTGTGTTTTGGAAATGTTAATTTGGGTAATTAATTATGGCATACACTTTGGTTAATTAAGTTATAAAATTTGGAATTTGGTAATTTAATTAATTGGGCTTATTTTGGAATTGGGTCTTATAAGTTGTAATTGGGCTTAATGGGCTTGGTTGTACCAAGATTGGTTTAGGCTAATTGGTTGGATCCAATTGGGCCCAAAACCATATCCATAAAGTCCAATTATGACTTAATGGACCTTTAATAATAATTGGGCCTAATGGGCCTAAATTGGTTTATTGGCAAATAAGGATGATTCCTTAAATGGGCTTTGGTATTTGGGTTTGACCCATATTGACCAAAATTCCATGCCTTAGAAATTAATTAAAAGCCCATTGGACTTTAATTAAATTGACATTGGATGTTAATTGGGCTTTGAGACCCGTAACGATTAGATTTAGAATCTAAGTCGTAAAGGTACATTAAAAAGTGTAAATATTTAATTTGGAATTGAATAATGAGTTAGTATTAAATACAAATTAAATTGGATTTAATGTTGTAGTTTAATATAATTCGAGAATTCGTACTTTGAGTACTTATTCGTAAAACGAGTTTGACTCGCGCAAAATCAAATCGTTGTTTGAACATTGGATGGTCATTAAATTCAGATTAATTAATTGGATTAGATTGATTGATAACATGCTTGTGTGAATACATGGATGCGATGTATGAATAATGCATATCGGATGGATATTAGATAGATGAGAGCAATTTTGGAAATTATTGTAATAAATTTAGAATTTATTAATTGGACCTGCGTGTCCAGCCTATTACCTCCTTACTCTTTGTATTTCTCTTCTCACCTATTCCCCTCAATGTAAATGAGGTTTCTTTAGAAGTGTTATGTAATCGGGTAGAAGTAATACTTGTGCTAGCGGGAGAGAGGAAATAGAGAGATTTGTTCTAGGAACAATGTGTTAAGTATCCATCCGCATATCATTATTATTTATTTATATGTGCCTTATTATGTGTTTAGAATGCATGTTTAAGGGTGTATGATGATGGGACCTTAACAAAGATAATTAATTGGTTGCCAATTACGCGAAAGAACCCTCACTACATATTAAGCATTTTTCCTTCCATTGAGTGATTCTTACTCAAGATCCAAGACTGGCATTGGTTTGTTGGCCAAAGTCAAGACCTTTGTCCATCGCGGATGTGTTTGAATCATGAAAGCTTTGTTCCATATTGGTGTCTTGTCCAAGTTGGTGTTTTGGCCAAAGTCAAGATCACTTCTTGTCCATCGACATTGATTACGAAGCTTTCCAAGGTCAATGGGTTCCGCTTAACTGGGATCACTAAGTTTGTTGTGCCAAAGCCAAGGCTTAGTTGATTCAGAGGAAAAAGGTTAGGCAATATATTGGATATATTGGCATATATAAGATATATATTTCGGACTTGGATGTCCACCTACTGGATCTAGGAATTGGATGGGATCCAATTGATCTTAGAGATCTACTTAGTTAATTATCATACAATTTGTTGGCCAAAGTCAAGATTGTGTGTTATTTAACGGTATCCTAGCCCACTAGGAAACAAGATTTCCCGAGTACTCAACAGATGGTTAGAGGCCCGCCGAAAAATAGTGGGAGGTAAGTATTAAATTTGCAATATTCGTTTAGTTACTTGCCATACGCGCTCATTTCAATATTTCGTCAAATTAATTAATATATTAGTTGGACTAATATTTAATGTTGTTTTAATTAAACAGTTGGACTGTATTCAAACTATTTAATTTATAGTTGATTATATAATTGGATTATAGTAATCAATATATTTGAATTAACTATTTCAATTAATAGTTGATTTTATAATTGGATTATAGTAATCAATATAATTGAATTTAACCAATTTAAATTATAGTTGATTATATAGTTGGACTATAGTAATCATTATATTAAATAATACCTAAAATCGTTGATTAAATAGTTGGTCTATTAGAATCAAGATAATTGAAAGATTAGTATTTAGAACATAATCCTAGGTGAAAATGTTTTTAAACGACGTTAATTTTCAAATTGGGAATAATAAATCAGGATAGTCCTGAAAACTAAGAAGTTACTTTATTTGATAAAATAACATCTCGAGCCTAAGCCAGGAGTTAAGCAAATAGTAGAACATGATATTTGGAATATTCATGTGATGATAACTTTAGTGCTTCATCCAATAAGCTTGCCAAAAAGAATCCTTAATTTCTTAATCAGAACTAAGGATTAGATCTTTATAGTATGATAATGAAATTGAAGGATCTTCATAGATCTATTCTTAGATCTTAGAAGTACAAATTGCAATAGAAAACTCTTGGAGATTTAATGGCTATTCTCAAGGAGCCAAAGCCAAAGTTTGCAATAAGGCAAGAAGCGCAAGACGCACCTTACTTCGAAATTCCAAAAGGCCAAGGCTTGGCCAAAGGCTTCTGGAGTGTGGAAAAGGGGCAAAAGAAAAATCATTATAGTCTTCTAGGAAGACAAAAGGACATATCCTAAGATATCTGCCTAAACTGTAGCAAACGGGGTCACTGAAGCGTGACTGCCGTATGGACAAGGCAGACATGAAGGAATTGAAGACGGTGCAAGGCTCCAACTTCAAATATGTTTGTCATAAATATGTTTACTACTAGTATTAA
The DNA here is from genome assembly GCA_019454045.1 of Zanthoxylum bungeanum. NCBI lineage: Eukaryota > Viridiplantae > Streptophyta > Magnoliopsida > Sapindales > Rutaceae > Zanthoxylum > Zanthoxylum bungeanum. Next base: position 64,122 of record SKCR01023791.1, read on the forward strand.
AATTGGATTTTAGATACTGGATGTGGTATATACATATGCATTGATGTAAATCTGCTGGTAAGCAGGATACTGACTTCATTTGAGATTAATCTGCGAATCGGAAACGGGACGAGAGTTGCTGTTTTAACCGTAGAAACCTAAGTTTAGGAACTACCCTTCGGGTGTGTACTTAAATTAGGAAACTATTACAATGTAACTAGTTTGACTAGAAACATTATCTCTATATCAAGGTTTAACCCGTTGCGGGTATACCTTTATATTCTAGAACACTAAAGTGTTTTATTTTATAAAGATGATATTGAGATAAACACATTAGATGTGAAAAATAGTATTTATATTTTGAATATAAATAAATCTCAAACGTATAACATGACAAACAAATAGCTCAAACTGAATTAATCAGTTGAGACTTATAAGTGGCATTGTTGTCTGAGACATAATTAACAAGACTCGTATATCCACACTTTCGAAGAGTGGATACTAGGACGGATTTGATTCTATTCAAATAATTTCTGCGAATCTAGTTCATTGGGCAAAGTGCCTAAAATACTTTTTACTTGGTAAAAGTGCAAATGCCACCGATCTGTTAGCCCTTGTTTATAGTGACGTAAGTGGGCCCATATCTAGCTAGGCTAGTGGTGGATATGAATATTTCGTGACCTTTACGGATGCGGCATCGCGTTATGGTTTTGTGTTTCTTAGTGAAACACGGATCGAAAACTTTTGATCAATTCAAAGAGTTTCGACACGAAGTAGACAAATAGATCGGCTAAAGTATTAAACCGTCGCGGTTGGACCGTGATGAAAATATTTAAGCAATAAGTTTCTCAAATACTTGAAAGAGTATAGTATTCTTTCAATGAGGACTCCTCCCGGAACACGTCAGTTTGACGGTGTGTCTGAACGGAGAAACCGAATTTTGTTGGACATGATAAGGTTAATCATGAGTCGCTCTGAGCTACCATTTCCTTCAAAGGATACGCATTAACAGTACAAAACTTATTTTGAATAAGGTTCCATAAAAATCTGTTAAACAGACTTCATATTAGATATGAACTGGAAATAAACCGGGTTTTCTCATTCCTGAAGATTTGGGTATGCTAGGCATATGTTTGGATGATACCAAACTAGAGCCCAAATCGGATAAGTGCCTAAGTTGTGGGTTATCCTAGGGAAACTAAAGTATAGTACTTATAGAAATCACTAGAGAACAATGTAATTGTTGCTCGCCATGCGGTTTTCCTAAGAGGAATATCAATATGCAGTGGTAAGTGGGAGGAAAGTAAAACTCGATGAAAATCGGAGTAATACTATTCCAGACACCGATTCCTTAATGGAACACAAATAGTTCATCAAGGATGGAACTATACCAATAATCTTCGAATACACAAGAACCACGTAAGTCGGAGAGAATCAGAAAACAACCTGGGAGGTATGGGTTTCTGATCTCACCTCATAAAGATGTCAATCTTATTGAGGAATACGAACTGACTACGTATGAGAAAGTGATACAAGGTATCGACTCCCTTTTATTGAAAAGTGCCATAAAGTCCGAAATGGATTCCATGTATACCAACCAAGTTTGGATACTGGTTTTTGTACCGAAAGGCATTGTGCCTGTTGGTACAATATAAGTCTTCAAGGAAGACATACATGGAAGGCAACATACCAACGTACTAAGCTGGGCTTGTAGCGAAAAGGTATCGTTATCAACATTGTGTCGATTACGATGAAACCTTTTACATGTTGCTATGATTAAATCCATTTGGATAATACTTGCTGATGCTGCATGTTTCATTCATGAAATATGGCAGCTGAACGTCAAAATCGCTTTCCTTAATAGGAAACCTTTTGGAGGATGTTTACAACATCCTGAAGATTTTTTCGTACCAAAACGAGCAAACAAGGTTTGCAAGTTAACTCGATCCATGAATGGATTGAAGCAAGCATAGTGTTCTTTGAATTATCGTTCTGATGTAATCATAGTGGTATATGATTTAATTCAAAACAAAAATGATTCTTGTGTATATAAGGAGGTTAGTGGGAGCGCACTGACAATGAATGTCCTAAATAATGATGATATATCATTTCTTGGTAATGATATTCCCATAATACAATCGGTGAAAGCTTGGCTTTCATGAAAATTCTCCATAGAATTCTTAGGAGAAACAACCTTTATTCTGGGAATAAAGATCTACTGGGATAGATTTAAAGTTGTTAATACTCTCCGAGAACTCGTACATTGAAATAAATGTACGCGACCTGATATCTCATATGCTTTGAGCATATGGAGTCACAATCAGGCCAATCCAAGTGATAGTCATTGGATTGATGTTAAGAACATCCTTTAGTATCTTAGATGAACTAAGGATGCTTTCTCATAATATGGAGAAGGAGAACTTGAAGTGACTGGGTTCACCGTTGCAAGTTTCCTAACCGATAATAACGACTATAAGTCGTAATAACGGTACTTCAAAGTTTGAATAACGGAACAGTGAGTTGGAAATCTTCCATGCAAGATACTGTTACCGAATAAACAACAAAAGTGGAATATTACTGCAGCTGAGGCAGCAATAGAAGCCTTTTGGATTGATAATAATCCTAATCAGATTAGGAATAGTTCTATTAGCAGCTGAGCTAGGCTTCAGTACATGCTAAAGAATTAATGGTCTCATCAACGATCCAGATATATACTTCAAATATTCATCTGATTCGTTCGGATCATACATCGTGATGATCGAATAAATCGCATCAGATGATAATCATGCAAATCCGCTGACGAAAGCCTTTCCTCAGCAGAAATTTGAGCGAACCGTACATAGTTCGGGTGTAGGACACTTGAGTGATTGGTTATAGGCCAAGTGGGAGATTGTTGGACAGTTATGGCCCATAGCATCACTATTTGTACAGATCATGGTGTTGTTGTACAAATTAACTATGTGACAAATGAAATTGCTCTTTTATCATTTGTAATTAGATTACCAAGATGTATAAATGATAGAAGGTCCATATGATTAGTTCCGGATTGATAAGATATGAGACAGTATCAATCTATGAGGGTTTAATCATTAAATATCCCTAGTCGTAGTATTATCGAGACTGGACATCGATAATGCGGAATAGACTAGTATTGCACTTGTGCGCGTTGTGGGAGCATAACAGCATAGTTCTCATATATTTGGGTATAGGATACTCATGCAAGTGTAATAGGAGGTTGTGTTTTCTGATGGTACGGAAACAGCTTCGCTCTGGATAGACCCCTCGGAATTCCATTGGTAGTATGACTATGTGTTTATGGAAGTCGAATCAGGGTAGGTGTATTTGGTCTTAACCTGAGACTTGCACCGCTAATACTTGCGACAATCAATATACTTTGGTTTTGGCCGTCCAGGGCTTTAACAGGTTCTGTGTACGCCTCTTCTGGGTATATTGAGAATCGTAGTGTATTGGGTGTGATGTCGAGACGGAAGTATCCTTCAGTCATAGTGGTGATGATGATCACGTAGGATACGAAACTAATGCTCTTATGTACTGCTGTCATCGGGATAATATGACTAGGTCATGATTATCCGATTATAGAGACTAGTTACCAGAGATCCGATATGTGCTTCGTACGGGGCAGACACATTTCCAGCCCCAGGCCTTGCACGTGACATCCGATGCTGGATCGAAATACGAAATACTACGTATACTACGCCTGATATAGATCACTTATTCCAGTAAACATATTTTTGGAGAATTGGGTAGGCACTGTGTTTTGCTAGAAGCCAACCATGTCTTGTAAATCGGTAAAAACGTAGTACTAGGTACATACGTGTTCGTATAATCCGACGACCGGATTTACTGCCAATATATCCGGGGATCTCATGGGTCGCTTCCCGAAGATTCACCGATGACGTTTGACTCGCACTTTATTAATCTGTGATTAATTAGTAGAGAGAGAAAATTAATCTGGGATTAATTACGGAGATATTTTATCTAGGATAAAATATTAATTAAATAGAGAGAACGATTAATTTAGAATTAATCGATAAAATAATATATTCGATATATTATACGAAATTGGATTTCGACGCGAAATTAAAATTAGATTTTAATTCGGGCGAACGAGTTAATTTAGAATTAATTCGTTAGCGATGTGAATAGTAATTTTGCTAGACATAATTATTTAATTACGTCGCAACGGAAAATTTGTTAATTCGGAATTAGCGAACCCGAGCCCGGGAGTGTTTGCGGGCGCACTCGCATTACGAATTTAAATGCGGCCCACAAGTCACATCAAGCGTCACATCACTCGTCATTCAAGTGATGGATGTCTAGTCACTTTGAGTGATTGATAACCTGACACTATTCATTGATTGATGTAAGTGGTTGTATGGCTTTATTGCTTGTACTTTTGGAATTTGAATTTGGGTATTAGGTTTTTGCAAAACCACAAATTAATCTCATCTTCTCTACATCTCTCTCTCTCTCTCTCTCACAGCCAAGAAGGCCAAAATCTCTCTTCTCCAATTTTTGGCTAGACCGAAAATAACATGTAGAAGTAAGGAAGATTTGTGGCAAATCTTTCCATTGCTAGCACATAAAGGGTCATCCTAAGGTGATAGGGAACTAACTTATGAGCATGGAATCATCAAACAAAGCTTGGAGCTTGGAGATCCTTCCATGGTGATGACTGAAATCTTGGACGACCAAAATGGGTAAAAGCCGAGAGCTTCATTAAGGGTGCAAAGGGCTTGTGTTCATCACATCCAAAACCGATCAATGTAAGTATGATTCCGCCATTCTTCGTTGAGTATTCACATATGTTTCATTGCTTGATTTGATCCTTGTGACCTTAGAGAAACCCAACAACTTTAGCAATAACATGCAATTGCATCTGCCTCGAAAATCGCACCTATAACTATGACAATTGAATATGCAACTTCTACCATTAAACTTGCAACTTTCACTAATAAATATGCAATATATCGAAGATGAAACCTTTAGAAAAAAACATGCAAAATGAAACCATTGGACTTGAAACTTTAACAATAACATCCAATTGCATCTGCCTCGAAAATTGCACCTATAACTACGACCATTGAATATGCAACCTCTACCATTAAACTTGCAACTTTCACCAATAAATATGCAATATATCGAAGATAAAACCTTTAGCAATAAACATGCAAAAATGAAACCATTGGACTTGAAACTTTAGTAATAACATGCAATTGCATTTGCCTCGAAAATCGCACATGTAACTATGACCATTGAATATGCAACATCTGCTATTAAATTTGCAACTTTCACCAATAAATATGCAATATATCGAAGATGAAACCTTTAGCAATAAATATGCAAAATGAAACCATTGGACTTGAAACTTTAGCAATAACATGCAATTGCATCTGCCTCGAAAATCGCACCTATAACTATGACCATTGAATATGCAACATCTACCATTAAACTTGCAACTTTCACCAATAAATATGCAATATTTCGAAGATGAAACCTTTAGCAATAAACATGCAAAACGAAACCATTGGACTTGAAACTTTAGCAATAACATGCAATTGCATCTGCCTCGAAAATCGCATCTGTAACTATGACCCTTGAATATGCAAGCTCTACCATTAAACTTACAACTTTCACCAATCAATATGTAATATATTTTTATATTATTTTATTTTTTTCAGTATTTTAAAAAAATAAATTTTTTATATTATTTTATTTTTATTAGTATTTTATAAAAATTAATTATTAAAAACTTACAATAAATTTTTTTTATAATTTTATTTTTATTAATATTTTATAATTTATTTAATAAAAAAAAAATTTAAAATTTTCTTTTTGAGAATAACTAGTTGCAATCTCTCATTTTTTTTTTTTAAATGCTAAGAACCCTTAAGTATGCGATACCTAAGGGATGTTAGCAACACCCCACAAGAGATGGATCAGTAGTAACTATCCCTCACATTATGTTCAAAAGGCAGCGCCCTACAGGGCCTTTTCTGTAGACGTACACGACATGGGGTCCACTTTTATCATCAATCATCAGATAGAATTAACGGTTTTAAGACAAATGTACGGTCCCACATTGCCAAAGAAAAATCATGATTGGCATTTATTAATCCGATGGCCAATATGTGGTAACTTTTTGGTATTGACGGCGTTAATTCGGCTGCATATAAGTAGGAATCTTGGTGATGTGATTGAGCCGCCGAGTTGTCATCTGTTACATGACGTTCGCCATTTATTTGCCGCACAGACAATTGGATTCTCAATAGATTTGGCCCCGAGCCTTTTTGAAATTATTAATGCTTTGTAGTTTAACATTCACGCTCATCACATCCGACTGGGCATTCGGTTGAATTGAAAAAAGAAAAATAAAATTCAAAATCTAATTTGCAAATGAGTTTGGTTTGGTTTGGTCCGAAAATTTAAAACGGAATATTTCAAAATGTTCAAATCCAACAAATTCAAAATCATATTGAATCCAATTTGCCCACCCTGTAGGAGCGAAGCGGTTTTACCGCTATGCCTATGATGTTCGACGACCACAATAGAGATTACGGATTAGCTCGCAGGGGACTAAACCGGAGAATAAAGGAGTCGCCTCCCAGTGTGAACTGGGAAAGATTTAAGGCCGCACTCACCCCTCGCAAGGGAATACCTCAAATCATTGGGTTCAGAATGGTCCCTTACTAATGCCAATATAATGGACGGGTTCACACAATGGTATAACCAAGTCTTACGCAGTTCATGCAAGGTAATTCAAATAAACACAAATTTGCACACCCATAGACATTAATAGAAATAATAAAAGCAACAACGTAGTTCCAAAGCATATTGAATTAAGGAATATGAGATACGATAACGAAAATTATAATAAACAATCAAAAGCAGGAAAAGTATCAATACATAAATAGTAAACAAAAAGGGGGGGTTAATCACGCTTATATGAGTATTTCCCGAGTGGCACGCGGAGTTGTATCCCAAGTACAGACCGCACTACCGTCCATTCGGATACGGCTACGAAATTTACGTCTGGATTTCCATCCAATATACCGCAAGGGATAATAACATACATAATCATCAATGCAATGTAAACGGACATAAAAAAAATATAACCATGCATATGCGTATAGTTATCAACATGAAAAACATAAACAAAATAAAGGTGAAATAATAAAATAATAATAAAAGCGAACAAATAGATAAAAAAGATAACACTAAATAGATAAAAAAATAATAATAATAACAAAATGTCGAAGAAAGAAAAGAATGTGACTGTAGGACACAGAAATCGACGACGCTGTTTAAGGCTTGCGGCCCGGTCGGGAGTACGGAGTAGCCCACGGGGGAACTAAACCGGATAAATAACATGGAGTCGCCACCCAGTGTGAACTGGGAAAATGATTTAAGGCCGCACTCACCCCTCGCAAGGGAAGACCTCAAACCGTTGGGTTCAGAATGGTCCCTTACTTATGCCACTTGTAATGAACGGATTTATGTAATAATATAACCGAGTCTACGCAACATATATTCCTAAGAGTATCCTACTTCTAAGTTCGCGTGCACGAAAATGAAGCCTATATCTAAGTTTGCATATAACCTATATCTAAGTTTGCATGCATAAAAGTAAGTCATCATAACGGCAAACACACAATAATCTCATGAACACGTCAAATTAATACATGCGAAAACACAAATAAATCATGCATACAAAATATCATATTAAACAACTAAATCATGCATAAAAAAGAAAATAACATACTAAACGACTAAATCATGCCTAAAAGAAAATAACATACTAAACGACTAAATCATGAATAAACATAAGATTAGATGAAACAAAATATGTGCGTCTCTCAAGCTGTATGTGGCATTGTATCCCGAGTGTAGACTGCACTACCGTCCATTCGGATTCGGCTAAGGAATTTACGTCCGGGTTTCCATCCGATATACCGCAAGAGATAAAACATAATTCATTCATCCCATGGCCACAACTTACATGAAACTATAATATGCATGAAAAGAAATAACAATAAATAACAAAAAAAAAGAACAGGAATAAATAAAAAGGGTGCCCTTAGGTCTAACCTCTTAAGTCGCCTCTTGGAAGTGCGTTACGCGGTTGTCGGAATGGTTGATGCTCCGTAACTTTTCCGATTTACTGGTTCACTGTTTTCCTTCGTCGCCTCACTGTTTTGGGCTGCTGTTTTGCTATGTTTTACGGCTGTTTTGGTCACTATTTTTGCGATATTTGGGCTGTGTTTCAGGGAAGTTTTTACGGTAATAGGTATGCAGTTTTTTGGATAGTTTTTTGTGGTATTTTAGGTGCAGGTCAGGGGATGTTTTGCGGTATTTTAGGGTGCAGGTCAGAGACTATATTTCGGTATTTTTGGGTGCAGGTCAGAGGCTGTTTCGGTGGTATTTTAGGGTGCAGGTCAGAGGCTATTTTGCGGGCTTGTTATGGTGTGGTTTGGTCAGTGAAGTGGGGTGCTGTTCTGGTTGCTATTGGCGTGAATGTGAATGAGTTGTTGGGTGTGCGTGAATGGGGTGTTTACGTTCGGCCATGAGGGTTGTTGTTGTTCACGATCAGTGGGCTGTGTGGATTGATTTCGACACGAGAGCGTGCGTGAGGTGAGTGATTTTAGGGTTTTTGGGGTGATGGTACTGTGTTTCCAGAGAGAGAGAGTGGTGTGATCTGTCTTATTGCCGAGTGATAGAAGAACCGTGAATGACCAGAGTTTATTGTTTTTGTGAGAGTGGCGTGGAAGAAGAAGGTTAGGCTGTGAACTGTTAGGGTTTTGTAGTTGCTGAGTTTGAGAGGATGAGAGATGGTGGTTAGGCCGTGTGGGGAAGATGATAAGAAGATTAGGGTTTGGCTGCCGTGAAGAGAGAAGAGAGGCGTGAATGCGCTAGGGCCTCCAAGAGTTGGGTTTAGGCTTCTTTTTATAGGCAAGGGTTGGGGTTGTCCTTATGTGAATAGGGAAATAATATTGTGTAATTATGGGGATATTTAATTTGTGTATCATAAGGAAAAGATCTCTTAAATTTAGGAAGGTAATTTGATTTGATTTGATTTTATTTTATTTAGTTTAGAAAATGGATTTAATTTAATTAGGAATATAGTTTATGGAATTTAATTTGAATCTTTTAATTTGGGAAAGTGATTTGGTTTAATTTCAACATGTGTTTAATATGTGGGTTTGTTATTTTGGAAGGAGATGGGCGTGGAATTGGTCTTCTTGGGCGTGTACTTGGGCTCTTTGGTGGGCTTGGTGTGTGACTTGCGGGGGTTTTTGGGATGAGGATGAATTTTAAAACAGAGGTCCAACGAGCGAACCCACAGCTAAGCAAACGAATTTAGTCCAACAATATATCAATTTCTGACTTTTCCCTTTAGACGTCCGTTTACCGCGACTTCCACAACTTAAAGAGGTAGTGTTTCCATGTGAGACTCATCATCGGGACTTATATGCAAAAATACAGTGCCTACAGTCGCCCCCACTTTGATGGGACTAATGCAGTGTGTGACAATGACAATCCTATCAAAGTTATGCAATGCATTTTTACCTACCTATCTCGCCAGCTGCCGCTTGACTTGCCAGTTGCTTCGAACTAAGTTGATATGGTGTTGAGGTGCTGCGACCTCGAGGTTCATCCCTTCAAAATGCTGCGATCTCTAGGAATCACTACCGAACTGAACTGATGAGATGTGGTCCATTTTCGAACCGTTACTGAATTGAGATTATGGTCCATTTCCAAATCGTGCTCCATTTCCGGAGTGCCATTTTCGGCGTCTAACGTGATAGTGGTCCATTTCCGAACTGTGCTCCATTTTTGGAGTGCCATTTTCGGCGTCTGACATGATAGTGGTCCATTTCCGAACCGTGCTCCATTTTTGGAGTGCCATTTTCGGTGTCTGATGTGATAGTGGTCCATTTCCGAACCGTGCTCCATTTTCGGAGTGTAATTTTCGGCGTTTGACGTGATAAAGGTGCATTTCCGAACTGTGCTCCATTTTCGGAGTGCCATTTTCGGCGTCTGATATAGTGGTCCATTTCTGAACCGTGCTCCATTTTCGGAGTGCCATTTTCGGCATCTGATGTGATATTGATCCATTTCCGAACCGTGCTATATGAGAAAGGGTAGACTGGTCGCCCCTAGTCTCAGTTCATCTTTCTGTCATTTGCTACTTTTTCATTATATCAAGGTAGATCTCCTGATGTGATGTTACATACCAACACACTGTACTACTTCTCACGAGATAATCCTGATAGCTAAACATATTTTCGTCCTCAACGAATGCTTCGTGTCGAAACCATAGAACCTTCAAAGTAATTAATACTCTCAAATCTGATCGTCTGAATGAGTGATCTGAACTAGACTCCTAGTGTGTGTGTGTGTGTTGAGGCTCCTTCGCAGCTTAATCCTTAAGTAAGCCAATTCGATGATTTTGTCTCGGAGAATTGGATCAGTGGGTCTAACCAACCGAGATGTCTCGATCATACTCTGTGATTACTTACTCGTACTCAACATGATATGGTTTTCTTCTTTTTTTTTCTTTCGTCTCTTTCTTTTTTTCTTTTCATTTTGAATTTTCTTTGTTTTTCTTTTTCTTTTTTTCTTTTTTTTTCTTTTTTTTCTCTTTTTTCCGACACACCTACCATTTAAGGTAGCATTTCTCCTCATGGTGGTCCTAATACTCACCCACGGGTAGCTTCACGCTTATCGGTTATAGGTGGTTTATTTTTTCCTTTTCTTTTCAGAGACTTTTTTCTTTGTTTCCAACCATATCACATATCGTAGCATAAGTAAACCAGGATGGGCATCTAGGCAAACTGTCATTCACTGATCCGTCATCTCTTCAACTAGTCATTTCGCCAACTACTCAGGCTTCTACTGCTAAGATCCCGTAATCAAGTGCTCGCAAGTCTAGCCGAGATCAACTACTCAGAATACCGGATGAGAGCATATCTCGCACTTATCGTTTCTAAGGTTTCACCCTACAACAAATAATTTCATCACCGGACATATGCTTAGCCATCAAAGACTTCTCTCTCTCTCCTTTTTTTTCACTTCACTAGAATTATTCAACCGCTGATAATGTGGGCTTCGCCCCCTGGGATTCATTCTCAAAAACTCCTGGTAGCGCGGGCCTCAACCCTGAAGGTTCATTCCCAAAACTGATGATTATGTGTGGGCCTCAACCCTAGGGATCCATTTCTCAAAACTGTTGATACTGTTTTGTTGCTCTCAGCTTGCTTGTATTTTGCCGATTTTCCTTCTTTTCTTCGAGACCTGTGAACACAAACAAAACAACATAATAAAAACGCGTGCATGCGATATGTATGTATGCATGTGTGGAGGTGCTCCATGTTCCTGATGGGTTAGACCCTCATTGTGCTCCTTGGCGCCATGTGCCTACGCATGTCTCTGATCGCCCCCTGGGTCTGCTTATAGTTTCCTCATGCCGGTTCTCTTCTGGTGATTGTGCAGTTCTCTTTTGTCTGAAACCTGCAAACACATATCCAACACAAAAATTGCAAGTACGTTACGTGTATGCATGCATGGATGAATTTCCTATCCCGTGGGTTAGGTCTTATGCCAGTTCTCCCAGTAACTGCTCTGTCTCTTCTTTCTTAGGAAAAATATTGCTTCAGTTTGTCCACGTTGTTTGGCTCGGCGAACTCGTTCCCTTCTAAGTCTGACAGTCTCACTGCCCCATTTCTTATTACCTTCTTGACTACGTATGGCCCTTCCTAGTTAGGTCTGAACTTTCTGTAGGACACAGAAATTGGCGACGCTGTCCCAGGCTCGCGACCCGGTTGGGAGTACGGAATAGCCCGCGGGGGAACTAAACCGGAGAACTAAAAATGGAGTCGCCATCCGGTGTGAACTGGGAAAATGATTTAAGGCCGCACTCACCCCTCGTAAGGGAAGATCTCAAACCGTTGGGTTCGGAATGGTCCCTTACTTATGCCACTTGTAATGAAATGATTTATGCAATAGTACAACCAAATCTCATGCAATACGTACCAGATAATTTAAGCAACATGCAAGTTTGCACACCCATAATCGTAAATGAAAGAAATGAAGGCAAAATACATAATTCATGAACGTATTAAGCAATAAAGTGCAATAATGTAACTAATAACAACTATAAATGCATTAATAATAAAAGCGAGCACACAATCTCATGAGCATATCGAATAAATAAATGCGGAAAATATAAATAAACAATAACGGTAAAGGAAAAAATATTAAAGAGAGCTAACTAAGCATATGATGGGGAAGGGAATGACTAAGGAAACAAACATGCATGAAACATGATGGAGGAATCATGCCTAAAAGAAAATAACATACTAAACGACTAAATCATGAATAAACATAAGATTAGATGAAACGAAATATGTGCGTCTCTCAAGCGGTACGTGGCATTGTATCCCGAGTACAGACCGCACTACCGTCCATTCAGATTCGGCTACGGAATTTACGTCCGGGTTTCCATCCGATATACCGCAAGAGATAACACATATTTCATTCATCCCATGGCCACAACTTACATGAAACTATAATACGCATGCGAAGAAATAACAATAAATAACAAAAAAAAACGGGAATAAATAAAAAGGGTGCCCTCAGGTCTAACCTCCTAAGTCGCCTCTTGGAAGTGCGTTACGCGGTTGTCGGAAAGGTTGATGCTCCGCAACTTTTCCGATTTACTGGTTCGCTGTTTTCCTTCATCGCCTCACTATTTTAGGCTGCTGTTTTGCACTCTTTTGCGGCTGTTTTGGTCACTGTTTTTGTGATATTTGGGCTGTGTTTCAGGGAAGTTTTTGCGGTAATGGGTGTGCAGGTTTTTGGACAGTTTTTTGTGGTATTTTAGGTGCAGGTCAGGGGTTGTTTTGCGGTATTTTCAGGTGCAGGTCATGGGTTGTTTCAGTGGTATTTTAGGGTGCAGGTCATGGGCTGTTTTGTGGGCTTGTTTTAGTGCGGTTTGGTCAGTGAAATGGGGTGCTATTCTGGTTGCTATTGGCGTGAATGTGAAAGAGTTGCTCTGTGTGTGTGAATGAGGTGTTTACGTTCGGCCATGAGGGTTGTTGTTTTTCACGGTCAGTGGGTTGTGTGGGTTGATTTCGACACGAAGGAGTGCGCGTGGTGATGACTTTTAGGGTTTTTGTGGTGATGGTACTGTGTTTCCAGAGAGAGAGAGTGGCGTGATCTGTCTTATTACCGAGTGAGAAGAACCGTGAATGACAAGGGTTTTTTGTTTTTGTGAGAGTGGCGTGGAAGAAGTAGGTTAGGCTGTGAACTGTTAGGGTTTTTCTCGTTGCTGAGTTTGAGAGGAGGAGAGATAGTGGTTAGGCCGTGTGGGGAAGATGATAAGAAGATTAGGGTTTGGCTGTCGGGAAGAGAGATGAGAGGCGTTAATGAGCTAGGGCCTCCAAGAGTTGGGTTTAGGCTTCTTTTTATAGGCAATGGTTGGGGTTGTCCTTATGTGAATAAGGAAGAATATTGTGTAATTATGGGGGATATTTAATTTGTGTATCATAAGGAAATGATCTCTTCAATTTGGGAAGGTAATTTGATTTTATTTGATTTTATTTTATTTAGTTTAGAAATGGGATTTAATTTAATTGGAATATAGTTTATGGAATTTAATTTGAATCTTTTAGGTTGGGAAGGTGATTTGGTTTAATTTCAACATGTGTTTAATGTGTGGGTTTGTTATTTTGGAAGGAGATGAGCGTGGAATTGGTCTTCTTGGGCGTGTACTTGGGCACTTTGGTGGGCTTGGTCTGTGGCTTGGTGATGTGTGGGCTTGCCGTGTGACTTGCGGGGGTTTTTGGGCTGAGGATGAATTTTAAAACAGAAGTCCAACGAGCGAACCCACAGCTAAGCAAACGAATTTAGTCCAACAAGATATCAATTTCTGACTTTTCCCTTCCGACGTCTGTTTCCCGTGACTTCCACAGCTTAAAGAGGTAGTGTCTCCATGTGAGACTCATCAACAAGACTTATATGCAAAAATGCAGTGCCTACAGTCGCCCCCACTTTGATGAGACTTGTGCAGTGTGTGACAATGACAATCCTATCAAAGTTATGTAATGCATTTTTACGTACCTGGCTCGCCAGCTGCCGCTTGACTTGTCTGTTGCTTCAAACTAAGTTGATCTGGTGTTGAGGTGGTGTGACCTCGAGGTTCATCCCTGCAAAATGCTGTGATCTCTAAGAATCACTATCGAACTGAACTGATGAGAGGTGGTTCATTTTTGAACCGTTACTGAGCTGAGATTATTTTCCATTTCCAAACCGTGCTCCATTTTCGGAGTGCCATTTTCGGCGTCTGACGTGATAGTGGTCCATTTCCGAACCGTGCTCCATTTTCGGAGTGCCATTTTCAGCGTCTGATGTGATAGTGGTCCATTTCCGAACCGTGCTCCATTTTCGGAGTGCCATTTTCGGCGTCTGATGTGATAGTGGTCCATTTCTGAACCCTGCTCCATTTTCAGAGTGCTATTTTCGGCGTCTGACGTAATAGTAGTCCATTTTCGAACCATGCTCCATTTTCGGATTCCTATTTTCGGCATCTGATGTGATATTGGTCGATTTTCGAACCGCGCTCCATTTTCGGAGTGCATTTTCGGCGTCTGATGTGATATTGGTCCATTTCAGAACCGTGCTCCATTTTCGGAGTGTTATTTTCAGCGTTTGACGTGATAGTGGTCCATTTTCGAACCGTGCTCCATTTTCGGAGTGCCATTTTCGGCGTCTGATGTGATAATGGTGCATTTTCGAACCGTGCTCCATTTTCAGAGTGCCATTTTCGGTGTCTGATGTGATAGTGGTCCATTTTCGAACCGTGCTATATGAGAAAGGGTAGACTGGTCGTCTGAATGAGTGATCTGAACTAGACTCCTAGTGTGTGTGTGCCGAAGCTCCTTCGCAGCTTAATCCTTAAGTAAGCCAATTCAATGATTTTGTCTCGGAGAATTGGATCAGTGGGTCTAACTAACCGAGATGTCTCGATCATACTCTGTGATTACTTCCTCGTACTCAACATGATATGGTTTTCTTTCGTCTCTTTCTTTTTTTCTTTTCATTTTTTTTTCATTTTTTTTTCATTTTTTTTTCTTCTTTTTCTCTTTTTTCCAACACACCTACCCTTTAAGGTAGCATTTCTCCTCATGGTGGTCCTAATACTCGTCCACGGGTAGCTTCACGCTTATCGGTTATAGGTGGTTTATTTTTTCCTTTTCTTTTCAGAGACTTTTTTCTTTGTTTACAACCATATCACATATCGTAGCATAAGTAAACCAGGATGGACATCTAGGTAAATTGTCATTCACTGATCCGCCATCTCTTCAACTAGTCATTTCGCCAACTACTCAGGCTTCTACTGCTAAGATCCCGTAATCAAGTGCTCGCGAGTCTAGCCGAGATCAACTACTCAGAATACCGGATGAGAGCACATCTCGCACTTATCATTTCTAAGGTTTCACCCTACAGCAAACAAAGAAAACATGTACCCGGATTGCGACTTGCATTCATCTTTATCGGTTTGGAAATCTTGCATCGGTATACCCAGTTACCTCAAGTTCTCCATCTCCATAGATTAAGAAAGCATCCTTAGTTCGTCTAAGATACTTAAGGATATTCTTAACCGCCATCCAGTGACCTTCACCTGGATCGGCCTGATAGCGACTACACATGCTTAAAGCATACGATATATCAGGTCGCGTACATATCATGGCATACATGATCGATCCGACTTCCGAGGCGAACGGTATCCGACTCATGTTGTCTCTCTCATCTTGAGTTTTAGGACACATGTCCTTAGATAGAGTGACGCTATGTGACAATGGCAACAGTCCCCTCTTGGACTGATCCATGTTGAAACTCTTCAACACTTTGTCAATGTACGTGCTCTGGGAGAGTCCAAGCAGCTTTCTAGATCTATCCCGGTAGATCTTTATTCCTAGAATAAAGGCTGCTTCTCCCAGATCCTTCATGGGGAATTTTAATGAAAGCCAAGCTTTCACCGATGTTAACATGGGAATGTCATTGCCAATAAGCAATATATCATCAACGTAAAGGACAATGAATGTCAGTGCACTCCCACTAACCTTCTTATAGACACAAGGATCATCCTCGTTTTGAACGAAATCATATTCTTTTATGATCTCATCAAAACGTTGGTTCCAAGAACGTGATGCTTGCTTTAATCCATAAATGGATCGATTTAACTTACAAACCTTGTTTGTAAGTCTTGGTACGACAAAACCATCAGGCTGTTGCATATAAACATCCTCCAAAAGGTTTCCGTTAAGGAAAGCGGTTTTGACGTCCATCTGCCATATCTCTTAATCGAAATATGCAGCTATAGCAAGCATTATCCTAATGGATTTAATCATGGCAAATGGTGAAAAGTTTTGTCGTAATCGACACCATGTCGTTGACGATACCCTTTCGCTACAAGCCTAGATTTGTACGTTTGTATGTTGCCATCCATGTCGGTCTTCCTCTTGAAGACCCATTTGCAACCAATAGGCTTTACACCTTCTGGTGCATCAACCAGTGTCCAAACTGGGTTGGTGTACATGGAATTGATAAGTGGTAAATCTATCACTATTTCCCACTCATTTAACCTAATATATTGTATAGTTTCTTGAGTTATGTGAATATTTTGATGTGTTTTATGTTATTTTGTAGATAAATAAAGTTTCAGGACATTCTGGAGGTGATTTGGAGCAAAACAGGAAAAATTGGCAAAAAGGGCATTTCGGTAAATTGTCTACGTCGCGACGCCCAAGTCATCAGCGTCCCGACACCTAACGTGCACCAGATCTACTAACGTGCGCCGGGTCAACGGATCAGAATTTGAGAAGTTTGACTTTGCTAACATGCGCCGTGCCACGTGTCACCATCACAGCCGATATGCTAACGTGCACCGTGCCACGTGTCGTCATCCTACGGCGCCGACAATCTCAATTGCCACGTGTGCCACGTGTCATCCATGTCTTCGCCACGTCATCGGTCAACGAGCCAAAGGCCTTGGCGTCGCGACGCTGGAAGCTTACCCGCGCCTATAAATTGAGCTCGAGATTTCAGAATTTGTTGTACCATTCTCTCCCATTTCTTTGATGTAAATAGGGAGTTCTTCTCTCTCTAAGTTTCGTTTTAATTTTTTTTTTTTAGTTTTGTAATAATTTTAATTACGTTTTGTAATAATAGTAATTTACTTTCTTACTTTTTACAGTTTTTACTATTCATCATGAGGAGGTAACTTCCCCAGCTAGGGTGAAAGGTAATTCTTTTACTATTGCTATTAGATTAATCTCCCTTAAAATAATATATTCACTATTTAAAACCTGACTAATAAAGGATACCGCTATATTGGTCGGTTGGTAATTTAATTCTAATCTGGTTTGAACCTGACTAATCAATGATACCGCCAGATTGGTCGGTTGGTAATTTTATTTTGGTTCCGCCTTTATGGCTGGTTATGGACAAATATTACCGCCTTAATGGCTGGTTGGACTTAATTTGACTTAATCAGGATACCGCCAGATTGGTCGGTTGGTAATATTATCACAAGTTTATATATTATTTTATGGGAGATATCTAAATTAATAGTAGTAAAAGTAATTCCTTTTACCTTAGCATTTATTTTATTGTAATTTACCCTTCAGTATTTACTTTACCGCAATTACTTTTCAGTATTTTATGTCTTTTATTTTACCAGCCCTAGCTATGTGTCGTAACTAAATTAGTATCTGGGGTTGTGATGACTTTCAATATCACCGGTTTATAAGGGGTTAGATTATAGTTTGGGTAATATAAAGATTTATTTATTGAGTCTTAATCTTAATACTTTTTAATTAACTGGCCATTAATTAAATTGACTAGGTAAACTTAAAATGAACTAGACATAGGGATTTTAAGTTTAAGACCTCAGACTCAATAGCCCACGATCTTCCTTGAGGATAGATAACCTTTTAATAGATTTCCTTACATGATAGGAATATACTTGTCGGGCGGGGGGTAGCCATAATTGGAACTTAATCTTAATGAATCTAGGTAATTTGGTTGGCATAGACATATGGTTCAATTGGATTATACTAGGTATTTGTAATTGACCATCGGAAGAGGCTTTTACATAATTTAGTGTTCCAGGTTAATAAATCAATATTTTACCCGACTATAAGATTACCACTTCATCTTTAAAATGATATTAAAAGAAATCACAACCCTAGATAGTTTTTAATATTGAATTTTCTTAAAATCTAATTTCGAACAATTTTATTTACTTGTCTTTAAATTTAGAATCGTCGCCATTTCAAATCAATTAAACAACCTGTTAGATACTAGTAATCATTTAACCTCATAAAATTAATAACTTAGGTATTAAGTCCTCGTGGGATCGATACTTTTTATACTACTTGAACGATACGTACGCTTGCGTTATACGTGTGTGTTTACGCTGGTCAAGTTTTTGGCGCCGATGTCGGGGACTTATTTATCTTTTACTATTAGTTTAGGGGTTAGATACGTTACTTGTATCTAATTTCTTTTTACTTATTGCTTTTGTTTTCTTGTGTTTCAGGTTCTCAGAAACTTCATGAGACGAACCAGAAGCTTTGAACTCCGACCGCTTGACCCAGAAATTGAAAGAACCATCAGACAGTTGAGAAGGGAAATGCGAGAAGGCCAAGAAGTTTTAGTCAACATGGAACCTGAACCTTTGGAGGTTGCACCACCAATTCCCATTCGAGACAGAACCATTCCAGTGATTGACAGACTCATTTCTTGTATTGTACTTCCTCCCTTACCAGCAAATGTAGGAGACATCAAAACATGCATTCAGATGATTCAGCAGTCAGTTCAGTTTGGGGGGAATGCAACTGAAGATCCTAATGCCCACATCAGCAGCTTCCTGGAAGTTTGCGGCACTTTCAATTACAACCGAGAAGCTGAAGAAGCAATGAGACTGCGTGTTTTCCCATATTCCTTGAAGGACAGAGCTAAAGCTTGGCTACATTCATTACCAGCAGGTTCTATCACAACATGGAACACTTTAGCCACCAATTTTTTGCAAAGTATTTTCCACCAGCCAGAACCAGAAAGCTGAGGAATGACATCACATCCTTTGTGCAACAAGACTCAGAAACTCTCTATGAAGCTTGGGAAAGGTACAAAGATTTACTCCGGAAATTTCCACACCATGAGATTCCAAAATGGCTTCAAGTCCAAACATTCTATAATGGACTTTCTGGAATAATGAGAACCACAATAGATGCTGTTGCTGGAGGAGCTTTAATGGCAAAAGGAGAAGATCAAGCCTGGGAACTAATCGAAGAAATGGCCAACAACAATTCATTGTGGCCAACCGAAAGGAGCATGATCCAAAGAATTGCAGGAATTTATGAAAGTGGAGCCAATACAGCAGTCAACACCAAGCTAGATCAGATATGCAAATTCATGGAGACTCTTACCACTGGATCCATAAGTTCACCATATGGAGGAGCACCAGAATCAAACCAACTTGAAGAAACTGTGAATTTTGTCAACAATTTCAACAGACAGGGGAACAATCCATATTCCAGCACCTACAACCCAGGGTGGAGGAATCATCCTAATTTTTCATGGAGCAACAATTCAGGCCAACAGCGGAACTATCCACCACCTGGATTCCAGCAACAGAACAAAGGCCCGGAGCAGGCAAATGAACCAGGAATAGCAAAGTGCTGGCTCAGTTAAAAAAGTACGATGCTATCTTTCAGAGCCAATCAGCTTCCATCAAAGCACTGGAGAATCAAATCGGACAACTGGCCAATGCTCAGAGTTACAGACCACCAGGAAATCTTCCCAGCAACACAGAACCCAATCCAAGGAACCGAGGGAAGGAGCAATGTCAAGCCATTACTTTGAAAAGCGGTACTGAAATCAACAAAGATGTTGGAATCAAGATGTCCCAAGAAGAAGTTCCAAAAGAAGCTGAACAACAGATGGAGGAAAAGAAGCAAAGGAAAAAGAACAGATCCACTCATCCTCCACCTTTTCCTCAGCGTCTTCAGAAAAACACTGGACAAGCAGTTTGCTCGATTCCTGGAGGTTTTCAAAAAGCTGCACATCAACATTCCATTTGCAGAAGCCTTGGAAGAAATGCCCAGTTATGTCAAATTCATGAAAGACATTCTTTCACGAAACGGAGATTGGGAGACTACGAAACAGTAGCATTAACAGAAGAATGCAGCGCCATCATTCAGAGGAAACTTCCCCCGAAGTTGAAAGATCCTGGCAGTTTCATAGTTCCATGCACCATTGGAGAACATTACATCGGTAAGGCTTTATGTGATTTAGGAGCCAGTGTTAACTTGATGCCTTTTTCTATTTACAGGAAACTGCAGATTGGAGAAGCAATGCCTACCTCAGTTTCATTGCACTTGCTGACCGAACACTTGCATTTCCAAGAGGTGTTGTTGAAGATGTGTTGGTGAAAGTAGACAAACTAATTCTCCCAGCAGATTTCATCATCCTTGACATGGAAGAAGACAAAGAAATACCTATCATTCTTGGGAGACCATTCTTGGCTACAAGTAAAACTGTGATTGATGTGCAAAAAGGAGAACTGACCATGAAAGTACAGGACCAAGAAGTGACCTTTAATGTTTTCAAAGCCATGAAATTCCCGAGTGATGAAAAGGAAGAATAATGCTTCAGAGTTGATGTTATTGAAAGTATCGTTCAAAATACTGAACCAAATCCCAAAGATACACTTGAAGCTTGTATCACCAACATGATTGACAGTGAGCTAGATGCTGAAATCCTGGAATGTATCAACTACCTTGACAAACCATTCCGATTCAAAGCAACACCACCAGTTGAAAGTTTGGAACTACCAAAGAAAGATCGAATCAAGCCTTCGATTGAAGAACCACCATAGTTGGAGCTAAAGTTACTTCCGAGCCATCTTAGGTATGCATTTCTTGGAAACTCTTCTGAATTACCTACTATTATTTCTTCTTCACTAACATTGGAGCAGGAAGAAAAGTTGCTGAGAGTGTTACGAGAGCACAAGAAAGCCATTGGCTGGACTATAGCAGACATTCGAGGCATTAGTCCATCATTTTGCATGCACAAAATCTTAATGAATAATGAGTACAAACCCACAGTGGAGCATCAACGGAGACTCAATCCAATCATGAAGGAAGTCATGAAGAAAGAAATCATCAAATGGTTAGATGCTGGCATCATTTACCCCATCTCAGACAGCAGTTGGGTGAGTCCTATGCAGTGTGTACCAAAGAAAGGAGGAATTACTGTGGTTACCAATGAAAAAAATGAGCTAATCCTAACAAGAACAGTGACTGGATGGAGAGTATGCATGGACTACCGAAAACTGAACAAAGCCACGAGGAATGACCATTTTCCATTGCCATTTATTGACCAGATGTTAGACAGACTGGCGGGACATGAATTCTATTGCTTTCTTGACGGATATTCAGGGTACAATCAGATTGCCATCGCCCCAGAAGACCAGGAGAAAACTACCTTTACTTGTCCCTATGGTACTTTTGCTTTCCGCAGGATGCCATTTGGATTATGTAATGCCCCCGCCACTTTTCAGCGTTGCATGATGGCCATTTTCTCAGACATGCTGGAGCAGAGTATGGAGGTTTTTATGGATGATTTTTCTGTGTTTGGAGATTCTTTTGACCATTGTTTGCAAAATTTGGAACAGGGTTACAAAGGTGCGAAGATACAAACTGGTACTCAATGGGAGAAATGCCACTTTATGGTGCAAGAAGGCATTGTTCTTGGACACCGGATCTCACAAAAGGGGATTGAGGTAGAAAAGCAAAGATAGAGACAATTGAAAAACTACCTCCACCAACATCAGTAAAAGGTATTCGAAGTTTTCTTGGACATGCAGGTTTTTACAGGAGATTTATCAAAGACTTTTCCAAGATTGCTAAACCTCTATGCAATCTTCTGGAGAAAGATGTGCCTTTCAACTTCACCAAAGAATGCCATGAAGCTTTTGAAATCTTAAAACAGAAGCTGATCTCTGCTCCCATCATAGTAGCACCAGACTGGACCCTTCCATTTGAGGTAATGTGTGATGCTAGTGATTTTGCTGTAGGTGTAGTTTTGGGACAACGCAAAGCAAAGATTTTCCACACCATTTACTACTCCAGCAGAACTTTGAATGAAGCTCAATTCAATTACACAACCACCGAAAAGGAGTTGCTCGCAGTTGTGTACGCTTTTTGACAAATTCCGCTCTTATCTGTTGGGTCCCAAAGTGGTTGTCTACACAGATCATTCAGCAATCAAATATCTGATCACAAAGAAAGATGCCAAACCCAGATTGATCCGTTGGATACTTATTCTGCAAGAATTCGACGTAGAGATTCGAGACAGGAAATGGACAGAGAATCAGGTGGCAGATCATCTATCGAGGCTCGAGAATGGAGAAATAGCTGGCAAAGAATTATCAATCAAAGAAACTTTTCTAGATGAACAGCTTTTTGCCATGAAACAACAGGAAGTCCCTTGGTATGCTGACTATGTCAACTACATTGTGACAGGAAAATGGCCGTTGGAATGGACAACTCAGCAACGGAAGAAGTTCTTCAAAGAAGTCAAACACTATGTTTGGGATGAACCGTACCTGTTTAAACACTGTGCTGATCAACTACTGAGACGATGTGTTCCACATGAGGAAATCAACAGTGTTTTGCAACACTGTCATTCATCACCATATGGCGGACACTTCAGCGGAAACAAAACTACAGCCAAAGTCCTACAATCAGGTTTGTTCTGGCCGACTCTTTTTAAAGATGCTTATCTTTTTGCTTTTCAATGTGACAGGTGCCAGAGAATGGGAAATATTTCCAGGAGAAACGAAGGACCGTTGCAAAACATTCTAGAAGTGGAAATATTTGATGTATGGGGTATTGATTTCATGGGACCCTTTGTTCCATCATTCGAAAATCTGTACATCCTGGTTGATGTAGATTACGTCTCCAAATAGGTCGAAGCAATTGCATTGCCATCCAATGATTCAAAAGTGGTGATCAAATTCCTTAAAAAGAACATTATCAGTGATGGGGCTCTCATTTCTTCTGCAACAGATACTTCGATGCTCTCCTATCCAAATATGGAGTTACTCACAACGTTTCCACTGCTTACCATCCACAGTCAAATGGACAGGTTGAGGTTTCAAACAGGGAGATCAAAAGAATCCTAGAAAGGATCGTTGGATCAACAAGGAGGGACTGGTCAACAAAACTAGATGATGCATTATGGGCCTACCGGACAGCTTACAAGACACCCATTGGTATATCCCCATAACATTGGTGTTTGGGAAAGCGTGCCATCTACCAGTTGAGCTTGAGCACAAGGCGTACTGGGCACTGAAGAAGTTGAATTTTGATTCACAAGCTGCAGGAGAGAAAAGACTGCACCAACTCAACGAATTAGAGGAGTTTCGTCTACAGGCTTATGAGAACGCCAAATTGTACAAGGAAAAGGCCAAAAAATGGCATGACCGAAAAATAGTGCACAGACAGTTGGAACCAAGGCAGCAGGTGTTGTTGTACAACTCGAGGTTGAAACTTTTCCCTGGAAAGTTAAAATCTAGGTGGTCAGGTCCATTTGTGATCACTCAGGTTTTACCATATGGAGCTGTTGAGTTACTGGATCCCAATACCAACAACACATTCAAGGTTAACAGTCAGCGTGTCAAGCACTACTGGGGAGAATTATTTGAGCGACAAAAAGAAAGTGTCACACTTTCAGATCCAGCCTAACGTTCAAGAAGTCACGTCTAGCTGACGACTTTAAACTTAGCGCTCGCAGGGAGGCAACCCATGCAAATCTTGTATATATTGTGATTTGGAGTGATTTAATTTTGTGTGTTTAGTTTTTGCAGATTAAGACATTTCAAGATGGAAGAAGCTCTCACAAATCTTCACAAGCAATTACCTTCTCTCCCTCAAAAATCTCTGATAAAAGTCTACAAAACTCGCTTGGAACGGATGAGGTTACTAACAATTCATGGTGTTCCTAATGATATTCGTTGGGTAATTGAAGCACGAGTTCGATTGGCAGATGAGTCTTCTGACTCTTTTATTTCACATCTGCCTGGTTTTGGAAGAAGCACCTATGCAAAGAAACGAAGAGCTAAGCAAATGGGTGTTTGTTACAAATGTGCACGTTGGAATTGCAATACTCGTTGTCGCTCTTTAGGAATGGTGTCTGTTAATCGCGAAGACAAAATTAAATTCATTAGGAATGGCTTGAGTAAGGAGTCTTTAGATGATATATCTTCGACTCTTGAGACGCATTCCAGTGGATATGTTCACATAGACTTTCGCAGATTACATACACAATTTCAAAAAGAAAGACAACAGTTAAGTCTTGGGAATCTGACTCAAAAAGACCCTGTTTGCCAATTTTTAAGAAAATTGGATGGGAAGCTTGTCCCTGACGCATAGACGTTAATCAAGCTGTAAATTCTTGTACATATTATATCTCTTTGTCTTTTCTAATAATTGTGATTTGTTTTGTTGTTTTCTTTTATTTCCTCCGACAGGATCCAGATCTTGTTGACTATCACGATATTATTTTGCTACTAATCGTCCTCTGGAAGATACTTGTGCTATTTTTTTTACTCACCCTTTTCAAGTACTATAAATTCAACTCATCATTGCACTTTTGAAGACATCCAGAGTAAAAAAATGGAAGCCACTTCAAGAAGACGAGTTGAAAACATTTGTGTGTTTTGCGGTAGCACTGTTGGTACTAAACCACAATACATAGAAGCAGCACAGGAATTGGGTCGAGTCTTAGCTGCAAGAAATATGCACTTAATATATGGCGGAGGTAATCTTGGACTAATGGGGATTATTTCAAAGGCCGCACAGGAAGGAGGCAGTCACGTTTTGGGAATCATCCCAAAACCTTTGGCAGAGGCAAATCTTATTGAACCATCAAACGGAGAGGAATTAATCGTGCCAGGTATGTCTGAACGACTGGTAGAAATGATTAACCGTGCTGATGCTTTTATTGCTTTGCCAGGTGGCTTGGGTACATTGGAGGAAAGTTTTATTGTGTTATCTTGGGCGAACCTAAACATACACCAGAAACCAATTGGGTTGTACAACGTTGATGGGTTTTATGATTTTCTTTGTGTGTTTCTTGATGATGCTCGGAGAAATGGGTTCATATCAAAACCTTTAAAAGAACTCCTATTTACTGCCAGAACTGCTCCATATCTAATTGACCAACTCATAGCCTATGAACCAAAAGTTGACCCTATCATTTCAAAGATAAATTGGTCCGAGGACGATCGTGGTAAGAGACGTCGGATTAATCTGGATCTTAACCTTTAATTTCCTGTAGATTTTCAGCTAACCAAGTATTATTTTCTACACTCTTCTTCTACTGTTTAAGACATTGGGGACAATGTCTCATTTAGGTTTGGGGGAGGGAATTAGTTGATTAGTACATTGTTTTTAGTTTGTTTGTTGTTTTTATTTTTAGTCCAAAATTTTTCGAAAAATACAAAAAAATTGGAAAATTTTCAAAAATTACAAAAATATTTTGCGTTTTTGTGTTTTGACTAAAAATGTGAAATTGGTAAAGGATAGCTGAGTAAGAAGTTTCCACTCCTGAGACGTATCTCAAACCTATTTTCGAAACAAGTTAATTTTTGTTTATTTCCTTTTAAATTTTTTAATTTGTGAATTCTCCATAAAACGGACTAAAATGAATCTTCATATGCTCAGTTGACAGGTATTATCAACATACATGGAAACATACAGACATGAGCTGTAATTGAAAAGTTTGTAATATTTAGTGCTCTAGTTTAATCGGAGGAAGCATCTCAAAGAGTGATGGAGTAAAAAAAAAAAAAATCCGAGATCCGAGTTATTAAGTCTGTAAGGGTGTTTTAACACCTAGTGCCCTAAAACCAACTGGTTTGGGAGTCACTAGCCCAAAGCTCGTTACATGGATCAAAGATGCTGTAAAAATATATATATCTGAAGTCTGAGTAATTAAGTCTGTAGGGGTGTCTTAACACCTGGTGCCCTAAAGCCAACTGGTTTGGGAGCCACCGACCTAACACTCGTTACATAGATGGAAGATATTGTATATAAATAAAAAATAGAGAAAAATCAAAAAAAAAAAATTATTCTATTGCTACAAAAAGGTGTGAAATCTGATAGAACTTTAGGACAAAAATATTACTCTCTTATCAACTGCACTTATGACTGCTGTGGGTAAAAATGAGTTGTTTAATATTATGTTGGCTGTGTTTATGAAGAATGGTAAAAATGATCAGAGAATTTACTTATTTGGTAATTTAGAATGAAACAAAACAACTAGTAACTTGGAGTAGAAGTTTCACCTGATTAGTTACTAACTTCTTTATTCTCTTTTCGCTTGTCTTTTTGCTTTTGTGTGCATTAGTTTTAATACCTTTTTACTTTTGTAAAATATTTGTGGGTATCATTGTTGTAACCCTCACGAGACTACAACTCGTCCACTAGGGACACCTAGGGGTTTAAAGGCTTGTTGCATATGCTAAATGCAACCGTGATCCCTACGAAAGTGGCTTAGTTAATTTATTTATGTTATTTTATGTTTTGCTCGAGGACTACAAAATGTTAGGTTGGGGGTGTGATAAGTGGTAAATCTATCACTATTTCCCACTCATTTAACCTAATATATTGTATAGGTTCTTGAGTTATGTGAATATTTTGATGTGTTTTGTGTTATTTTGTAGATAAATAAAGTTTCAGGACATTCTGGAGGTGATTTGGAGCAAAACAGGAAAAATTGGCAAAAAGGGCATTTCGGACAAATTGTCTGCGTCACGACGCCCAAGTCATCAGTGTCGCGACGCCTAACGTGCACCAGATCTACTAACGTGCGCCGGGTCAACGGATCAGAATTTGAGAAGTTTGACTTTGCTAACATGCGCCGTGCCACGTGTCACCATCACAGCCGATATGCTAACGTGCACCGTGCCACGTGTCATCACCTACGGTGCCGACAATCTCAATTGCCACGTGTGCCACGTGTCATCCATGTCATCGCCGACATCATCGGTCAACGAGTCAACTATGCCACGTGTCGTGCCATGTCATCGTCCATATCAGATGGTCAACCGAGTCAACATGCCACGTCAGCATCAGCCAATCACGCCATGACCCGTGTCACAATCCTGCGGTGCCGACAATTGATATCAGCCGCCTTGCCACGTCAGCGCCACGTCAGCATAATAATTGAGCTCTTAGCCACCACGCCACGTATCGCCTTATCCTCTTAGCCGCCTCGCAACATGTCAAGCCGAGAGCATGCCACGATTCCTGTTCTGGCGTAGCGACGCCAAAGCCCTTGCGTCGCGACGCTGGAAGCTTACCCGCGCCTATAAATTGAGCTCGAGATTTCAGAATTTGTTGTACCATTCTCTCTCTCATTTTCTTTGATGTAAATCGGGAGTTCTTCTCTCTCTAAATTTCGTTTTAATTTTTTTTTTGAGTTTTGTAATAATTTTAATTACGTTTTTGTAATAATAGTAATTTACTTTCTTACTTTTTACAGTTTTTACTATTCATCATGAGGAGGTAACTTCCCCAGCTAGGGTGAAAGGTAATTCTTTTACTATTGCTATTTAGATTAATCTCCCTTAAAAATAATATATTCACTATTTAAAACCTGACTAATAAATGATACCGCTATATTGGTCGGTTGGTAATTTAATTCTAATCTGGTTTAAACCTGACTAATCAAGGATACCGCCAGATTGGTCGGTTGGTAATTTTATTTTGGTTCCGCCTTTATGGCTGGTTATGGACAAATATTACCGCCTTAATGGCTGGTTGGACTTAATTTGACTTAATCAGGATACCGCCAGATTGGTCGGTTGGTAATATTATCACAAGTTTATATATTATTTTATGTGAGATATCTAAATTAATAGTAGTAAAAGTAATTCCTTTTACCTTAGCATTTATTTTATTGTAATTTACCCTTCAGTATTTACTTTACCGCAATTACTTTTCAGTATTTTATGTCTTTTATTTTACCAGCCCTAGCTATGTGTCGTAACTAAATTAGTATCTGGGGTTGTGATGACTTTCAATATCACCGGTTTATAAGGGGTTAGATTATAGTTTGGGTAATATAAGATTTATTTATTGAGTCTTAATCTTATACTTTTTAATTAACTGGCCATTAATTAAATTGACTAGGTAAACTTAAAATGAACTAGACATAGGGATTTTAAGTTTAAGACCTCAGACTCCATAGCCCACGATCTTCCTTGAGGATAGATAACCTTTTAATAGATTTCCTTACATGATAGAAATATACTTGTCGGGCGGGGGTAGCCATAATTGGAACTTAATCTTAATGAATCTAGGTAATTGGTTGGCATAGACATATGGTTCAATTGGATTATACTAGGTATTTGTAATTGACCATCGGAAGAGGCTTTTACATAATTTAGTGTTCCAGGTTAATAAATCAATATTTTACCCGACTATAAGATTACCACTTCATCTTTAAAATGATATTAAAAGAAATCACAACCCTAGATAGTTTTTAATATTGAATTTTCTTAAAATCTAATTTCGAACAATTTTATTTACTTGTCTTTAAATTTAGAATCGTCGCCATTTCAAATCAATTAAACAACCTGTTAGATACTAGTAATCATTTAACCTCATAAAATTAATAACTTAGGTATTAAGTCCTCGTGGGATCGATACTTTTTATACTACTTGAACGATACGTACGCTTGCATTATACGTGTGTGTTTACGCTGGTCAGGAATCTATTTCGGAATTCATGGCATCTTGACATAAACTGGAGTCGATACATTGTATCGCTTCCTCATACGTAGCCGGCTCATCTTCCTCAATAAGATTAATATCCACATGAGGTGAGATCAGAAACCCATACCTCTAAGGTTATTTTCTGACTCTCTCCGACCTACGCGGTCCTTATTTTCTGACTCTCTCCGACCGAGATGTCTCGATCATACTCTGTGATTACTTCCTCGTACTCAACATGATATGGTTTTCTTTCGTCTTTTTTTTTTCTTTTCATTTTGAATTTTCTTTTTTTTTTTTTTTTTTTTTCACTTTTTTCCGACACACCTACCCTTTAAGGTAGCATTTCTCCTCATGGTGGTCCTAATACTCGCCCACGGGTAGCTTCACGCTTATCGGTTATAGGTGGTTTATTTTTTCCTTTTCTTTTCAGAGACTTTTTTCTTTGTTTACAACCATATCACATATCGTACCATAAGTAAACCAGGATGGACATCTAAGTAAATTGTCATTCACTGATCCGCCATCTCTTCAACTAGTCATTTCGCCAACTACTCAGGCTTCTACTGCTAAGATCCCGTAATCAAGTGCTCGCGAGTCTAGCCGAGATCAACTACTCAGAATACCGGATGAGAGCACATCTCGCACTTATCGTTTCTAAGGTTTCACCCTACAGCAAACAAAGAAAACATGTACCCGGATTGCGACTTGCATTCGACTTTATCAGTTTGGAAATCTTGCATCGGTATACCCAGTTACCTCAAGTTCTCCATCTCCATAAATTAAGAAAGCATCCTTAGTTCGTCTTAGATACTTAAGGATATTCTTAACCGCCATCTAGTGACCTTCACCTGGATCGGCCTGATAGCGACTACACATGCTTAATGCATATGATACATCTGGTCGCGTACATATCATGGCATACATGATCGATCCGACTGCCGAGGCGAACGGTATCCGACTCATGTTGTCTCTCTCATCTTGAGTTTTAGGACACATGTCCTTAGATAGAGTGACGCTATGTGACACTAGCAACAGTCCCCTCTTGGACTGATCCATGTTGAAACTCTTCAACACTTTGTCAATGTACGTGCTCTGGGAGAGTCTAAGCAGCTTTCTAGATCTATCCTGGTAGATCTTTATTCCTAGAATAAAGGCTGCTTCTCCCAGATCCTTCATGGGGAATTTTAATGAAAGCCAAGCTTTCACCGATGTTAACATGGGAATGTCATTGCCAATAAGCAATATATCATCAACGTAAAGGACAATGAATGTCAGTGCACTCCCACTAACCTTCTTATATACACAAGGATCATCCTCGTTTTTAACGAAATCATATTCTTTTATGATCTCATCAAAATGTTGGTTCCAAGAACGTGATGCTTGCTTTAATCAATAAATGGATCGATTTAACTTACAAACCTTGTTTGTAAGTCTTGGTACGACAAAACCATCAGACTGTTGCATATAAACATCCTTCAAAAGGTTTCCGTTAAGGAAAGCGGTTTTGACGTCCATCTGTCATATCTCGTAATCGAAATATGTAGCTATAGCAAGCATTATCCTAATGGATTTAATCATGGCAACTGGTGAAAAGTTTTGTCGTAATCGAAACCATGTCGTTGACGATACCCTTTCGCTACAAGCCTAGATTTGTACGTTTGTATGTTGCCATCCATGTCGGTCTTCCTCTTGAAGACCCATTTGCAACCAATAGGCTTTACGCCTTCTGGTGCATCAACCAGTGTCCAAACTTGGTTGGTGTACATGGAATCTATTTCGGAATTCATGGCATCTTGCCATAAACCGGAGTCGATACCTTGTATCGCTTCCTCATACGTAGCCGGCTCATCTTCCTCAATAAGATTAATATCCACATGAGGTGAGATCAGAAACCCATACCTCTCAGGTTATTTTCTGACTCTCTCTGACCTACGCGGTCCTTGTGTATTCGAAGATTGTGGTGCAGTCTCATCTCTGATGGACTGTTCATGTTCCGTTAAGGATTCTGTACCAGGAACAGTATCACTCCGATTTTCATCGAGTTCTATTTTCCTCCCACTGATCACTGCATTTAGGAATTCATTCTCAAGGAAAACTGCATGTAGAGCAACAAATACTTTGTTCTCTTGAGGGTGATAGAAGTAATATCCTTTGGTTTCCCTAGGATATCCTAAAAATAGGAATTTATCCGATTTGGGTTCAAGTTTGGTACCTTCCAAACATTTGACGTATGCCCAGCAACCCCAAATCTTTAGGAATGAGAAACCTGGTTTCTTTCCTGTCCATATTTCATACGGAGTCTGTTGAACAGACTTTGACGGAACCTTATTCAAAATAAGTATTGCACTGTGCAATGCATATCCCTAGAAGGAAATAGGTAGCTCTGTTCGACTCATCATAGACTTTACCATGTCTAACAAAGTTCGATTTCTCCGTTCGGACACACTGTTTAAATGAGGGTGTTCCGGGAGGAGTCCACTGTGAAAGAATACCATATTCTTTCAAGTAATCAAGAAACTCATTGCTTAAGTATTCCCCACCATGGTCCGACCGTTATGTCTTAATACTTTTGCCAGTCTGGTTTTCTACTTCGTGTCGAAACTCTTTGAATTTCTCAAAAGTTTCCGAATTGTGTCTCATAAGATACACATAACCATAACGCGATGCATCATCCATAAAGGTTACGAAGTATTCATATCCACCTCTAGCCTGGCTAGACATGGGCCCACAAACGTCACTATGAATGAGGGCTAACAGTTCGGTGGCGCGTACACCTTTACCGCTAAAAGGTGATTTATGCATCTTTCCTAATAAACAAGATTCGCAGACGTCATATGAATTTGGATCAAATCCGTCCAAGTACCCACTCTTCGAAAGTGCGGATATACGTATCTTGTTTATGTGTCCCCGACGATAATGCCACATGTAAGTTTCATCTTTGTTACTTACTTTAAGACTTTTGTTTGTTACATTATATGTTTATGATTGATTCATATTCAAAATATAAAGACCATTATTTACATCAGTAGTGCAAATTTCCATATCATTTTTATACATAAAACACACAGTGTTTCTAAATACAAAAGTATACCCACATTGGTTTAACATAGATACAGAAATAATATTCCTAGTCAAACTAGGTACATAATAATAGTCTGATAGTTTAAGTACATGCCCCGAGGGCAGTTCCAAAACAAAAGTGCCAACGGCCAAAACGGCGACTCGTGTCCCATTTCCAAAGCGGAGGTCAATCTCTCCTGAGGCTAGTCTCCTACTAATCTACAGATCCTTCACATCAGTAAATATATGAGTACCACAACCAGAATCAAAAATCTAATTTTTTAAAACTAGTAGTAGACATGTTTATTTCTATAACAAACATACCTGAAGCCGGTGCCTTGCCCGCTTTGATTTCCTTCATGTGTGCCTTGTACTCGCGGCAGTCACACTTCTAGTGATCCCGCTTCCCGCACTGCAGACATACATCTTGGGATTTGTCATTAGGTTTCCCAGAACCCTTTGACGATTTGGCCTTGCCCTTCTTCTTATGTTTCTTCTTCTTGACACCTCCAGTCGCCTTGGGCCAAGCCCTCGGAGTCTAAGATGTTGAAGCAAAGTGCGCCTCGTGCTTCTTACCCTTAAGGAGCTCTTTTTCTGCTTCGCGCATAGTGGATATCAACTCTCCAAGAGTTTGGTCTTGGTTCAACATGTTGTAGTTCATGATGAACCCACTCCAAGTGTCAGGGAGAGACTGTAGGATCAAATCTACTGAAGTCTCAGCCTCGAAGACGATACCCATCTGTCCGAGCTGCTCAATGTCAGCAATCATTTGTGACACATGGTTCTCAACAGACGTACCCTCTGACATGCGAGCGCGAAAGAGCTTGTTCTGCAACTCATATCTTTGCGATATAAGATTAGATCAGTGAAAATCATGCAACTTCGCCATCATCTCATAGGGATCCAATCCCTTATTTTGATGACGGAATTGCGGAGTCATAGCGGCAAGCATTACCGATTGAGCAGTCGTGTTGTCATCGCTATGAGTCTTCCAAAGCTCTAGCTCAAGCAACTGATCAGGTCGGGGCTTAGGCCCAAGAGGTCTCTCTATAGTGTAGATTAACTTCTCGGATCCCAGAATAATTCTGAGATTCATATCCCAGTCTTGAAAGTTTGTGCAATTAAAGACATTATCGCCTATGAAAATATCCCTAATGCTTAACTTTCCTGTCATCTTAACCGCAATAGTCCAACTATTCGATTAACCATGTATGGGTACAGTCTAACTGTTACAAGAAAAATAATAATATATTAGTCCAACTAATAAAAAATAATTGACGAAATAATTTGAAAGCGCGTAAAGCTAAGTATTTGAACGAAATTGCAAATTCAATACTAGCCTCCCACTATTTTTTGGCGGGCCTCTAACCCTCTGTTGAGTACTCGGGAAACCTAGTTTCCTAGTGGGCTAGGATCCCGTTAAATAACACACAACCTTGACTTTGGCCAACAAGATGTATGATATTTAACTAGGTAGATCTCTAAGATCAATTGGATCTCATCCAATTCCTAGATTCGGTAGGTGGACCTCCAAGTCCGAAACATATATACAATATACATGCCAATATATCCAATATATTTTCCTAACCTTTTTCCTCTGAATCAATTAAGCCTTGGCTTTGGCACAACAAGCTTAATGATTCCAGTTAAGCGGAACCCATTGACTTTGGAAAGCTTCGTAATCGATGTCGATGGACAAGAAGTGATCTTGACTTTGGCCAACAAATCACAACTTGGACAAGACATACGATATGGAACAAAGCCTTCATGATTCAAACACATCCGTGATGGACAAAGGTCTTGACTTTGGCCAACAAACCAGTGCCAATCTTAGATCTTGAGTAAGAATCACTCAATGGAAGGAAAACACTTAATATTTATTGAGGGTTTTTTCGCGTAAATTGGCAACCAATTTATTATCTTTGTTAGGTCTCATCATACACCCTTAAGCATGCATTCTAAAAGTATAATAAGGCGCGAAAATAAATTAATAATGATATGCGGATGGATATCTCATAGATTGTTCCTAGAGCAAATCACTCTCTTTCCTTTCCCCGGCTAGCACTATTCTAACTTCTACCCAATTACATAATACAATTAAAGAAACCTCATTAACATTGAGGGGAATTAGGTGAGAATAGAATTACAAAGAATCAAGAGAGATAACACGCAGGTCCAATTTAATAAATTCTAAATTTACAACAATTTCCAAAATTGCCCTTTCCATTCTAATATCCATCCGATATACATTATTCATTCAACACATCCATGTATTCACATAAAGCATGTTATTCAATCAATCTAATCCAATTAATTAATCTTTGAATAAAGTGATCATCCAATGTTCAAACAACGATTTGATTTACGCGAGTCCAACTCGTTTAAGAATAAGTACTCAAAGTACGAATTCTTGAATTATATCGAACTACAATTTAAATCTAATTTAATTCGTATTCAATACTAATTCTATATTTAATTCCAAATTAAATAACTACACTTTTTAATGCGCCTTTACGACTTAGATTCCAAATCTAATCTAAATGGGTCTCAAAGCCCAATTAACATCCAATGTCATTTAATTAAAGTCCAATGGGCTTTCAATTAATTTCTTAAGGCATGGAATTTGGTCAATATGGGTCAAACCCAAATACCAAAGCCCAATTAAAGAATCACCCTATTTGCCAAGAAACCAATTTCGGCCCATTAAACATAAAAGGCCCATTTGTCATATTTGGACTTAATGGAATGATTTAGGCCCAATTTGGATCCAATCCAATTTACCTAAACCAACTTGGCCCAACCAAGCCCATTAGGCCCAAATACAACATTTAAAGCCCAATTCTAAATTAAGCCCAATTAATCAAATTCTAAAATTCCAAATATCATAATTTAATTAATTAAAGTGTATTGCATTAATTAATTATCTAAATTAACATTTCCAAAAAACAATTTAATTAATTAATCATGCTTTAATTTGTTCAACACATGTCCAACATTATTGAAACAAAAAATCATCTCATTTCATGCTTCTCAAGGTCACAGCATTTTGGGATTTTTTAAACTGATTTCGATTTTAATTCAATTAAATCATTAATCAATTTATCCCAAGTCTTTAAACTCATCCAATGATCAAAAGAACAAAAAATACTATGACTTTAGGGCTATATTGCATTCAGCCAAACCTAGCATTTTGGGCAAAATTAATCCAATTATTTTTTTCTAAAATTGATCATGCATAACTCTAAATTATCAACATACAAGCATACTCAAACAAACAATTTGATTAAAACATGCTCAAATCAAATTTACCCAAATTTTAGTATATAAACCCTAAGTATATTTCATGCTCATTAGGCTCCATGATACCATTCTTGGTCTCTAAGACATTATCCAAGATCATATAAGTAATGAAATAATGTGAATACAAAAGTAAAGTATGGCGGAATCATACTTACAAAGAGCGGATTTAGGATGCGTCAAATACAAAAAATCCTTGTTGAAGTTTCGGCCAAGGGTCATTTGAGAAGTCTCCAAGCTTCCTCTTTGAATGTTGATCTTCAAGCTCCAAGCCTTGATCTTTGATTCCAAGCCTTTGGGATGGTTTCCCCAACACCTTTGTTATGATTCCTTTGAGTGCTAGCTTTTGAAATATTTGCTACAAAAATTCCAAATTAACCTTGTAACTCTCGGCAATGAGAGAAATAGAGAGGGAGAGAAAATTGGTTTCCAAAACCGTGAGGGAGAGTGAGAGAATGAAGTGAATAAATTATTTTTTATTAATTGATTTCAAAAATCAAATGATATACCAAATCTAAAATTTTGGTAAAAGTCCTTCCCATCATTACACACAAATGTGCCATACAAGTTACCATCATTCCTTCACCAAAACCCATCACTAAAAAGTAATTAAAGTGACAAGTGATGTGACATGTGGGCCCCACTTGATTCAAAATCCGAGTGGGCCCGCGACACATCCCGGGCTCGGGTTCGCTAATTCCGAATTAACGAATTTTCCGTTGCGACGTAATTAAATCAAATTTAATTAAATAATTATTCCTAGCAAAATTACTATTCACGTACCTCACGAATTAATTCTAAATTAATTCGTTAGCCCGAATTAAAATCCAATTTTAATTCCGCATCGAAATCTAATTTCGTTTAATATATCGAATATATTATTTTATCCTAGATAAAATCTCTCTGTAATTAATTCCAGATTAATTATGCTCGAATCATACGTCATCGGTGAATCTTCGGGAAGCGACCCAAGAGATCCCTGGATATGTTGGTAGTAAATTCGGTCATCGGACTATCCGAACACGTATATACCTCGTACTACATTTTTATCGATTTACGAGACATGGTTGGCTTCTAGCAAAGCACCGTGCCTGCCCAATTCTCCGGAAATATTCTTAATGGAATATATAATCTTTGTCAGGCATAGTATATGTAGTATTGCGTATTGCGATCCAGTATCGGATGTCACATGCAAGGCCTGGGGCTGGAATAGTGTCTGCCCCGTACAAAGCATATATCGGACTACAAGCAACTAGTCTCTTTAATCGGATAATCATGACCATGTCATATTATCCCGATGGTTGCAACCATCTAGAGTACTAGTTATGTATCCATGCGTGATCATCATCTCCATATGACTGAAGTGATACTTCCATCTTGACATCACACCCAATACACTACGATTCTCAATAAACCCAAAAGAGGCGTACACAGAACCTGTTAAAGTCCTGGACGACCAAAACCAAAGCGTGTTGATTGTCGCAAGTACTAGCGATGCAAGTCTCAGGTTAAGACCAAATACACCTACCCTGATGCGGATTCCCATAGACACATAGTCATACTACCAATGCGATTCTGCGGGGTCTATCCAGAGCGAAGCTGTTTCCGTACCATCGGTAAACACAACCTCCTATCACACTTGCATAAGTATCCAATACTTAAATATATGAGAACTATGCCGTTACGCTTCCATAACACGCACAAGTGCAATACTAGTCTATTCCGCATTATCGATGTCCAGTCTCGATAATACTACGACTAGGAATATTTAATGATTAAACCTTTATGGATTGATATTGTCTCATATCTTATAATCCAGAACTAATCATAAGGACTTTTATCATTTATATATTTAAGTAATCAAATTACAAAATGATAAAATGCAATTTCCATTGCTACATAGTTAATTTGTACAAAAACCACAATGTCTTTTACAAATAGTGACGCTATGGGTCATAATTGTCTAACACTTGGCGCCATGTGCCTACGCATGTCTCTGATCACCCCTGGGTCTGCTTATAGTTTCCTCCTGCCGGTTCTCTTCTGGTGATTGTGCAGTTCTCTTTTGTCTGAAACCTGCAAACACAGATCCAACATAAAAATTGCAAGTGCGTTACGTGTATGCATGCATGCATGGATGAATTTCCTATCCCGTGGCTTAGGTCTTCTGCCAGTTCTCCCAGTAACTGCTCTGTCTCTTCTTCCTTAGGTGAAATATTACTTCAGTCTGTCCACGTTGATTGGCTCAGCGAACTCGTTCCCTTCTAAGTCTGAAAGTCTCACTGCCCCATTTCCTATTATCTTCTTGACTACGTATGGCCCTTCCTAGTTAGGTCTGAAATTTCCTCTCGGGTCCATCGTTAACGGCTTTGACTGCTTAAATACCAGATCCCCCTCTATGATCTTAGTAGGACGCACCTTTTGTTGAATGCCCGGGCCAATCTCTTCTGGTATAACTGCATATGATGTAAGGACTTCATTCTCTTCTTATCGAGCAATACCAACTGTTCAAATCTCTGCGAGGCCCATTCTTATTCAGGTAACTCTGCTTCTGCTAATACCCTCATGGACTGTATCTCAACTTCCACCGGCAGTACTGTTTCTATTGCCTTTCGAGCTTCTTCTTTTCTTAAACACTTCAGCTGAATGCCATTCGCTTATCTTTCGTATAGTTCTCCCTTCAAACTCAGATATTGAGAAGCCACTTATGAATGGCTATCTTGTCTTTTATGCTTGCTTCTTTCGGGAATTCCCTGTATTCTAAGTATCGCTGAATATCATAGTACCAGGGTTGAATGCTTTTTTCAAATATACTCACGTCGTGCAGATTGAAAGGAAGGGACTCAGGCAGGTAAGCAAAATGAACGTCTTTATTATTATTAAGGAAAAGATTCGAACAAGTAGACGAAGTCAATGTCCTTATTATTAATAAATGCTGGATCACATTTGAATAAGATCAGGGAAACAAACATCTTCATAATTTGCAACTTTGTCTTCCCCCGTCTTCTTGCTTCTTTCGACCATCAGATTCTCCAAGTGCAGTAGTTCTTTTTCCCATTTACTTCCAATTTTTACAACCTCATTCTCGTCACTGTCCGAGAAGTTTTCCCAGAAATTCCGCCTATGCTCAATTTCACTTTTACCACTGCTGTCCCATATCCCCATGCGAGAACTTTGGTGGTTCTGAGTTTTGAGGACAATGCTGTCAGGTAGGCCGGAGTTAATCATGTGGGTGGGT
Organism: Zanthoxylum bungeanum; assembly: GCA_019454045.1. Taxonomy (NCBI): domain Eukaryota; kingdom Viridiplantae; phylum Streptophyta; class Magnoliopsida; order Sapindales; family Rutaceae; genus Zanthoxylum; species Zanthoxylum bungeanum. The sequence continues at coordinate 102,570 of SKCR01023791.1, forward strand.
GGAGGTTTTCTGTGCGTGTTGAGTTGCTCTTTTTATAGGTCGGGTATTTTATGAGAATCAATGAGGTCTTGGATCTGAGGCCTAAGGCGGGTACAATTTTCGGTTTTGTGGCCTTTTTGCTGATGGAGGTAACAGTGAAGGTTCAGGTTAAGGTAGAGTGGCACAAGGTTTGGAAGTGATTTAGGCTCTAAGGGATTTATGAGTCATTGCCTTTTCAGCTCTTCAAACACCTCTGACAAAGGTCTACCAAGATTGGAGAATCATCTGTTTCTGATAGGGACAACCTCAGAGGGAGTGGGCTTAGTCCTTGAAGGTTCCCCAATGGTCTTTCCATTTTGGTTGCACAACTTTCTGTTATTGCCTATACGGGGTACGGTCAAACTGGCCACAACATTTGTCAAAACTTGCAACTGCTCAGTAATTTTGGTTACTTTGGTCTCCAATTGACCCAGGCGGGATCCCTCGTTGACTGAATTACTCATGTTGGCTGACGGTCTTTTGACGGGTCTCTTCATTTTTTCCTAACTCAACGGGTATCTATGATGGATTTTAGACACAAGGTTTAACATGATGCGTTTATGCATGAGGTGCATGAGATGCGTGCGATGTATGGAATATATAAGTCGACCCATTGTCATTTTAAAGCATTCAATCATACTATTGCGAGGTGAAAACTTGTCCCAGTTGAAAAGGCCCAACAGGTTTGCACTTTTACAATAACATGGCTAAACAACTCCAAATGATAAGAGGCCCAAACACAAAATGGCCCATCGACATTTCAGAAAATTTTGGCCTAATTGTCAAAGGACACGAACTCGTCCCAATTTAAATGGCCCAATAAGTTCACATCTCTTGACAAGAAGTCCAACTGAATCCAAATGATGATGGTCTTAAACACAAGCATAAAGAAATAATTTCTATTGGTCATATAACTATGGTTCACATGTGAGTTTACGGGAGTGCGGACAAAGGCTCTCGCTGATGAAGGATTGCCCACAACTAGGACTCCCCACTCAAGAGTTCGAGCGACCAAGTGAGCGCACCTTTTATACCTTGAGGTACGTGCCAACGAGTTATGGTGCGTGACTAACTGTCAAATGGATTTCCTATTGTAGATTCCCCAGAGGGAGGGTGGAGCGAACTCTCTTAAATACCCAAGCCTCTTAGGCTCTTATCGCCTTGATGATAGGAATAAACAACAAGTCCTCCAAATTAGTCTGTCACAGTGAGCTACGGGTAATGATTATCTATGTGCCTTCACAGTTATTCCTTATAGAAAGGTAGTGAATGAAGGAAGACACCAAACCATTACTTAGCTCTAATAGTGCCTTTGTTTAAACCCCTTCAACCCACTGTAGACACGGTTAACTAAAGTACAAATCAGAAACATTACAAGACATTATTTCGGGGCCGATTCTCTATCCCCAGTGGAGTCGCCAGACTATAGGACACAGAAATTGGCGATGCTTTTTCAGGCTTGCGGCCCGGTCGGGGTACGGAGTAGCCCACGGGGGAACTAAACCAAAGAAATAACATGGAGTCGCCACCCAGTGTGAACTGGGAAAATGATTTAAGGCCGCACTCACCCCTCGCAAGGGATGACCTCAAACAGTTGGGTTCGGAATGGTCCCTTACTTATGCCACTTGTAATGAATGGATTTATGTAATAATATAACCGAGTCTACGCTGTTGGAGTTTCTATAGGTCCCAAGATCAAAATTCAAGCATGAATCATAAGTGAATACAACGACGGAAGTGCGGAATACTTACATCGAGCGGTTGAGCGACGCGGAAGCAACACAAAATCTGATTTCTTCACTGGTTTGGGCGTGAGCAGTCCACTGTCACAGCTCACTGCAGATTCGGTTTTCATCATCAAAACAAGCTCCAAGCTTCGTCGTAGTGATTCCCGGCTCATGGGTAAGCTTCCCTATCACCTTCGCATTGATCCCGGAGTGTGCTAGCACTCTTGTTTTGCCACAAAACGCACTTGCTTCCCTCCATTTTTGCTTCTTAAATTCGGCAGTTCACTGCCCTTTAGAAACCAGAAAATGGCGTGAGAGAGGAAGAGAATTTTTGGCTCCAAAATGAAAACCAACGTGAGAGAGAGAGAGAGTTGTAAAGTTAAAAATGTAATTGATTTCTAAAATCAATTTTTTAACATATACCAAACATGTAAAATTAATATATGTCATTCAAGCTTTTAAAAAAGCTTTTCAACAACTCCCATCAAGTCACATCACTCACATCACTCAATCAATCCAATCAATTGTCACATCACTCAAAGTGACATGATTTGACGCTTGATACGACTAATGGTTTGACGCTTGATTTGACGAGCCGCGCTCGAATTCGAAATGCTAATGCGCTCGTAAATAATCTCGGGCTCGGATTCGCTAATTCTAAATTAACGAATTTTCCGTCGCGTCGTAATTAAATGATTACGCCTAGCGAAATCACTATTCACATCGCTAACGAATTAATTCTAAATTAATTCGCTCGCCCGAATTAAAATCTAATTTTAATTCCGCGTCGAAATCCAATTTCGTTTAATATATCAAATATATTAATTAATCGATTAATTCCAAATTAATCATTCTCTCTCTCTTTAAATTGATATTTTATCCCAGATAAAATATCTCTGAAATTAATCCCAGATTAATTCTCTCTCTCATCATATTAATCCCAGATTAATAAAAGTGCGAGTCATACGTCATCGGTGAATCTTTGGGAAGCGACCCATGAGATCCCCGGATATGTTGGTAGTCAAATCGGTCATCGGACTATCTGAACACGTGAGTACCAAGTACTACATTTTACCGATTTACAAGACAAGGTTGGCTTCTAGCAAAGCGCCTAGTCTACCCAATTCTCCGGACATATCCATCTAAGAATATTTAAGATCTGTATCAGCCTAGTATACCAAGTATTGTGTATATCGGCCCAGTATCGGATAGTCACGTGCCAGGGCTGGGGCTGGATAAGTGTCTGCCCCGTCCGAAGCACATGTCGGATGTCTGGTAACTAGTCTCTATAATCGGATATGCATGACCTAGTCATAATATCCCGATGGTTGCGCAACACTTAGAGCACTAATACCGTATCCTGCGTGACATCATCTCCACTATGACTGAAGTGATACTTCCGTCTTGACATTCAACCAAACTCTACGATTCTCAATATACCCAGCAGTTGGCACACAGAACGGTTAGAGTCCTAGACGACCTCAACTAAAGTATATTGATTGCGTAAGCATTAGCGGTGCAAGTCTCAGGTTAAGACCAAAACACCTACCTGATGTCGGACTCCTATAGACAATAGTCATAATACCAATGGGATTTCGAGGGGTCTATCCAGAGCGAAGCTGTTTCCCGTACCATCGGTGAAACACAACCTCCCATCGCACTTGCATAAGTATCCAATACTTAAATATATGAGAACTATGTCGTTGTGCCCTCACAACGCGCACAAGTGCAATACTAGCCTATTCCGCATTATCGATGTCCTGTCTCTATAATACTCGGCTAGGGATATTTAATGATAATCCTTCGTGGACTGATTTATGTCTCATATCATTCTCAATCCAGGAAAATCAATATGGACCTCTCTTCATTTATATATCTATGGTGATCTAATCACAAACGATGAGAGTGCAATCTCCTGTCACATAGTTAATTTGACAACAACACCGTGATCTGTACAAATAGTGACGCTATGGGTCATAACTGTCCAACATACGCAACATATATTCCCAAGAGTATCCTACTTCTAATTCACGTGCACGAAAATGAAGCCTATATCTAAGTTTTCATATAACATATATCTAATTTTTGCATGCATAAAAGTAAGTCATCATAACGGCAAACACCCACAATAATCTCATGAACACGTTAAAAATACATCGCGGAAACACAATAAATCATGCATACAAAATATCATATTAAACAACTAAATCATGCATAAAAAAGAAAATAACATACTAAACGACTAAATCATCCTAAAAGAAAAAACATACTAAACGACTAAATCATGAATAAACATAAGATTGGATGAAACGAAATATGTGCGTCTCTCAAGCGGTACGTGGCATTGTATCCCGAGTACAGACCGCACTACCGTCCATTCAGATTCGGCTACGAAATTTACGTTCGGGTTTCCATCCGATATACCGCATGAGATAACACATATTTCACTCATCCCATGGCCACAAATTACATGAAACTATAATACGCATGCGAAGAAATAACAATAAATAACAAATAGTGACGCTATGGTGATCTAATCACAAACGATGAGAGTGCAATCTCCTTTGTCACATAGTTAATTTGTACAACAACACCGTGATCTGTACAAATAGTGACGCTATGGGTCATAACTGTCCAACAATCTCCCACTTGGCACATAGCCAGTCACTCGAGTGTCTAACACCCGAACTATGTACGGTTCGCTCAAATTGCTGAGAAAAGATTTTCGTTAGCAGATTTGCATGATTATCGTCTGACGCGATTTACACGATCATCACATCGCCATGATGTATGATCCGAACGAATCAGATGAATATCAAAGTATATATCTGGATCGTCGATGAGACCTTTAATTCCTTAGCCTGTGTGCTGGCCTAGCTCAGCTGCTAAAAGAATTATATCTAATCTAATTAGATTTATTATCGATCCAAATGGCTTCTATTACTGCCTCAGCTGCAGCAATAATCCGCATTTGTTGTTTATTCGGCAACATTTATCTTGCTCGGAAATTTCCAGCTCACTGTACCGTTATACTATTGTATAATACCTTTGTTACGACTTATAGTCGTTATCAGGAAAGCAAGCTTTCACCGATTATTTTATGGGAATTCATTTCCAAGAAATGACATATTATCATTATCTTACATGACATTCATGTCAGTGCACTCCCACTAACCCTTTTATATACACAAGAATAATTTCGTTTTGAATTAAATCATACTCCATTATGATTACATCAAAACGATAATTCCTAGAACCTATGCTTGCTTCAATCCAAACATGGATCGAAAAACCTGCAAACCTTGTTTGCTTGTTATGGTACGACAAAACCGACAGGATGTTATAAACATCCTCCGAAAGGTTTCCTTTTCAGGAAAGCGATTTTCGTTAAGCTGTCATATTTCATAAATGAAATACACAGCTTTAGCAAGCATTATCCAAATGGATTTACAATGGCAACAGGTAAAAGGTTTCGTCGGAATCAACACAATGTTGATAACTCTACCTTTTCTTTACAAGCCTAGCTTAGTACGTTGGTATGTTGCCTTCCATGTATGTCTTCCTTGAAGACTTATAAAGTACCAATAGGCACAATGTCTTATGGTACATCAACTAGTATCCAAACTTGTTGATATACATGGAATCCATTTCGGACTCATGACACTTTGTCATAATAGGGAGTCGATACCTTGTATCACTACCTCATACGTAATCAGTTGGTATACCTTAAAAGATTAACATCTTTATGAGGTGAGATCAGAAACCCATACCCTAGGTTGTTTTCTGACTCTCTCCGATCTACGCGGTTCTTGTGTATTCGAAGATTAATGGAATAGTTTCATCCTTGATGAACTATATGTGTTCCATTAGGAATAGGTGCCTTGAATAGTATTACTCCAATTTTCATCGAGTTTCACCATCCTCCCACTGACCACTGCATATCGGTATTCCTCTTAGGAAAACCGCATGGTGAGCAACAATCTATTGTTCTCATGTGAGATTTATAAGTACTATACTTATGGTTTCCTTTAGGATAACCAATTGGCACTTATCCAATTTAGGTTTTAGTTTGGTATTATCCAAACATATGCCTAGCATCCCAAATGGTCAGGAATGAGAAACCCGGTTTCTTTCCCGTTCATATCTAATATGTAATCTGTCAAACAGATTATTATGGAACCTTATTCTAAATAAGTTATTGCACTGTTAAAACTTATCCGTTGAAGGAAATGGTAGCTCAGAGCGACTCATGATTAGCCTTATCATGTCTAACATGATTCGGTTAATCCGTTCGGACACACCGTCACTTTGACGTGTTCCGGGAGGAGTCCTCATTTGAAAGAATACTATACTCTTTCAAGTATATAAGAAACTTATTGCTTAAGTATTTTCCATTACGGTCTTACCGTGACGGTATAATACTATAGCCGATCTGTTTGTCTATTTCGTGTCGAAACTCTAAAAGTTTCCGATTCGTGTTCTTCAAAAGAAACACATAACCATAACGCGATGCCACATCCGTAAGGTCACGAAATATTCATATCCGCATCTAGCCTAGCTAGACATGGGCCCACTTGCTTCACTATGAACAAGGGCTAATAGATCGATGGCATTTTACACTTTTACCAAGTAAATAGTGTTTTAGGCACATTGCCCAATAAACTAGATTCGTAGACTTTATTTGATTGGAATCAAAACAGTCCGAGTACCCACTCTTCGAAAGTGTGGATATACGAGTCTTGTTCGATTGTGTCCCACACAACAATGCCATAATTAGTTTCTTCTGATCAAATCATTTTGAGCTATTTGTTTGTCATTATATATATTTGAGATTAATTTATAGTCAAAATATAAATTCTGTTATTCACATCTAATGTGTTTATCTCAATATCATCCTTATATAATAAAACACTTTAGTGTTCTAAAATATAAAGGTTCACCCGCAGTGGGTTAAACACTGATAAAGAGATAATGTATCTAGTCAAACTAGTTACATTATAACAGTTCTCTAATCCTGCTCATAGCAGATTCTGAACATCAATATATATATTTATTATGTACCATATCAAGTATCTAAAAAATCCAATTTTAATACTAGTAATGAACATAATTTTGACAAACATATTTGAAGTCAGAGCCTTGCTCGTCTTCAATTCCTTCATGTCTGCTTTGTCCAAACGACAGTCACGCTTCGCGATTCCGTTTGCCACAATTGTGCAGACATTTTGGGATATGTCATTTATCTTCCAAGAAGACTATAATAATTTTGCCTTTGTCATTTTCAATATTCCAGTTGCCTTTGACCAAGCCTCGGGTTTCCAGAATATTGAAGTAAGGTGTGCCTTGCACTACTTGCCTAATTGCAAATTTTGACTTTATCTCCTTGAGAATAGTCTTTAATTTCCAAGAATTATTTATTGCAATTTTAAAAGTACTTCCAAGATCTAATCTTTGAATATCCTTCAATTTCAATATCATACTTTAAGAATCTAATCCTTAGTTCTGATAAAGAAATTAAGGAGTCTATATGACAAGTATTATGGATTAAGCACTAAAGTTATCATTACATGAATATTCCAAATATCATGTTCCACTTATTTGCTTAATTCCGGACTTAGGCATAATATTATTTTATCAAATAAAATAACTAATTAGTTTCCAGGACCATCCTGAAAATTTATTCCCGATTTGAAAATAAAGTCGTTTAAATACATTTTCACCCAGGATTATGTCTTAAACACTAATCTTTCATATCTATCTTGATTCTAATAGTCCAACTATTTAATCAACGATTTGTGGTACTATTTATTATAATGATTATAATAGTCCAACTATATAATCAAATATAATCTAAATTAATTAACCTCAATTACATTGATTACTATAATCCAATTATAAAATCAACTGTAAACTGAAATTAATTAATTCAAATATATTGATTAATATAATCCAATTATATATAATCAACTATAATACAGTCCAACTGTTAAATAAAACAACAATTTAAATATTAGTCCAACTAACATTTAATCTAATGACGAAATAATTTAAATGAGCGCGTATGGCGAGTAATTGAACGAGTATTGCAAATTCAATTCTTGCCTCCCACTATTTTTCGGCGAGCCTCCAACCCTCTGTCGAGTACTCGGGAAACCGTGTTTCCTAGTGGGCTAGGATCCCGTTAAATATCACACAATCTTGACTTTGGCCAACAAATTGTATGATAATTAACTAGGTAGATCTCTAAGATCAATTGGATCCAATCCAATTCCTAGATCCAGTAGGTGGACTTCCAAATCCTAAACATATATCTTATATATGCCAATACATCCAATGTATTACCTAACCTTTTTCCTCTGAATCAACTAGGCCTTGGCTTTGGCACAACAAACCTAATGATCCCAGTCAAGCGCGACCCATTGACCATGGAAAGCTTCGTAATCAATGTCGATGGACAAGAAGTGGTCTTGACTTTGGCCAACAAACCACAACTTGGACAAGACACTGACATGTAACAAAGCCTTCGTGATTCAAACACATCTTCGACAGACAAAGGGCTTGACTTTGGCCAACAACCCAATGCCGTCTCGGATCTTGAGTGAGAATCACTCAATGGAAGGAAAAACGCATGATATTTGATGAGGGTTTTTCGTGTGCAAATTGGCAACCAATTTATTATCTTTGTTAAGGTCTCATCATCATACACCCTTAAACATGCATTCTAAACACATAATAAAGCGCATATGATAAAATAATAATGATATGCGGATGGATATTTTACACATTGATCCTAGATCAAATCTCTCACTTTCTCTCTCCCGCTAGCACAAATATTTCTTCTACCCGTTACACTACACTTCTAAAGAAACCTCATTTACATTGAGGGGAATAGGTGAGAAGAGAATACAAAGAATATGAGGTGATAAGGCTGGACACGCAGGTCCAATTAATAAATCAAATTTATTACAACAATTTCTAAAATTGCCCCACCCATCTAATATCCATCCGATATACATTATTCATGCATCACAACCATGTATTCACTCAAGCATGTTATCAATCAATCTAATCCAATTAATTAATCTTGATAATTAATGATCATCCAATGTTCAAACAACGATTTGATTTTGTTCGAGTCAAACTCGTTTTTGCGAATAAGTACTTAAAGTACGAATTCCCGAATTAAATTAAACTACATAATTAAATCCAATTTAATATGTATTTAATTCTAATACACTATTTAATTCCAAATTAAATAACACACTTTAATAATAAACCTTTTTCGACTTAAATTCCAAATTTAATCGTTACGGGTCTCAAAGACCGATTAATCCAATATTAATTTATTAAAGTCTAATGGGCTTTTAATTAATTTCTTAAGGCGTGGACTTTTGGTCAACTCGGGTCAAACCCGCAACCAAAGTCCAATCCGGGATTTACCCCATAAGCCTTTAAATTAATTTTGGCCCATTAGGCCCAATTAAATCACAAAGGTCCATTATGTTGCATTTGGGCTTTATGGATGCGGTTTTGGGCCCAATTGGATCCAACCAATTTTGCCTAAAACAAACTTTGTACAACAAAGCCCAATAAGCCCAATAACAACAATTCAAGCTCAATTTCCAAAATTAGCCCAATTAATTAAATTACACAAATCCAATTTCGCAATTTAATTACCTAAAGTGTATATCATGATTAATCACCATAATTAACATTTCTAAAACACAAATTATGCTAACTAATCATGCTCATCTTCATCATCACATGTCCAACACATTAAGATTAAAATCAAACCCATTACATGCTTTAATACTCTCAGTAATGTGGACTAATTTTATGTCAATTCCGAATTCAATCCAATTAAATCCAAATTAACATTAAATCAACATCCTCAATCGTTTCAAGTCATCCAATGATCACGAAACAAAATTACCAAGATTTAGGGCATACTCCTATTCGGCCAACACATCAAAATTGGGGAAATTTGTTCCAAACAATATTTAATCAAATTGATCCAACCAATCATCAAATAAAATACATTCAAGCATACTTTATCATCCAATTTCATAATTGCATGCTTAAATCAATTTTACCCAATTTCAAGCTTTATGACATACTTGGCAATTTGGGGATTTTTCGTCCGATTCGAATTCAATCCAATTGATTCCGCAATCGACATTAAATCATCATCCCGAATGATTTCCAACACATCCAATTGTCAAAAATCAAAAATCCCAAGACATTAAAGGGCATCAATTTTCGGCCAAGGAGGAAATTTGGGGAAAAAATGATCCAATCAAATTTTCTTGAAATTGACCCAATCAATCTTCAATTCAAACACAATTAAGCATACAAATCCATCCAATTTAATTTATCATGCTCAAAATCAAGTTTGCCCAAATTTTAGCCCCAAAACTTTCATGCTTTTAACCTAAGCTCTTGATGCCATGTTTGGGTTTCTATAGGTCCCAAGATCAAAACTCAAGCATGAATCATAAGTGAATACAACGACGGAAGTGCGGAATACTTACATCGAGCGGTTGAGCGACGCGAAGGGGAACACACAAAATCTGATTTCTTCACTGGTTGGGGGCGTGAGCAGTCCACTGTCACAGCTCACTGCAGATTCGGTTTTCATTATCAAACAAGCTCCAAGCTTCGTCGTAGTGATTCCCGGCTCATGGGTAGCTTCCCTATCACCTTCGCATTGATCCCGGAGTGTGCTAGCACTCTTGTTTTGCCACAAAACGCACTTGCTTCCCTCCATTTTTGCTTCTTAATTCGGCAGTTCACTGCCCTTTAGAAACCAGAAAATGGCGTGAGAGAGGAAGAGAATTTTTGGCTCCAAAATGAAAACCAAGTGAGGGAGAGAGAGAGTTGTAAAGTTAAAAATGTAATGATTTCTAAAATCAATTTTTTAACATATACCAAACATATAAAATAATTATGTCATTCAAGCTTTTAAAAAGCTTTTCAACAACTCCCATCAAGTCACATCACTCACATCACTCAATCAATCCAATCAATTGTCACATCACTCAAATGTGACATGATTTGACGCTTGATGCGACTAATGGTTTGACGCTTGATTTGACGAGCCGCGCTCGAATTCGAAATGCGAATGCGCTCGTAAATAATCTCGGGCTCGGATTCGCTAATTCTAAATTAACGAATTTTCCGTCGCGTCGTAATTAAATGATTACGCATAGCGAAATCACTATTCACGTCGCTAACGAATTAATTCTAAATAAATTCGCTCGCCCGAATTAAAATCTAATTTTAATTCCGCGTCGAAATCCAATTTTGTTTAATATATCAAATATATTAATTAATCGATTAATTCCAAATTAATCATTCTCTCTCTCTTTAAATTGATATTTTATCCCAGATAAAATATCTCTGAAATTAATCCCAGATTAATTCTCTCTCTCATCATATTAATCCCAGATTAATAAAAGTGCGAGTCATACGTCATCGGTGAATTGGGGAGCGACCCATGAGATCCCCGGATATGTTGGTAGTCAAATCGGTCATCGGACTATCCGAACACGTGAGTACCAAGTACTACGTTTTACCGATTTACAAGACAATGTTGGCTTCTAGCAAAGCACCAAGTCTACCCAATTCTCCGGACATATCCATCTAAGAATATTTAAGATCTGTATCAAGCGTAGTATACCAAGTATTGTGTATATCGGCCCAGTATCGGATAGTCACGTGCTAGGGCTGGGGCTGGATAAGTGTCTGCCCCGTCCGAAGCACATGTCGGATGTCTGGTAACTAGTCTCTATAATCGGATATGCATGACCTAGTCATAATATCCCGATGGTTGCGCAACACTTAAGAGCACTAATACCGTATCCTGCGTGACATCATCTCCACTATGACTGAAGTGATACTTCCGTCTTGACATCACACCCAATACTCTACGATTCTCAATATACCCAGCAGTTGGCGTACACAGAACCGGTTAGAGTCCTAGACGACCTCAACTAAAGTATATTGATTGTCGTAAGCATTAGCGGTGCAAGTCTCCGGTTAAGACCAAATACACCTACCCTGATGTCGGACTCCCATAGACACACAGTCATAATACCAATGGGATTCCGAGGGGTCTATCCAGAGCGAAGCTGTTTCCCGTACCATCGGTGAAACACAACCTCCCATCGCACTTGCATAAGTATCCAATACTTAAATATATGAGAACTATGTCGTTGTGCCCTCACAACGCGCACAAGTGCAATACTAGCCTATTCCGCATTATCGATGTCCTGTCTCGATAATACTCTGGCTAGGGATATTTAATGATTAATCCTTCATGGACTGATACTGTCTCATATCATTCTCAATCCAGGAACTAATCATATGGACCTCTCTTCATTTATATATCTATGGTGATCTAATCACAAACGATGAGAGTGCAATCTCCTTTGTCACATAGTTAATTTGTACAACAACACCGTGATCTGTACAAATAGTGACGCTATGGGTCATAACTGTCTAACATACGCAACATATATTCCCAAAAGAGTACCTACTTCTAATTTCACGTGCACGAAAATGAAGCCTATATCTAAGTTGCATGCATAAAAGTAAGTCATCATAACGGCAAACACACAATAATCTCATGAACACGTTAAATTAATACATGCGAAAACACAAATAAATCATGCTTAAAAATATCATATTAAACAACTAAATCATGCATAAAAAAGAAAATAACATACTAAACGACTAAATCATGCCAAAGGAAAAAAAAAATACACAAAAAACACATAAACGACTAAATCATGAATAACAAGATTGGATGAAACGAAATATGTCGTCTCTCAAGCGGTACGTGGCATTGTATCCGAGTACAGACCGCACTACCGTCCATTCAGATTCGGCTACGGAATTTACGTTCGGGTTTCCATCCGATATACCGCAAGAGATAACACATATTTCACTCATCCCATGGCCATAAATTACATGAAACTATAATACGCATGCGAAGAAATAAGAATAAATAACAAAAAAAAAGAACGGGAATAAATAAAAAGGGTGCCCTCAAGTCTAACCTCTTATGTCGCCTCTTGGAAATGCGTTACGTGATTTTCGGAAGGGTTGATGCTCCGCAAATTTTTCGATTTACTGGTTCGCTATTTTCATTCATCGCCTCGCTGTTTTGGGCTGCTGTTTTGCTCTGTTTTACGGCTGTTTTGGTCACTGTTTTGGCGGTATTTGGGCTGTGTTTCAGGGCAGTTTTTGCGGTAATGGGTGTGCAATTTTTTGGACAGTTTTTTCGGGTATTTTAGGTGCAGGTCAGGGGCTGTTTTATGGTATTTTAGGGTGTAGGTTAGGGACTGTTTTGCGGTATTTTCGGGTGCAGTTCAGGGGCTGTTTCAGTGGTATTTTAGGTGCAGGTCAGTGGCTGTTTTGCGGGCTTGTTATGGTGTGGTTTGGTCAGTGAAGTGGGGTGATGTTCTGGTTTTTGTTGGCGTGAATGTGAAGGAGTTACTGGGTGTGCGTGAAAGGGGTGTTTACGTTCGGCCATAAGGGTTATTGTTGTTCACGGTCAGTGGGCTGTGTGGGTTGATTTCGACACGAGGGCGTGCGTGAGGTGATGGCTTTTAGGGTTTTTGTGAGGAGAGAGGAGAGTCGTGAATGAGCTAGGGCCCCAAGAGTTGGGTTTAGGCTTCTTTTTATAGGCAATGGTTGGGGTTGTCCTTATGTGAATAGGGAAAGAATATTGTGTAATTATGGGGGATATTTAATTTGTGTATCATAAGGAAATGATCTCTTCAATTTAGGAAGGTAATTTGATTTGATTTTATTTTATTTTATTTAGTTTAGAAAAAGGATTTAATTTAATTTGGAATATAGTTTATGGAATTTAATTTGAATCTTTTAATTTGGGAAGGTGATTTGGTTTAATTTCAACATGTGTTTAATGTGTGGGCTTGGTGTGTGACTTGTAGGGGTTTTTGGGCTGAGGATGAATTTTAAAACAGAGGTCCAACGAGCGAACCCACAGCTAAGCAAACGAATTTAGTCCAAAAATATATCAATTTCTGACTTTTCCCTTTTGACGTCCGTTTCCTGCGACTTCCACAACTTAAAGAGGTAGTGTCTCCATGTGAGACTCATCATCGGGACTTATATGCAAAAATGCAGTGCCTACAGTGACCCAAAATTTGGCCGTCTTTGATGTAGGACTTCGTATACCCTAAGGGTGGCAGAAAAATCTGAGCCCGGTCCGACCCGGCCCGGACCGGCCCACTCGGGCTTTGGCCCGGCCTGGGGCAAAAAAAGCTCGGGCCGGGCCCTTTGATCAAAACCCGGCTCTGGCTTGGGCCCGAGTCGAGCTTTGCAATTTTGGCCCGAGCCCGGCCCGACCCGGGCCAAAACCAAAAAAAAAATTATATAAATATATATATATTTTTAATATGTTTATAGCATTTTTATTTATTTGTGGCATGTAAATTGTGAATTGTCTTTGCATACAATGTGAATGTATTTTTTTGTATGTTCTTAATTTTGATGATGTATTTATATAATATAATTGTATTTAAATTTTTTTGTGGAAAATTTCGGGCCGGGCCGGTCTTTTCCCTGGCTCTGGCCAAATTTTTTTTGGTCGGGCCTACCTGGTTAGACTTATTTCACGTCCAGCCAAGCATGCAGTGTCCGGAACTATAAAATAAATGTGGTAAGGGTGCCCTCAGGTCTTACCTTCTAAGTTGCTTTCTCGGAAGTGCGCTAGGCCATCGCCGGAAGGATCGCTGGTTCGTTGTTTCTGGTTGCTGGTTTGCTGTTTCTGCTTACTGTTTTGCTATTTTCTGGTTGCTGTTTTCTGGTTTTTGTTTTTTGTTTTCTGGTTTCTTCTTCTGGTTGCTGTTTAGTTGTTTTCTGGTTGCTATTTTACGATTTTGGTTTGTTATTTCGGTGGTTTTTTTATGGTTATCTTCAGTTTTTTGGTGGTTGTTTTCACAATTTTTTTGGTGGTTGTTTTCACGGTTTTTTTGGTTGCTGTTTAACGATTTCTGGCTGCTGTTTTTTTTGGTGATTGGCTGTTGTTTTTTTGGTGGTTAACTGCTATTTTTTCGATGATTGCTTGCTGTTTCGGTTGTTTTGTTCAATTTTTTTGGTTATTTCTGTCTCGGTTTGAGGTTATTTTTACTAGTTTGGTTGTTATTTTTCTCGGTTGTGGTTTTTTTTTATGGTTGTTTTTTTTTTTCTTTGTGGCCGATCAAGAAGAAGAAGAGAGTCTAGGGTTTTTTCCTTGTTGTTGTCGTCCACGCCCCCAAAAAGAAGAAAATATTCTCCTTTTTATAATGATTTGAAGGGATATCCAAATAGGGAAACAAATCATGAAAATTTGGGGGATATATTCTCAAATTATTTTGGTAATACAATCTCATAAATTTGGTGATGAAGATATCTCAAATCTTGTTAAATTGGTAAGGATGGGATCCCAAAATCTCATTGAATTGGAAGTGATTTGATGAGAGGATTTGCATGGATTGCATGGGCTTTGGGCGTGCATGGTGGGTTATGGGCCACGTGGATGGGCTGCATGGTGGGTCCGAGGATAAGGTTTGAAGCAGAAACTGACTGAGCGAATCTGAGGCTGGTTAGTGAGTCCGAATCAAATAAGGTGCTAATTTTGGAGGTTTTCCTTCCTTCCGGCATTCATTTTTCGCAACTTCCGTAACTTTTCAGGTAGTGCCTCCATACGAGTTAGAGAATAAGTTGATTAAACTAAAACAAATAATAATTTTGGATAAAATCTTATATGATAGAAGAATATATGGTTGTAACTTCACTTAAGCACACAAATAATGGGTTCAAGCACTCTTCATTCAACTGGGTTGTTGTTACAAATTATTAACCTATAACATTAAAATATGTACAAGTCTCTTTCGATGGTCAAGTAGCTATATTTAGATTAAGTCAATTAACTATATGTCTATGTTAACTAACTTAAACCAAATTCATTAAGATCAGGTTCTAATATTGGCTACGCATGCCCTGTAGGTATATGTCTATCCTACAAGGAAATATATTCAAGAGAAATAGATCCTGCACTATTATTCTCAAGGCTAACCCATATTTTCTCTGTCAAGTTCCTAAAGATTTACCACGACTATTCTATTGTTGACAATAAAATAAAACATGCATCCAAACAAAGAGGATAATAAATAATTCAATAACAATCCCAAAAGATTAAAAAGATGCAATTCATTTAATTAACATGTGTTTGGGATCTATTACAATATTAAATTAATGATATAGTTATTCATGATTTTCAATAAACACAAATAAATCATTAATACAAGATAAAAACTCATAATGACAAAGTAGAGAGAAAAGAGAAGAAAGTACTATCGTTTGCAGTTTTCATCTTCAATCTCTCACATCGGTTGAAAACTTCGTTCTTTCCTTGCTCTAGGTGTTATTCTATGTTCTAGGGCTCCAAAATTATGTTATAAGGCTCCGTAATAGGGTTTTGGATGAGCTTGTGTTTATATATGAGGATATGGGATATTTTCTTTTTAAGAACTTGTAAATCGGATCAAATTAGGAATTCCGGACATATTGGCGCACCAATATCATCAACATCGACAATTTACATTTTGGAACATATTGAAGCACCAATTATTGGACAATTATGACCCATAGCATCACTATTTGTATATAACATTGTGTTGTTGTACAAATTAACTATGTATTAAAGGAAATTGCTCTTTTATCATTTGTAATTGGATTACCGGGATATATAAATGATAAAAGTCCATATGATTAGTACCGGATTAATAAGATATGAGACAGTATTAATCCACTAAGGTTTAATCATTAAAATATCTCTAGTCGTAGTATTATCGAGATATAACATCGATAATACAGAATAGACTAATATTGCACTTGTGCGCGTTGTGGGAGCATAACGGCATAGTTCTCATATATTTAAGTATTGGATACTTATGCAAGTGTAATAGGAGGTTGTGTTTACCGATGGTACGGAAACAGCTTCGCTCTGGATAGACCCCTCGGAATTCCATTGGTAGTATGACTATGTGTCTATGGAAGTCCGAATCAGGGTAGGTGTATTTGGTCTTAACCTGAGACTTGCATCGCTAATACTTGCGACAATCAATATACTTTGGTTTTGGTCATCTAAGGCTTTAACAGGTTCTGTGTACGCCTCTTCTGGATATATTGAGAATCGTAGTGTATTGGGTGTGATGTCAAGATGGAAGTATCACTTCCGTCATATGGAGATGATGGTTAAGTAGGATACGGAACTGGTGCTCTTATATGCTGCAGCTATCGGGATAATATGACTAGGTCATGTTTATCCGATTATAGAGACTAGTTACCAGAGATCCGATATTGGTTCGTACGAGGCAGACACAATTCCAGCCCCAGGCCTAGCACGTGACATCCGATACTGGATCGCAATACTCAATACTACATATACTACGCCTGATACAGATTATATATTCCTTTAAGAATATTTCTGGAGAATTGGGTAGGCACGATGTTTTGCTAGAATCCAACCATGTCTTGTAAATCGGTAAAAACGTAGTACTAGGTATGTACGTGTTCGGATAGTCCGACGACCGGATTTACTGCCAACATATCCAGGGACCTCATGGGTCGCTTCCTGAAGATTCACCGATAACGTATGACTCGAGCATAATTAATCTGGGATTAATTATAAGAGAGAGAAAATTAATCCAGGATTAATTACGGAGATATTTTATCTTGGATAAAATATTATTTAAAGAGAGAGAACGATTAATTTGGAATTAATCGATAAAATAATATATTCGATATATTAAACGAAATTACATTCGACGCGAAATTAAAATTTTATTTTAATTTGGGCAAACGAGTTAATTTAGAATTAATTCGTTAGCGACGTGAATAGTAATTTTGCTAGGCATAATTATTTAATTAAATTTGATTTAATTACGTCACAACGGAAAATTCGTTAATTCGGAATTAGCGAACCCGAGCCCGGGAGTGTTTGCGGGCCCACTCGAATTTCGAATCAAGTGGGGCCCACAAGTCACATCACGCGTCACATCATTAGTCACTCTTGTGATGCAAGTCACATCAACTTTGACTGATGTGATGCACGTCACTTTGTGATTGATGGGAGTTGTTGAAAAGGCTTTAAAGCCTTGTACCCTTTTGGAAAAAATGGGATTTTGGTATTTGATTTTTGAAATCAAAAACTACAACACAACCAACACACTCTTCCTCTCTCCCTCTTCATCTCACGGCTTGGAAGCCATTTTTCTCTCTATTTTTCTTCAAATGCCGAGAGCTACAAGGAGAAGAAAAGTGGGAATTTTGTTGCAATTTTCTCCATTGCTAGCACATAAAAGGGTCATTCAAATGTGATAGGGAAACCCATCTATGAGCTTGGAATATACACCCAAACTTGGAGCTTGAAGATCAACACAAGGAGCACAAATGAGGGCATGGCGGAGAGCTTCAAGGAGTAGAAAATTTTTTGTGTTCTTCGCATCGCAAAGCCGATCAAACTGAGTATTTCCGCAACTTTATTTTGATGTATTCACACGTTTATATCCTTAATTTGATCTTGGTTTGACCTAGAAAACCCAACAATGGTATCAGAGCCATTATTAAGCATGAAATTGAATTAGGGTAAAATTTGGGTAAAATTGATTTGAGCATGATTTGATAAAATTGATTGATTGAATATGCTTGAATGATGATAACTTGGAGTTATATGTGATCAATTTGATGAAAATTGAATTGGATTAATTTTTCCCAAAAATTTGGCTTGGCCGAAAGTTATATGCCCTAAATAGTCATGGTATTTTTTGTTTTTTTTATCATTGGATGAGTTGAAAGACTTGGGATAAATTGATTTAGGATTTAATTGGATTAAAATCGAAATCAGATTTAAAATTCCTCAAAATACCGTGAGCTATATAGCATGAAATGAGATGATTTTTTGATTCAATAATGTTGGACATGTGTTGATGAATAAGCATGATTAATTATGTAAATTGGTGTTTTGGAATTGTTAATTTGAATAATTAATTATGGCTATACACTTTAGTTAATTAAATTGTGATATTGGGAATATTGGAATTTAATTAGTTGGACTAAATTTGGAATTGGGCAAATAAAATTGTATTTGGGCTTAATGGGCTTGGTTGGGCCAAGTTTGGTTTAGGTTAATTGGTTGGATCCAATTGGGCCTAAAACCATTTCCATAAAGTCCAAATTTGATTAAATGGGCCTTTAATGTTTTAATTGGGCCTAATGGGCCTAAATTGATTTTTGGCAAAGGGTGATTCCTTATTGGGCTTTGGTTGCCAAAGTCCATGCCTTATAAATTAATTGAAAGCCCATTGGACTTTAATTAAATTGACATTGGATGTTAATTGGGCTTTGAGACCCGTAATGATTAGATTTAGAATCTTAGTCGCAAAGGCTCATTAATAAAGTGTAATTATTTAATTTGGAATTAAATAAAGAATTAGTATTAAATACAAATTAAATTGGATTTAATATTGTAGTTTGATATAATTCAGGAATTCGTACTTTGAGTACTTATTCTTAAAACGAGTTAGACTCGCGCAAATCAAATCGTTGTTTGAACATTGGATGGTCATTAATTTCAGATTAATTAATTGGATTAGATTGATTGATAACATGCTTTGTGTGAATACATGGATGTGATGTATGAATAATGTATATCATATGGATATTAGATGGGTGAGGGCAATTTTGGAAATTGTTGTAATAAATTTAGAATTTATTAAATTGGACCTGCGTGTCCAGCCTATAACCTTTTGACTCTTTGTATTTCTCTTCTCACCTATTCCCCTCAATGTAAATGAGGTTTCTTTAGAAGTATTATGTAATTGAGTAGAAGTAAGATTTGTGCTAGCGGGAGAAAGGAAATGGAGAGATTTGTTCTAGGAACAAAATGTTTTAAATAACCATCCGCATATCATTATTAATTTATTTATCGCGCCTTATTATGCTTTTAGAATGCATGTTTAAGGGTGTATGATGAGACCTAATCAAAGATAATTAATTGGTTGCCAATTACGTGAAAAACCCTCAACAAATATTAAGCGTTTTCCTTCCATTGAATGATTTATTCTCAAGATCCAGATTGACACTGGTTTGTTGGCCAAATTCAAGACCTTTGTCCATCGCGGATGTGTTTGAATTATGAAGGCTTTGTTCCATATCGCATGTCTTGTCCAAGTTGTGATTTGTTGGACAAAGTCAAGATCACTTCTTGTCCATCGACATCGATTACGAAGCTTTCTAAGGTCAATGGGTCCCGCTTAACTGGAATCATTAAGTTTGTTGTGCCAAAGCCAAGCTTAGTTGATTCAGAGGAAAAAGGTTAGGGAATATATCAGATATATTGGCATATATTAGATATATATTTCGGACTTGGATGTCCACCTACTAGATCTAGGAGTTGGATGAGATCCGATTGATCTTAGAGATCTACCTAGTTAAATATCATACAACTTGTTGGCCAAAGTCAAGGTTGTGTGTTATTTAACGGGATCCTAGCCCACTAGGAAACTAGGTTTCCCGAGTACTCAACAGAGGTTTAGAGGCTCGCCGAAAAATAGTTGGAGGCAAGTATTAAATTTTCAATTTCGTTTAGATACTTGCCAATATGCGCTCATTTCAATTTTTCGTCATTAATTATAAATATATTAGTTGGACTAATTTTTAATCGTCGTTTTAATTAAACAGTTGGACTGTATTCAAACTACTTCAATTTATAGTTGATTATATAATTGGATTATAGTAATCAATATATTTGAATTTAACTAATCAAATTATAGTTGATTATATAGTTAGACTATAGGTTTCATTATAATCAATAGTACTCGAAATCGTTGATTGATAGTTGGACTATAGCAATCAAGATAACTGAAAGATTAGCGTTTAAAACATAATCCTGGGTGAAAATGTCTTTAAGCGGCTTTAAATTTCAAATTGGGAATAAAACCTCAAGATAGTCCTGGGAACTGAGAAGTTACTCTATTTGATAGAGAAACCTCTTGGGCCTAAGCCAGGAGTTGAGAAAATAGTAGAACATTATATTTGGAATATTCATGTGATGATAACTTTAGTGCTCAATCCTTTATGCTAGATGCAATAACACTTTAATTCCGTCGTCAAACATAAAGGATTAGATCCTTATAACATGATGTTGAAATTAAAGATCTTCATAGATCTATTCTTAGATCTTAGAAGTACTAATTGCAAAAGAAGATCTTACGCTCGTGTATGTCAGATGGTACATCTGTCGAGCACTAGGTGTCACATATGATTGCTGACATCGATCAGCTAGGTTAGCTGGGCATTACCTACGTGGCCGAGACTACCAAAGATTTGATCTTATAGTCTCTACCCGAAAGCTGGGCAGGTTCATTATGAACCAAGAGTAAACTCTTGGAGAGTTGATGGCTATGCTCAAGGAGGCAGAGCTAGAGCTTCTAAAAGGGGCAAAGGTAAAATCATCACAGTCTTCTGGGAAGACAAAGGATATATCCCAAGATGTCTGGCTAAACTGTGGCAAACGGGGTCACTGCAAGCGTGACTTCCATATGGACAAGGCAGACGTGAAGGAAGAGAAGACGGGCAAGGCTCCGACATCAAGTATGTTTGTCATAAACATGTTCACTATTAGTTTCAAAATTGGATTTTTGATACTAAGTGTTGTACATAAATATGTACTGATGTACAGAATCTGCTGATGAGTAGGATACTGACTTCAGTTGAGATTAATCTGCGAGTTGGAAACGGGACGAGAGTCACTATTTTAACTGTAGAAACCTAAGTTTAGGAACTACCCTTTGGGTATGTACTTAAATTAGGAAACTGTTAAATGTACCTAGTTTGACTAGAAACATTATCTCTATATCAGGGTTTAATCCGTTGCAGATATACCTTTATATTCTAGAACACTAAAGTGTTTCATTTTATAAAGATGATATTGAGATAAGAACATTAGATGTGAATAACAGTATTTATATTTTGAATATAAATGAATCTCAAACGTATGACATGACAAACAAATAGCTCAAACTGAATTAATCAGATGAGACTTATTTGTGGCATTGTTGTCTGGGACACATTAAACAAGACTCTTATATCCACACTTTTGAAGAGTGGATACTAGGACGGATTTGATCCTATTCAAATGATGTCTACAAATCTAGTTTATTAGGAAAAGTGCCTAAAAAACCTTTTACTTGGTAAACGTACAAGTGCCATCGATCTGTTAGCCCTCGTTCATAGTGACGTAAGTGGGCCCATATCTAGCTAGGCTAGAGGTGGATATGAACACTTCGTAACCTTTACGGATGTGGCATTGCGTTATGGTTATGTGTTTCTTATGAAACACGAATCGGAAACTTTTGATAAATTCAAAGAGTTTCGACACGAAGTAGACAGACAGATCGGCTAAAGTATTAAACCGTCACGGTTAGACCATGGTGGAAAATGTTGGGTTTATAGATTAGTCCCAAGATCAATTTAAGCATAGAAACATGTGTGAATACTCAAAGAGGTATGGCGGAATCATACTTACAATGATCGGTTTTTGCGATGCGAGGAACAAAAAAATCTTCAAGCTTTCCCTTCATGAAGCTCACGGCAAAGCTCCTCCATTTTTGTGCTCCAAGTGTTCGGCCAAGCTCCAAGCTTGGGTGTGCATTTCATGCACATGGGTGGGTTTCCCTATCACCTTCATAAGACTCCTTGGATGTGCTAGCATCTTGGAAATTTTTCCGTAAAATTTCCCTCTTGCATCTTATCATTCTCGGCCAAGCCAAGAATTTTTGGAGAAAAATTGGCCCTAGGCCGAAAGTATAAGGAGAGAAGAAGAAAAAGTTGAGTTGTGTAATTAGTGTTTTGATTTTCACAAAATCAAATACCATATACCAAATCCCACTCTCCAAGAAAATGGTACAAGGCTTTAAAAGCCTTCAACTACTCACATCACTCATGAATAGTGATTGGTTGTCAATCACTCAAAGTGACAAGACATCAATCACTTGAATGACTAATGATTTGACGCTTGATGTGACTTGTGGGCCGCACTTGAATTCGAAATGCGAGTGGGCCCGCAAACATTCCCGGGCTCGGGTTCGCTAATTTCGAATTAAGAATTTTCCGTTGCGACGTAATTAAATCAAATTTAATTAAATAATTATTCCTAGCAAAATTACTATTCACATCGCTAGCAAATTAATTCTAAATTAACTCGTTCGCCCGAATTAAAATCTAATTTTAATTCCGCGTCGAAATCTAATTTCGTATAATATATCGAATATATTATTTTATTGATTAATTCCAATTAATCATTATCTCTCTTTAAATAATATTTTATCCCAGATAAAATATCTCTGTAATTAATCCCAGATAATTTTCTCTCTCTACTAATTAATCCCAGATTAATAAAGTGCGAGTCATACGTCATCGGTGAATCTTCGGGAAGCGACCCATGAGATCCCCGGATATGTTGGCAGTAAATCTGGTCGTCGGACTATCCGAACACCTACGTACATAGTACTACGTTTTTACCGATTTACAACACATGGTTGGCTTCTAGCAAAGCACCGTGCCTACCCAATTCTCCAGAAATATTCTTAAAGGAATATGTGATCTATATCAGGCGTAGTATACGTAGTATTGCGTATTGCGATCCAGTATCTGATGTTACGTGCTAGGCCTGGGGCTGGAATTGTGTCTGCCCCGTAGGAAGCACATATCGGATCTCTGGTAACCAGTCTCTATAATCGGATAATCATGACGTAGTCATATTATCCCGATGACTGTAGTACAAAAGAGCACTAGTTCCGTATCATACGTGATCATCATCTCCACTATGACTGGTGTGATACTTCCGTCTTGACATCATACCCAATAAACTACGATTCTCAATATACCCAGAAGAGGCGTACACATAACCTGTTAAAGCCCTGGACGACCAAAACCAAAGTATATTGATTGTCGCAAGTATTAGCGGTGCAAGTCTCAGGTTAAGACCAAATACACCTACCCTGATTCGGACTTCCATAGACACATTGTCATACTACCAATGGAATTCCGAGGGGTCTATCCAAAACGAAGCTGTTCCCGTACCATCGATAAACACAACCTCCTATTACACTTGCATGAGTATCATATACCCAAATATATTAGAACTATGTCGTTATGCTCCCACAACGCGCACAAGTGTAATACTAGTCTTTTACGCATTATCGATGTCCAATCTCGATAATACTCCGACTAGGGATATTTAATGATTAAACCTTCGTGGATTGATACTGTCTCATATCATCTCAATCCGGAACTAATCATGTGGACCTTTTATCATTTATACATCTAGGTAATCCAATTACAAATGATAAAAGGGCAATTTCCTTAGTCATATAGTTAATTTGTACAACAACACCATGATCTGTACAAATAGTGTTGCTATGGATCATAATTATCCAACAGAAAATAAATGTTAAGCAATAAGTTTCTCAATTACTTGAAAGAGTATAGTATTCCTTCAATGTGGACTCTTCACGGAACACCTCAATTTGACGGTGTGTCCGAACTGAGTCACCGAACCTTGTTCGACATAGTAAGGTTAATCATGAGTCGCTCTGAGCTACCATTTTCCTTCTAGGGATACGCATTAAATCAGTGCAAAACTTATCCTAGGGTAACCAAAGTATAGTACTTATACAACTCACAAGAGAACAATGTAATTGTTGCTCGCCATGCGGTTTTTCCTAAAAGGAATACCTATATGCAGTGGTAAGTGGGAGGAAAATAAAACTCAATGAAAAATTGGAGTAATACTGTCCCAGACACCAAGTCCTCAATGGAACACAAACAGTTCATCAGTGATGAAATTATACCACAATCTTCGAATACACAAGAACCGCGTAAGTCGGAAAGAGTCAGAAAACAACCTGGGAGGTATGGGTTTCTGATCTCACCTCGTGAAGATGTCAATCTTATTGAGGAACACGAACCGACTACGTATGAGGAAGTGATACAAGGTATAGACTCCTTTCATGGCAAAGTGTCATGAAATCCAAAATGGATTCCATGTATACCAACCAAGTTTGGACACTGGTTGTTGTACTGAAAGGCATTGTGCCTATTGGTACTATATGAGTCTTCAAGGAAGACATACATGGATGGCAACATACTGTTGGAGTTTCTACGTCCCGAGGATCGAATACAAAGTAAGAAATACATGTGCGAATACAACGAGGGAGTTGCAGAAAACTCATATCGATTGGTTGAGCGACGCGGCAACGAACAAAACTTGAATTTCTGCCTCCAACAGCTCACGGCAGTGAGCTTACTGCAGTCCTCCAAATTCGGCCATGGGTGAGCTCCAAGCTTCGCTAAATGATTCCCGGCTCATGGGTGGACTTCCCTATCACCTTCGCATGTCTCTCGGAGTGCTAGCTCTCAAGAAATTTGCCACAAATTTCCCACACTTGCTTCCCTTGCTCATGGTTTTTAGGCAAAAACCAGTGAAGAAATTTTCAGCCCCTTGGGCGTGTAGAGAAGAGAGAAAAGAGAGGAGAGATGATAATATGTTTTGTGTATTTATTTTCTAAAAACATATACCAAAAAATTTGAAAATCAAATACCAAATATTAAAATATTTATATATGTCTTTCAAACATCACAATTGAGTGTTAAACAATAAGTGAATAGTGACTGGCGTCAATCACTCAAAGTGAAAGACATCCATCACTTGATTGACGAATGATGTGACGCTAGATGCGACTAGCGATTTGATGCTTGATTTGACTTGCGTGCCGCACTCGAATTCGAAATGCGAATGCGCTCGCAAACAATCCCGGGCTCGGGTTCGTTAATTCCAAATTAACGAATTTTCCGTTGCGACGTAATTAAATCTAATTTAATTAAATAATCATGCCAAGCATAATTACTATTCACATCGCTAACGAATTAATTCTAAATTAACTCGTTCGCTCGAATTAAAATCTAATTTTAATTCCGCGTCGAAATCCAATTTCGTTTTATATATCGAATATATTAATTAATCGATTAATTCCAAATTAATCGTTATATCTCTTTAATTGATATTTTATCCCAGATAAAATATCTCCGCAATTAATCCCAGATTAATTTTCTCACTCATCATTAATTAATCCCAGATTAATAAAAGTGCGAGTCATACGTCATCGGTGAATCTTCGGGAAACGACCCATGAGATCCCCGGATATGTTGGCAGTAAATTCGATCGTCGGACTATCTGAACACGTGAGTACCTCGTACTACGTTTATACCAATTTACAAGACAATGTTGGCTTCTAGCAAAGCGCCATGCCTACCCAATTCTACAGAAATATCCTTACAGGAATAAGGATCTATATCAGGCGTAGTATACGTAGTATTGCGTATTTCGATCCAGTATCGGATGATCACATGCAAGGCCTGGGGCTGGTAAAGTTTCTGCCCCGTACGAAGCATATATCGGATGACGAGCAACTAGTCTCTTTAATATCGGATAATCATGACCAAGTCATATTATCCCGACGGTTGCAACCTTTTTAGAGAACCAGTTTTGTATCCCTACGCGATCATCAACTCCATATGACTGAAGTTACACTTCCGTCTTGACATCACACCCAACACACTACGATTCTCGATATACCCAGAAGAGGCGTACATAGAAACCGGTTAAAGCCCTGGACGACCAAACCAAAGTATATTGATTGTCATAAGTATTAGCGGTGCAAGTCTCAGGTTAAGACCAAATACACCTACCCTGATTTCGGACTTCCATAGACACATAGTCATACTACCAATGGAATTCCGAGGGGGTCTATCCAGAGCGAAGCTGTTTCCCCTACCATCGGTAAAACACAACCTCCTACTACACTTGCATGAGTATCCTATACCCAAATATATGAGAACTATGCCGTTGTGCCCTCACAACACGCACAAGTGTAATACTAGTCTTTTACGTATTTATCAATGTACAATCTCGATAATACTCTGACTAGGGATATTTAATGATTTATCATTCGTGGATTGATACTGTCTCATATCATTCTCAATCTATGAACAAATCACAGAGACCTCTTATCATTTATATATCTAGGTGATCTAATCACAAATGATAAGAGTGCAATCTCCTTTGTCACATAGTTAATTTGTACAAAAAAAAATGATCTGTACAAATAGGACGCTATGGGTCATAATTGTCCAACAATCTCCCACTTGGCCTATAGCCAGTCACTCGAGTGTCTGACACCCGAACTATGTACGGTTGGCTCAAATTGCTGAGAAAAGGCTTTCGTCAGCGGATTTGCATGATTATCGTCTGATGCGATTTATACGATCATAACATCACCATAATGTATGATCCGAATGAATCAGATGAATACTCGAAGTATGAATCTGGATCGTTGATGAGACCATTAATTCTTTAGCCTGTGTTGACGCCTAGCTCAGCTGCTAACAGAATTATATCTAATCTAATTAGATTTTGTATCAACCCAGAAGGCTTCTATTGCTGCCTCAGCTGCAGCAATAACCCGTATTTGTTGTTTATACGATAACAGTATCTTGCATGGAAGATTTCCAGCTAACTGTTCCGTTATTCAAACTTTGTAGTACCGTTTGCGACTTATAGTCGTTATATCGGTTTAGGAAACTTCCGGTAGTGATCCCAGTCACTTCAGTTTCTCCTTCTCCATAGATTAAGACAGCATCCTTAGTTCTCTAAGATACTAACGGATGTTCTTAACATCAATCCAGTGACTATCACTTGGATTGGCCTGTTTGTGAATCCATATGCTCAAAGCGTATGAGACACCAGGTCGCGTACATTTTTCAATGTACGATTTCTCGGAGAGTTTTAACAACTTTAAATCTTTCCTAGAAGATCTTTATTCCTAGAATAAATGTTGTTTCTCCAAGAATTCTACGGAGAATTTTCATGAAAGCTAAGCTTTCACCGATTGTTTTATGGGAATATCATTTCCAAGAAATGACATATTATCATTATTTATGGGATATTTATTATCAGTTCCCTCCCACTAACCCTCCTTATATACACAAGAATCATTTCGTTTTGAATTAAATCATATACCATTATGATTATATCAAAACGATAATTCCAAGAACTTAATGCTTGCTTCAATCCAAACATGGATCGAATAACCTGCAAACCTTGTTTACTTGTTACGGAATGACAAAACCGACAAGATGTTGTAAACATCCTCTAAAAGGTTTCCGTTAAGGAAAGAGGTTTTGGCATTTAGCTGCCATATTTCATAAATGAAACATGCAGCTTTAGCAAGCATTATCCAAATGGACTTACCGTGGCAACAGCTAAAAGGTTGAATCGTATTCAACATAATGTTGATAACGATACCTTTCCGCTAAAAGCCTAGCTTTATACGTTGGTATATTGCCATCCATGTATGTCTTCCTTGAAGACTTATAAGTACCAATAGGCACAATGCCTTGCGGTACAACAACTAGTGTCCAAACATAGTTGATATACATGGAATCCATTTCGGACTCATGACAATTTGTCATAACTAGGGAGTTGATACCTTGTATCACTTCCTCATACGTAGTCAGTTGGTATTCCTCAAAAGATTGACATTTTTATGAGGTGAGATCAGAAACCCATACCCAGGTTATTTTCTGACTCTCTCCGACTTACGCGGTTCTTATGTATTCGAAGATTACTGGTATAGTTTCATCCTTGATGAACTATTTATGTTCCATTAGGAATCGGTGCCTTGAATAGTATTACTCCGATTTTCATCGAGTTTTACAGTCCTCCCACTTACCACTGCATATCGGTATTCCTCTTAGGAAAACCGCATGGCGAGCAACAATTACATTGTTCTCTTGTGAGTTGTATAAGTACTATACTTTGGTATCCCTAAGATAACCTACAATTGGCACTTATCCAATTTGGGTTCTAGTTTGGTATCATCCAAACATATGCCTAGCATTCCCAAATTGTTCAGGAGTGAGAAACCTAGCTTCTTTTCCTGTTCATATCTAATATGAAATCTGTCTAACAGATTTTAATGGAACCTTATTCAAAATAAGTTCTGCACTGTTTAAAGCTTATCCGTTGAAGGAAATGGTAGCTCAAAGCGACTAATTATTAACCTTATCATGTCCAACAAAATTCGGTTTATCCTGTTCGGACACACCGTCAAACTGACGTGTTCCGGGAGGAGTCCTCATTTGAAAGAATACTATACTCTTTCAAGTATATGATAAACTTATTGCTTAAGTATTTTCCATTACGGTCTTACCGTGACAGTTTAATACTTTAGCCGATCTGTTTGTCTATTTCGCGTCGAAAATTGTAAAAGTTTATGATTTGTGTTATTCAAAAGAAACATGTAACCACAACGCGATGCCACATCCGTACAGGTCATGAAATATTCATATCCACTTCTAGCCTAACTAGACATGGGCCCACTTGCTTCACTATGAACTAGGGCTAACAGATCGATGGCATTTTCACTTTTACCAAGTAAATAGTGTTTCAGGCACTTTGCCCAATAAACTAGATTCGTAGACTTTATTTAAATGGAATCAAATCAGTGCTAGTACCCACTCTTCGAAAGTGTGGATATACGAGTCTTGTTTAATTGTGTCCTAGACTACAATGCCACAATTAAGTTTCATCTGATCAAATCAGTTTGAGCTATTTGTTTGTCATGTTATTCGTTTGAGATTTTATTTATATTCATAATATAAATGTTGTTATTCACATCTAACGTGTTTATCTGAATATCATCTTTATATAATGAAACACTTTAATGTTCTAGAATATAAAGGTAAATCCGCAACGGATTAAACACTGATATAGAGATAATGTTTCTAGTCAAACTAGTTACATTACAAAAGTTTCCAAATTTAGGTACACACCCGAAGGTAGTTCCTAAAATTAGGTTTCTGCGGTTAAAACAGAGAATTTCGTCCCGTTTCCGATTCACAGATAAATCTCAACTGAAGTCAGTATCTTGCTCATAGCAGATTCTGAACAACAGTATATATTTATGTACCACACTAAGTATTTAAAATCCAATTTTAATACTAGTAGTGAACATAATTATGACAAACATATTTGAAGTCAGAGCCTTGTTCGTCTTCAATTCCTTCATGTCTGCTTTGTCCAAACGGCAGTCTCGCTTCCGCGATCCCGTTTGCCACAATTTAGGCAGACATTTTGGGATATGTCTTTTATCTTCCCATAAGATTATAATGATTTTGCCTTTGCCGCTTTTTAACACTTAGAAGCATTCGGCCTAGCCTAGGCATTCTGGAATGTCGAAGTAAGGTGCGACTTGCGCTACTTGCCTATTGCAAAGTTTTGACTTTGTCTCCTTGAGAATAATCATTAACTCTCCAAGAGTTATTATTGCAATTGTACTTCTAAAATCTAAGAATAGATCTATAAAGATCCTTCAATTTCATTATCATACTTTAAATATCTAATCCTTAGTTCTGATTAAGAAATTAAGGAGTCTAATGCGACAAGTTTAATGGATTAAGCACTAAAGTTATCATCACATAAATCTTCCAAAGATTATGCTCTATATTTGCTTAACTCCGGGCTTAGGCATAATATGTTATTTTATCAAATAAAGTAACTTATTATTTTCCAGGACCATCCTAAAATTTATTCCCAATTTGAAAATTAAACCATTGAAATACATTTTCCTTAGGATTATGTTTTAAATGTCAATTTTTCAATTTTATCTTGATTCTAATAGTCCAACTATTTGATCAACGATTTAGGTACTATTTATTATAATGATTATTATAGTCCAACTATTTAATCAACTATAATTTAATAGATTGAAATCAATTATATTGATTACTATAATCCAATTATAAAATCAACTATAAATGAATTGTTTGAATATAGTCCAACTATTTATTAAAACAACAATTTAAATATTAGTCCAACTAACATTTAATTTATTTGATGAATGATATTTGATTGAGCGCGTATGGCAAGTAATTAAACGAATATTGCAAATTCAATTCTTGCCTCTAACCCTCTGTCGAGTACTCGGGAAACCGTGTTTCCTAGTAGGCTAGGATCCCGTTAAATATCACACAATCTTGACTTTGGCCAACAAATTGTATGATAATTAACTAGGTAGATCTCTAAGATCAATTGGATCCAATCCAATTCCTAGATCCAGTAGGGGGACATCCAAGTGCGAAACATATATCTTATATATGCCAATACATCCAATGTATTGCCTAACCTTTTTCCTCTGAATCAACTAAGCATTGGCTTTGGCACAAATTAGTGATCCCAGTTAAGCGCGACCCATTGACCATGGAAAGCTTCGTAATCAATGTCGATGGACAATAAGTGGTCTTGACTTTGGCAAACAAACACAACTTGGACAAGACACCAATATGGAACAAAGCCTTCGTGAGTCAAACACATCCTCGACGGACAAAGGCCTTGAC
Organism: Zanthoxylum bungeanum; assembly: GCA_019454045.1. Classification (NCBI taxonomy): domain Eukaryota; kingdom Viridiplantae; phylum Streptophyta; class Magnoliopsida; order Sapindales; family Rutaceae; genus Zanthoxylum; species Zanthoxylum bungeanum. The sequence continues at coordinate 133,847 of SKCR01023791.1, forward strand.
TTTGGCCAACAAGCCAATGCCAGTCTCGGATCTTGAGTAAGAATCACTCAATGGAAGGAAAAACGCTTAATATTTTGCGAGAATTTTTCGCGTGCAAATTGGCAACCAATTTATTATCTTTGTTAAGGTCTCATTATCACACACCCTTAAACATGCATTCTAAACACATAATAAAGCGCATATGAATAAAATAATAATGATATGCGGATGGATACTTTACACATTGATCCTAGATCAAATATCTCCTTTTCTCTCTCCCGCTAGCACATGTATTACTTCTACCCATTACACTACACTTCTAAAGAAACCTCATTTACATTGAGGGGAATAGGTGAGAAGATAATACAAAGAATAATGAGGTAATAAGGCTGGACACCATGTCCAATTAATAAATTCCAAATTTATTACAACAATTTCTAAAATTGCCCCACCCATCTAATATCCATCCGATATACATTATTCATGCATCACAACCATGTATTCACACAAACATGTTATCAATCAATCTAATCAAATTAAGTAATCCGATAATTAGTGACCATCCAATGTTCAAACAACGATTTGATTTTGCGCGAGTCAAACTCGTTTTGCGAATAAGTACTCAAAGTACGAATTCTCGAATTAAATTAAACTTACATTATTAAATCCAATTCAATTTGTATTTAATACTAACTCAATATTTAAATCCAAATTAAATATCACACTTTATTAATGAACTTTTACGACTTAAATTCCAAATTTAATCGTTACGGGTCTCAAAGCCCGATTAACGTCCAACATCAATTTAATTAAGTCCAATGGGCTTTTAATTAATTCTTAAGGCGTGGACTTTTGGTCAACTCGGGTCAAACCGATAACAAAAGTCCAATCCGGGATTAACCCCATAAGCCTAGAAATCAATTTAGGCCCATTAGGCCCAATTAAACTTTAAAGGTCCATTAGTCGCATTTGGGCTTTATGGAAGCGGTTTTGGGCCTAATTGGATCCAACCAATTTTGCCTAAACCCAACTTAGTACAACCAAGCCCAATAAGCCCAATAACAACACAACAAGCCCAAATCCAATTTAAGGCCCAATTCAATTAAATTATAAAAACCCAATTTTACAATTTAATTACACTAAAGTGCATAACACAATTAATCACCCAAATCAATATTTCCAAAACATCAATTAGCCTAATTAATCATGCTCATTAACAACAAAACATGTCCAACACATTTCATCAAAAAATCAAACCCATTCATGCTTATATTGTTCTCGGCAATTAGGGATATTTATATCCGATTTGGTTTCATTCCAATTAAATCCACAATCGACATAAATCAACATTCCCGAATGATTTCCAACACATCCAATGATCAAAAAAATCAAAATTCCAAGACAAAATAGGGCACATTGTATTCGGCCAAGCCTCAACAAATTGGGGAAAATTGTTCCAAACAACATTTCATCAAATTGGTCCAATCAATCCTTAATTAAACATGTATTAAGCATACTCAAACATCCAATTCATTCAAATCATGCTCAAAAACATTTTACCCAATTTTAAGCCCCAAGTCATATTTCATGCTTTTCAATCGCTCTGATACCATTGTTGGAGTTTCTACGTCCCGAGGATCGAATACAAAGCAATAAATACATGTGAGAATACAACGAGGGAGTTGCGGAATACTCACATCGATCGGTTGAGTGACGCGACAACGAACAAAACTTGAATTTCTGCCTCCAAAAGCTCACGGCAGTGAGCTTACTGCAGTCCTCCGAATTCAGCCAGGGTGAGCTCCAAGCTTCGAAAATTGATTCCCGGCTCATGGGTGGACTTCCCTATCACCTTCGCATGTCTCTCGGAGTGCTAGCTCTCAAGAAATTTGCCACAACTGTCCCACACTTGCTTCCCTTGATCACAGTTTTTAGGCAAAAACTAGTGAAGAAATTTTCAGCCCCTTGGGCGTGTAGAGAGGAGAGAAAAGAGAGGATAGATGATAATATGTTTTTTGCATTTGTTTTCTAAAAACATATACTAAAAAATTTGAAAATCAAATACCAAATATTAAAATATTTGTATATGTCTTTCAAACATCACAATTGAGTGTTAAACACTCATCCATCAACTACACACATCACTTCCCATCAATCAGTGAATAGTGATTGGCGTCAATCACTCAAAGTGAAAGACATCCATCACTTGATTGACGAATGATGTGACGCTTGATGCGACTAGCGATTTGACGCTTGATTTGACTTGCATGCCGCACTAGAATTCGAAATGTGAATGCGCTCGCAAACAATCCCGGGCTCGGGTTCGTTAATTCCAAATTAACGAATTTTCCGTTGCGATGTAATTAAATATAATTTAATTAAATAATCATGCCAAGCATAATTACTATTCACGTCGCTAACGAATTAATTCAAAATTAACTCGTTCGCCCGAATTAAAAGCTAATTTTAATTCCGCGTCGAAATCCAATTTCGTTTAATATATCGAATATATTAATTAATCGATTAATTACAAATTAATCGATTAATTACAAATTAATCGTTATCTCTCTTTAATTGATATTTTATCCTAGATAAAATATCTCCGCAATTAATCCCAGATTAATTTTCTCTCTCATCATTAATTAATCCCAGATTAATAAAAGTGCGAGTCATACGTCATCGATGAATCTTCGGGAAGCGACCCATGAGATCCCCGGATATGTTGGCAGTAAATTCGGTCGTCAGACTATCCGAACACGTGAGTACCTCGTACTACGTTTATACCGATTTACAAGACAAGGTTGGCTTCTAGCAAAGCGCCATGCCTACCCAATTCTCCAGAAATATCCTTACAGGAATAAGGATCTATATCAGGCGTAGTATACGTAGTATTGCGTATTTCGATCCAGTATCGGATGATCACATGTAAGGCCTGGGGCTAGTACAATATCTGCCCCGTACGAAGTATATATCGGATAACGAGCAACTAGTCTCTTTAATATCGGATAATCATGACCAAGTCATATTATCCCGATGGTGCAACCTTTTTAGAGAACCAGTTCTGTATCCCTACGCGATCATCAACTCCATATTACTGGAGTGACACTTCCGTCTTGACATCACACCCAACACACTACGATTCTCGATATACCCAGAAGAGGCGTACACAGAAACCGGTTAAAGCCCTGGACGACCAAAACCAAAGTATATTGATTGTCGTAAGTATTAGCGGTGCAAGTCTCAGGTTAAGACCAAATACACCTACCCTGATTTCGGACTTCCATAGACACATAGTCATACTACCAATGGAATTCCGAGGGGGTCTATCCAGAGCGAAGCTATTTCCCATACCATCGGTAAAACACAACCTCCTATTACACTTGCATGAGTATCCTATACCCAAATATATGATAACTATGCCGTTGTGCCCTCACAATGCGCACAAGTGTAATACTAGTCTTTTACATATTTATCGATGTCCAATCTCGATAATACTCTAACTAGGGATATTTAATGATTTATCCTTCGTGGATTGATACTGTATCATATCATTCTCAATCAAGAAACAAATCACAGGGACCTCCTATCATTTATATATCTAGGTGATCTAATCACAAATGATAAGAGTGCAATCTCCTTTGTCACATAGTTAATTTGTACAACAACACCATGATCTGTACAAATAGTGACGCTATGGGTCATAATTGTCCAACACATACAACGTACAAAGCTAGGCTTGTAGTGAAAAGGTATCGTTATCAACATTGTGTCGATTACGCGAAACCTTTTATCCGTTGCCATGATTAAATCCATTTGCATAATGCTTGCTTATGCTGCATGTTTCATTTATGAAATATGGCAGCTGAACGTCAAAATCGCTTTCCTTAAACGGAAACCTTTTGGAGGATGTTTACAACATCTTGATGGATTTGTCGTACCAAAACATGCAAACAAGGTTTGCAAGTTAATTCGATCCATTTATGGATTGAAGCAAGCATTGCATTCTAGGAATTATCGTTTTGATGTAATCATAATGGTATATGATTTAATTCAAAATGAAAATGATTCTTGTGTATATAAGGAGGTTAGTGGGAGCGCACTGACAGTGAATGTCCTATATAATGATGATATATCATTTCTTGGAAATGACATTCCTATAAAACAATCGGTGAAAGCTTGGTTTTCATGAAAAATTCTCCGTGGACTACTTGGGACATACAACCTTTATTCTAGGAATAAGGATCTAATGGGATAGATCTGAAAGTTGTTGGGACTCTCCGAGAACTCGTACATTGAAATAAATGTACGTGACCTGATGTCTCATATACTTTGAGCATATGGAGTCACAATCAGGCCAATCCAAGTGATAGTCACTGGATTGATGTTAAGAACATCCTTAAGTATCTTAGATGAACTAAGGATGCTTTCTTAATCTATGGAGAATGAGAACTTGAAGTGACTGGGTTCACCATTGCAAGTTTCCTAACCGATAAAAATGACTATAGGTCGTTATAAAGGTACTATATAGTTTGAATAACGGAACAGTGAGCTGGAAATCTTCCAAGCAAGATACTGTTGCCAAATAAACAACAAAAGTGGATCAGATTATCGCAGCTGAGGCAGCAATAGAAGCACTTTGGATCTATAATAATCCTAATCAGATTAGGTGTAGTTCGGTTAGCAGCTGAGCTAGGCTACATCACAGGCTAAAGAATTAATGGTCTTATCAATGATCCAAGTATATACTTCAATAATTCATCTGATTCGTTCGGATCATACATCGTGGCGATGTGATGATCGAATAAATCGCATCAGATGATAACTTTGCAAGTCCGCTGACGAAAGCTTTTTCTCAGCAGAAGTTTGAGCGAACTGTACATAGTTCAGGTGTAGGACACTTGAGTGATTGGCTATAGGCCAAGTGGGAGATTGTTGGACAATTATGACCATAGCATCACTATTTGTACAGAACATTGTGTTGTTGTACAAATTAACTATGTAACAAAGGAAATTGCTCTTTTATCATTTGTAATTGGATTACCGGGATATATAAATGATAAAAGTCCATATAATTAGTACCAGATTAATAAGATATGAGACAGTATTAATCCACTAAGGTTTAATCATTAAAATATCCTTAGTCATAGTATTATCGAGATAAGACATCGATAATGCGGAATAGACTAGTATTGCACTTGTGCGCGTTGTGGGAGCATAACGACATAGTTCTCATGTATTTAAGTATTGGATACTTATGCAAGTGTAATAGGAGGTTGTGTTTACCGATGGTACGGAAACAACTTCGCTCTGGATAGACCCCTCAGAATTCCATTGGTAGTATAACTATGTGTCTATGGAAGTCCGAATCAGGGTAGGTGTATTTGGTCTTAACCTGTGACTTGCATCGCTAATACTTGCGACAATCAATTTACTATGGTTTTGGTCGTCCAGGGCTTTAACAGGTTCTGTGTACGCCTCTTCTGGGTATATTGAGAATCGTAGTGTATTGGGTGTGATGTCAAGATGGAAGTATCACTTCAGTCATATGGAGATGATGGTCACGTAGGATACGGAACTGGTGCTCTTATATGCTGCAGCTATCGGGATAATATGACTAGGTCATGTTTATCCGATTATAGAGACTAGTTACCAGAGATCTGATATGTGCTTCGTACGGGGCAGACACAATTCCAGCCCCAGGCCTAGCACGTGACATCCGATACTGGATCGCAAGATGCAATACTACGTATACTACGCCTGATACAGATTATATATTCCTTTAAGAATATTTCTGGAGAATTGGGTAGGCACGGTGCTTTGCTAGAAGCCAACCCTGTCTTGTAAATCGGTAAAAACGTAGTACTAGGTACGTACGTGTTCGATAGTCCGACGATCGGATTTACTGCCAACATATCCAGGGATCTCATGGGTCGCTTCCGAATGATTCACCGATGACGTATGACTCGAGCATAATTAATCTGGGATAAATTATAAGAGAGAGAAAATTAATCTAGGATTAATTACAGAGATATTTTATCTAGGAAAAAATATTATTTAAAGAGAGAGAACGATTAATTTGGAATTAATCGATAAAATAATATATTCGATATATTAAACGAAATTAGATTTCGACGCGGAATTAAAATTAGGTTTTAATTCGGGCAAACGAGTTAATTTAGAATTAATTCGTTAGCGACGTGAATAGTAATTTTACTAGGCATAATTATTTAATTAAATTTGATTTAATTACATCGCAACGGAAAATTCGTTAATTCGGAATTAGCGAACCCGAGCCCGAGAGTGTTTGCGGGCCCACTGGGATTTCGAATCAAGTGGGGCCCACAAGTCACATCACACGTCACATCATTAGTAACTCTTGTGATGCAAGTCACATCAACTTTGAGTGATGTGATGCATGTCACTTTGTGATTGATGGGAGTTGTTGAAAAGGCTTTAAAGCCTTGTACCTTTTGGGAAAAATGGGATTTTGGTAATTGATTTTTGAAATAAAAAACTATAACACAACCAACACACTCTTCCTCTCTCCCTCTCCATCTCACGGCTTGGAAGCCATTTTTCTCTCTATTTTTCTTCAAACGCCGAGAGCTACAAGGAGAAGAAAAGTGGGAATTTTGTTGTAATTTTCTCCATTGCTAGCACATCAAAAGGTCATTCAAAGGTGATAGGGAAACCCATCTGTGAGCATGGAATCTACACCCAAGCTTGGAGCTTGAATATCAATACAAGGAGCACAAAGAAGGGCATGGCCGAGAGCTTCAAGGAGCAGAAAATTTTTTGTGTTCTTCCCATCGCAAAGCCGATCAAAGTGAGTATTTCCACAACTTTACTTTGATGTATTCACACGTTTATATGCTTAATTTGATCTTGGTTTGACCTAGAAAACCCAACACCAATGGTTTCTTGTTGATGCGCCAATATGTTCCAGAATGTAAATTGTTGATGCTGATAATATTGGCATGCCAATATGCTCCAGTTGGCATGCCAATATGAGGCATAGAGCTTCTCTATTTTCAAGCTCGTTTTTTAACATGATTTGTTGGTTCTAACTTAGTCTTTGGCATAAACTATAAAAATTGTAGATAATTGAGTTTTCTTTCTAATGAAACTTGAATCACCTCATTTGGATATCGTATGAAAATGGTATGGCCAAAATACTGAAAGCTCTACAAATTAAAATGTCATTAGTGCAAATCACCTTATTTTGTCAATGTTTCAAGCCTGTGTCTTTCCATATGTATCACATCTTATATAAACACAAAGAACACATCAAAACACTCAAGAAGATTGAGTTAACTCATAATATATAAGATTTAGGGGCGGTAAATATGATATATTGACTGCTCATCATACCTCAAAATTTAACACTTTGCTTGTCCTCGAGCAAAAATAAAAGAAATAAAATAAAAATCAACAAACTTAAGAAAATTAACTAAGCCATTTTTGTAAAGATCACGATTGTATGTAGCATATGCAACAAGCCTTTAAACCCCTAGGCGATCATAGTTGATGAATTGTAGTCTCGTGAGGGCTTACAGCGACGACACCCACAAACGTCATTCACATGCACATGAAATCACACACAAATGCAAAAATAAAAATAATTTAAATAATGATCGGCGTCACATAATATTGTCCTCAAAGAATTCCCAGCAATGAAATCAAAGAACCTTCAAAGTACTCGACGCAACTCAAATCTAAATCTTGAATAACTCATCTTAGTTTGACTCATAGTGTGTCTCTGTGTGTGTAAAGGTCCAGTCATAGCTCGATTCTTAAATAAGTCAACTCAAAAATTGGGATTCGATGGGTCAAACTAACCTAAATATCTCAAAAGTTCTATGTATATTATGCTCTATATGTTACGACTTTTCTCTTTTTTTCCTTTTTTCACCTACCCTTTAAGGTATCATTTGTCCTCATGGTGGTCCTAATACTCATCCATTGGTAACTTTATGCTTATTGATTATAGGAAGTCGATTTTTCTCTTTTCATTTTTTCATTCTTTCTTTCTCTCATTTTTTCAATCAATATTTTTCTTCTCTAGCCATACCATATATTATAAATAATTAAAAATAGGACATATATCTAAGCAAACAGTCATTCATAGTCAAATAATTTTCTCAACTAGTCATTTTGCCAACTACTAAAGCTCTACTGCTAGAAACCTACTTTTAAGTGTTTACGAGTCTATCCTAAATCACATACTCAAGGTATCAGATAACAATCAATTAGACATTTATCGTTTCTAAGATTTCATCATAAAGTAAACAAACTCATCATTAGACTTATTTTTTTACTACTTATAACTAAATATAATTTTTATTTTTTATTTTTAATAGCAGGAACTAACATTAACATGCACATACTCTCAAACTTAAAATTTATATTGTTCTCAATGTAAGATAAGCGAAAAGAAAAAAGAATGAGGAATAATATTATCGTGCATAGAATTGATAGGTATCCTACTTGTCAGACTCTGGCTACGCGGAATATTTGGGTTGTGTTAGTACCTGCATAAATACACATGTAAACTATTAACCCCCAATTAGCACACAATAAAATAAAACTAAACTAGCCCTAAGTTTAGCATATTCAGCCATACGTGACCGCCCATATTTTAGGGTGGTTTCAAATCAGGTGCTTGCACGCCCTTTCCTTATATGCATCAAGATATACTTGGACTGATTTGTACTAGCATGCTTTCCTTGATCTTCCACTCTCACCCACCCTTGTTTACCTTTACTATTTTGGTTGCAGAGGTTGCAGTTCCTGATTGCGCTTTTACTTTTGGATTGGATGGGATGGACTGGGGTCTGATGGTTTGGGTTGTATAGTGACATGATGTAGTATAATGTCGAATTGATGGCACACCACATCTATGTTGTAGTGCTTTTCATATATATTCTCCTTGAAGGCCTTGCACACCATTGCTTCATCATCCACCTGGTTTTCCGGTTCTTTGTTCTCACTTTCACTAGCTCCTCTACATAGGGTATGGCTCTCATTTTTTTTTTTTGCAGTTCCAAGATTTCCATTTTCGCTCTAATTCTCACATGAGGAGAAACATCAAAATAATTTTTGCACTCACGAATTTCTTCATCTAGCTTTTCATTAGACATCTGCATAATGCATGCTTTAAGATTGTCACTTTGGGAATGTAAAGTAAATGTATCCTGAATGGAATTATTTACGAAGTCTATTCTAACACATTCATCATCTTCTTCCTCATGGATGACTTAGATGGCATTACATAATTTTTTTCCTTCTCTCTAGAGGGTTGTCATCTATGTTGCTTAGGAAAGCTCTTTGAGGCCTCTGACTTTGATTAATCGTTAGTTGTCTGATTTGGGTTTCTAGTGCTCGTAGTGAGACTGTTTCACTTTGTAACAACGATTCCAATATGGCAGTACACTTTGTGTTGTCTTTTTGACATAATTAATAAACTCTCCATATGGAGCATAGGGCTCCGCATTCTGTACCCCCACACCCTGTATTTTTCGCTCCAACATTCTTTACAACCTACATACTGAGGATCTTTAAACATTTGCATATTTGGTCTAGCTTGACATTCACGACTGTGTTTTGCTATAACCTATGGACTGCTGTTGCTCGCTGCTGAATACTCTTTTTAGTTGGCCATGTAGAGTTGTTATTAGGCATCTCTTCCAGGCTACATTCTCATCTTTGGCCATTAGCGCACCTTCAGCCACTGCATCTACTGTGGTTTTCATCATGCCATTAAGCCCATTGTAGAAGGTCTGGACTCACAACCATTTTGCAATGTCATAGTATGGGCATTTGTGTAGTACGTCTTTATATCTTTCACACGCCTTGTATAAAGACTCCAAATCATATTGCTTGAATGGTGTGATTTCATTACGCAGCTTTGTTGTTCTTGATGGAGGAAAATACTTGGCAAGGAACTGGGTGGCCAAATCTACCCATGTAGTGATAGATCCAGTTGACGGCGACTGGAGCTATCACTTCGCTCTATCCTTTAAGGAGTATGGGAAAACTCGCATGCGAATTGCTTCTTCTGCGGTTCTGTTGAAGTTGAAAGTGTTGCAGATTTCCAAGAAATTGCGCACATGGGCATTAAGATCATCATTCGGGCCACCCTCAAACTCCACTTATTTGTTGTATCATTTGAATACAAGTCTTGCTGTTGTACATGTTGGCTTAAAGTGGTGGTGGGATGATATATGATATGAGTCCATCTATGATTGGTATCGTCTTGTCCCGAATTAGAATTAGCCCTGCTACGCCCATTGGTTTAGGCTGTTGGTCATTCATAACCTTAAATCAAAGAAAAATAAAAAGAAAGATAAAAAAGAAAAGAATAGGTGTTTAGCTAAGCAAGTAGAGTGTTGTCATAATATTAATAAAGAAAAATAAAATAAGTCTTCGACAACTTTGCCAAAAACTTGATCGTCATTTTATATAGCACGCAAACACACGTATAGCTCAAGTAATAAAGTGACTATCGGTCGAATATCATACCCACTGGGACTTATTACATCTCTTATCAATACTAAAATTAACCTACTTAACTAGAGCTAAATAATTGATTAGAGAATGAATTGATTAAACTAATTTAACTGAAGATTAAATAAAAAACAAATAACAACTTTGGATAAAACCTTATATGATAGAAGAACCTAAAGTTGTAATTCCACCTAAACACGCAAATAATGGGTTCAAGCACTCTTCATTCAATTGAGTTATTGTTATTATTTATTAACATACTTAACTAAAGCTAAATAATTGATTTGAGAATGAGTTGATTAAACTAATTAACTAAAGATTAAATAAAGAACAAATAAATACTTTGGATAAAACCTTATATGATAGAACAACCTAGGGTTGTAACTTTACCTAAACACGCAAACAATGGGTTCAAGCACTCTTCATTCAATTGGGTTATTGTTATGAATTATTAACCTAAAACACTAAACTCTCTACAAGCCTCTTTCGATGGTCAGGTATATATATTAAGATAGAGCCAATTAATTATATGTCTATATTAACTAACTTAAACCAAATTCATTAAGATCAGGTTTTAATATTGGATGCGCATGTCCTCCAGGTATATGTCTATCCTACAAGGAAATCTATTTAAGAGAATTAGATCATGCGTTATTATTCTTACGGCTAACCTAAATTTCATTTATCGAGTTCCTAAGGATTTACCATGACTATTCTATTATTAGCCAGACTATAAAACATGCATCCAAACACAGAAAATAATAAATAATTCAATAACAATCCCAAAATAATAAAAAGATACAATTCAATTAATTAGCAAGTGCTTGGAATCCATTACAATCCTAAATTAATGATTTAGCTACTCATGATTTTCAATAAACACAACCAAATCATTGATACAAGACAAGAACTCATAACAATAAATTAGAGAGAAAAAAAAAACTCTCATTTGCAGTCTTCATCTTCAATATCCCACACCGGTTGAGAACTTCATTCGTGCCTTACTCTAGGTGTTCTTCTATGTTGTGAGGCTCTAAAATTATGTTATGAGACTTCGTAATAGGGTTTTGGACGAGTTTGTGTTTATATAGGAGGCTTTGGGATCTTTCCTTGTTAAGAACTTGTAAATATGATCAAATTAAGATTTCTGGATATATTGGTTCACCAATCGTGTCTTGCTGGCGTGCCAATATGTTCTAGAATATAAATTGTTGATGTTGATGATATTGATGCGCCATTACGCTCCTGTTGGCGCGTCAATATGAGGCAGGAAGCTTCTCCATTTTCAAGCTCGTTTTATTGGTGCACCAATCGTGTCTTGTTGGGATGCCAATATGTTCCAGAATATAAATTGTTGATGTTGATGATATTGATGGGCCATTATGCTCCTGTTCGCGCGTCAATATGAGGCAGGAAACTTCTCCATTTTCAAGCTTGTTTTTTTAACCATGATTTAGTCTTCAGTATAAACTATAAAAGTGGTAGATAATTGAGTATCATTCCTAATGCAACTTGAATAACTTCATTTGGATAACGTATGAAAAAATTATACCTAAAATATTGGAGGTTGCGTAAATCAAGAGGTCACTAGTACAAATAATATTGATTTGTCGATGTTCCAAGCCCATGTCTTTCCACATGTATCATATCATATAAAAACACAAAGAACATATCAAAACACTCAAGAAAATTGAATTAACTCACAAAATATAAAATTTATGGATAGTAAATACGATATATTGATCGCTCATAAAATTTCAATTCGATTCAATTGGGTTGATTTGAAAAAAATTTACAGCAAATCTAATAGGAGTTAATTTGATTGATTTGATGGTTTCAATTATTTGACAGACGACACAATTTGAAAGGCTTTAAAACCGGTTCAATTCATAAAAACTCGTATGGGGTGATTCATTAAAAAAATTCTAACTCATAATATATGTGATTAATTTTTGATGTCTTCGAGTTTATTATAATAAATTTTGTCTGCCACGTTGGCAAAACGTATCATTTCTATTTTTCTTTTTGATTTTTGAGAAATTTTTGTCATCAATTTTTTTACAAAAATAATACGTGCACAATCCTTAACATAGCCCTGTGTATTTATGATTTTCTAAATACACACAGATATGCTAAGAATTATGCAAACACTATCATTCATTTTTTTTTTTTAATTACTGGCCATAAAAAAAAAAAAAAAAATTTTAAATTTTTGCTAGAATTTGCGGCTGTATCTTACATTTTATCATTTCAATTTATTATATAAATGTTAATAAAAAAAAAAGGAACAACAAATGATTTTATAAGATTTAAAATAGATTACTTTTTAAATGGTCATTTTTATTAAAAGAGAAAATAGATGACTTAATAAATATTTACTATATTAATATTTTAAATGAAATGCCTAGAAATTATTTTAGAAGCATAGTGTGTGTATATATATAAAAGTCATTCTTATGGATTTAAGGATTGTATTGTGCACTCTATTTGTTATAAACTAAATTAAATGAATTTATTTTAAATTTAGTTGAGGGTTGAGAAAGATTCAATTCTTATTTTTTGTTTTTTCAAATGCAACATGCGTTATTAGCAAATTATCACATCTCACAAGGAATTTTTTTGAATTGCCATATTGAAATATAAGTAGTTGTCACACACTCGCATTTATAATGAGAGATCCCCTCTAACAAATTATGAAAATAGGAGTTAAACTCTTTCCACAAAAATTGATAGTGGACTTTGAGAACCTCCTAATTAAGAAATTATTAATACCTTGTAGGAAATTGCATTATCTATTTGATAGTAATTGAAAACAAAATCAGTGTTGAAGAATAAAAATATCATCCACTCGTGTCTCTCTATGTGATGACAAAGCCATGGTAATTAGTGATGTAGTAGTATTGGGAGTTAGTTTCTCCAATTGAAGGCGGAAAAAAATGAGAGAGAATATAGTACCTTTAATGTATTGGGCTTGACTGTTCAAAATCAAATGGAGTTTGGGCTTTGGCCTGGAAGTCCAATGTAAATGGGAATGTACATATGTGTAGTTTTGATTAGAAATCTTCTATTTTTACTCAATGTATGCAAATTGATCGCTAATAATTCAGTTTTAAATGAGGATTTCTATGAATTATGCTTGTGATAAAATTTGGTTCATTAAATGATTTCTTAACCTTGTTTTCTATAAGTTCATTGACTTATATAGGGTCATATATGTAAAGGTGTCAATCTTTAGTTGACACATGTCAACTGTTGCACTATTATCTTATTGCATGATGCACATTTGGCATAATACATACTCTGATATGGCATTAGGTGTGATAACACATGTTATTATGTATGCTAAACCTTACTTGCATGGTAAGAATATTGATTGCCATTAAAGTCTACTAATATCTGGTGTAATGGGTGATGTCATGTACTCCAAAGATCGGGATGCATCTGATGTAGTTGACGGGTTCTAGAGTGAATCTCCATTGGAAGTAGGGTAGACCGGATTAGACTGATCTCAGAACTTCTCTATTCCGAAGTACGGTGACAGCAAAGTGATATTACTTCGGAATGACATCATTCTAGGGTCAATGTCTTACTCTTCCAGTCAAGTCTTGGTTGTCTCATAAGTCCTCAGACGTCAGAGGCCATCTTAGCTCTTCCTACCTTCTAGTACTGTCTAACCCTAATAAGTGTTATCCTACCATTGGACTTTTCTTTGCTTGCAGCAGTTCCACTAACGAGACGTGTTAGGGAAGATTCAACTATATGTTGACATGTGTGCCTGGGTGCAGTGCTGAATTTAGGCACCTATATCTACTCCCCCATCAAACAATTTATTTGAAATAAATGGTGCTTAGGATGGTGACATGTGTCGTGATGTTTTGATCATTGGGCTTGCAGCCGTTCACAATTAGACGTCTCTAAAATATGAAAGACATCCATTAACGAAAAAAAACTGAAAAGTTAAGCATGTTTTACGAAGGGTTTACCCAAATGCCTATAAAAAGAGACATAATGCCTTCGTAATTTCTTTGCTATTGTCATTTTCCTCTCTTAAGCAAAAACAAAGGTTGCATCTTCTTTATTAAAAAAATCCTCTCTTTTATTTGTGAAAATGATGGCTCAAGTCATTGAAACAAAACCTCTTGTAAAGGTCTACGAGAACCTTAACCTCTCTGATGGAATGGAGGTTGAGGAGTACCATGGGGACATGTATAATCCCTTGGATATTGGAGTGGATGAAATCCGCATGTTCAGGCAATAAGTTCAGTACTGACCTTTGCACTTGATCCTCTCATTCCAGAGTTATTGTCTGTGATGAATGTTTCACCCTTGTAAATGAACCCCTCCATTTTCTTAGGGCTTCAAGCATTTGGGGTCGTCAATATGCTGTTGACATATGGAAAATTTTTCTCTCTATATGACTTCCTCTTCCTTTACTTTCTGAAGTCTGGACCAAAAGATTCCACATTGTCTAGGCCTCAGAAGGGAAGAGGTTCATAACTCATTTCTATAAGGCCTTCATGTTTGAGATGGAGTTTAGAGAGTGGGCATTTGCTCCCCCTCTGAAGATTACTGGTGCTTGGAGGAGACCGGAGTACCGGCCATACCGTGTTTCTCAAACCTTCAGCAAAGACATAAGTAAATGACACTCAGTTTTTACTATTGATGTTCGATTTGTTGTTCGGAATTAATCCTTACTCAAATTCATTTGTGCTTGCAGTTGGAGGTGTCTTAAGGCCAATCTCTTTAAATCGTAAGGTCACATACTACGAAAATTATGTTTGGCCCTTTGAGAAAGATTTCCAGATCCAAAATGCATCAACGGAAGAACCCCTGATCAAGAGATTATAAGGCAAATGTCAATGGAGAGGCACTTCGACTCTAAAGTGAAGTTGGGGGAGCCCTACCACCTGCGCTACCTAAAGTGTTTCAAGTGTAAGCTGAAGGCGTGGGTGGATAATGGTCTGGCCATCAACTAGGAGATGATCAGAAAGTATTCTATTGTAGGGACAATTCCTCCATGTATGATAGACCTGAGCTCGAAAGAGTTTTGCAAAAAAATCCCCTCCATTCTGCCCCTCCCATGGGGAAAGTACTCTCGTGAAGCCATTGAGCATCACCAGAGCATGAGGGAAAAAGCTCTTGGGGCCAATGTAGCTTCAAAGTCAATAAAAGGAGAAGCATAAAGCTCAAATACCTATCCGGAGCCAAAACAAAAGAATATTGCTCTTCCAGAGAAGAAGAAGGGTACGGTAAAGGCACATAAGCCTTCATTAATCCAAGTTCAGTTGGATAAGGTATCCGCCGAAGGTAGTCTGGGTGGGTGATATTCACCACTATCCGTGAGTTTTATTACTTTATCTTTCCAAATCTTAACTCTGTTTATTTTTCAGTTGTAGTGACTCGGTAGATGATTGCTATGAAAGACCCTAATAGGTCAATCACTAAGAGGGAGGCGTTTGAAAAAATAAAAGATGAGTTGTATAAGGCAGTAATTTATTGCCTGACCTTCCAGTTCCAACCTTTTCTGCTCTGGTATATGGCATCCCAGAGTACAACGTTAACTATCCAGGGCTAGATTCACTCCTAAGTACTTCCATGAAGGGTACTCTTTTGAATTTTTAGATTCCTCTTTAGAGTACTCCGATTTCGACATCAGGGTACACACTAGAGATGGTACCACCGGCCTGTTGATGAAGCTGTCAGAGACATTTCTGGGGTCGTTGAACATATCATTGAGACAATTACCCATGCCTCATATTTGTTTGTTTCTGATATGGAGGTAAGATCTTCTAAGACCATTCCTCATGTGTAGGAAACTGAGCCAGTCCCTTTTTCACCTGAGACCTCAGGTGGACTTCTTGTTATCCGCAAGAGGATTTCAAATAGGAAAGCCTCTCAAACTCCCAAGAATGAGGCGGCTCAAAAAACTACAAGGGTGTCTGAACCCACTCCTACCCCGACCACACAAGCAGGTAATTATGTACTTTAGAGTACTTCATGGCCTTTACACCATTGGAGATGAGTTCTATCTCCGAGGTCACCGCAGAGATAACCTTGACTGGTCTTTCGCCCACGCTATGATGGTGGTGAGTAATATAACTCTTTGTCTTTCTAGCTAATTTGAACGGAAAATTTCTAAGTCTTCTGAATTGTATTTTATAGGTCATCATAGATGGGATGCAAGCTCTCTCTACTCGAAATAAGTATATAGTTTCTTTCACTCAGGACAGAAATCGATGGAGGAGAATGCCTTACGGGAAACAAGATGAAGTCTTGGAGAGCACGGGTGTCGTCTCAAAGATTCAAAAGTAACTGCCGGAAGCTCATCTCAGATATTCGAAACTGGCAGAATTTTGAAGCTTGTTAGCTTCTTCTAAAGATAGACTTGCTTCTACTAAAGCTAACTATTAGTTCCATTTTTATTGGCACTGTCCGTGACAAAATAAGTTGTTGTAATAAGTCTTGAAGAACTTGGAGTAATTGGACTGGTATTTGGCAGAGCTGGATCATTTTCGTTAGTGCTGCATTCGTTTCAGCGTTAGAACGTGTGGCGTTAGTGTCATGTTCTTCATTGGGTTCGAACAACATTCCAGAGAGCCAACATTCGTGGTGCGTTCGAGTAGCATTCAAATGAGTCTTTCCAGTGGGCATGCATTCGTGGTGCGTTCGAGTAATCGTTCGAACGCGACTGCGATCTGAACGTGTTTTTTAGCCTTTTTTTACTTTGAAAAACCCTAGATCTTCACCCTACCTATAAATAGAATATGTAGCCACCATCCCCAAGTGTTGAAACACATTTCCCTTGAGCCAAAATCTCTCAAAGCTTTCAACCTTCTTTGATTCCACCATTGAAGACTTCTTATCTTCTTGTCTTCTTCATTAATGGTGTGAATCCTTTTTTGATGAACCTACAACACAACCAATCCCAAAATTCCTAATCCTTCAGAGTTCTAAAAGAGGAAAATTAGTAGTCGTAGTTCCGGCGTGCGTAAGGAGTTGATTCACTTAGAGGCTTCAGAGGTTCAAAAGAAAATCATGGTGTGTGGGCTTAAGAAGTTCTTTGGGTTCTTACAATCTAGAGGTACTTGAGTCGGTGGAGATGCCACCATAGGTCTTGACCATCGCTGTAAGTTTTTCTCTGTATAGTGGATTAGGCTGGTAGCCGAGATACCCGGAGTGGTTTTTATACTCGCAGGAGTTTTGCACTTCGTCACCAAAATTATTGTGTTGATTTTGTATGATTGATTTAATTTTCCGTAATGTATTTTAATTGTTGGACATTGTGGTTGCTTGCTAGAATTTCATAGATTCAATAATTAAGACTTGTATTGATTATTGTGTGTAATTCCGCATAGGGTCAGAACTTAGGATAATCTCAAACTTTCAATTGGTATCAGAGCCTAAACTCGATCCTTGACCCATTAGCTATGGATCGTAGTCAATCCCTAAATTGTCCATCATTCTTTGATGAGACTGAATATTTGCATTGGAAATTTTGCATGAGAGCGTTCCTTAAGTCCTTAGATGAGAGGGTCTGGATGACAGTAGAGTACGGGTGGAAACCTCCCATTGTTATAGTTAATGGGGTCTCTTCCCCTAAAGACAAATTGACCTGGTCCAAGGATGATTTTAACGCTAGCAATAGGAACAGAAAGGCAATTAATGCCATACATGGTGTTGTGTGCTAAGCTGAATTTAGGAGAATCTCTATGTGTGAGATAGCCAAGGATGCTTGGGACATCCTGCAAACTGTGCATGAGGGCACATTGTCTGTTAAAGATAATAGACTCCATGATTTAGCTACTAGGTTTGAGGTCGCCCATATGAAAGATGATGAGACATTCAATGAGTTCTAAGCTGAGATTAATGATTTTCTTAACTCAAGCTTTAACTTATGTGAGACTATCCTTACCAGTAAGATTGTTAGAAAAATCTTTAGATCCATGCATGAGAAGTTCCTACCCAAGATTACCGCCATCGAGGAAAACAATGACCTCGATCAACTAAAATTAGATGACCTCGTAGGAAAACTACAGGTTTATGAGAAGAAACTTCATGGTTATAAAAAGCCAAAAACTATAGCAATGAAGATCGCGAAGAAAGTTACTCATGGTCCGTCTAGTGATGATGATAATACCCTCACATATCATGATTTGGCAATGTTTCCTAAGAGGTTTAAGAAATTTCTTAAGCTGAAGAAGAATGGCCATATCAGTAGTAGGGATATGGAAGATGAACCTACAGAGAGTAGGCATAGCATGAGAGAGTCCAGAGATGATAGAGGTAGTAGACCCCGTGGTGTCCAGTGTCATGAATGTGAAGGCTATAGGCATATTCGATCTGAGTGCCCTACCTACCTTAAGGCTAAAGGTAAGCAATCAATGGAAATCTCTCTTAGTGATTCAGAAGGTGGGCATACTTCTGATGAGTCTCTTAAGAAAAAGAGTAATTTTATTTCTTTTAATGCTAATGTGTCTGATGAGAGAGAGAACGATGTTAATGATGCTGATTCAGAAGTTTCTCTCGATGAGTCTGTTGATAAGGAAAGTCTTCAGGTAGCTTATATTGAACAGTTTAATGAGAGTTTAGCTATTAAGAAGACTAATATAGAGGCCAATAAGAGGCTGAAACTAGTTGAGCTAGAAAAGAATCAAACTCAAGCCAAATTTGAGCAAAGCCTCTTGATGGTAGATGACATGGAGGAGAGGAATAGAGGCCTAGTAGATTGGGTCCACATTTTAGAGGCCGAACTTGAAGATGCTAGAACCCAGTTGTCTGCATCATTTAGTGGGAATAAGAAACTAGACCGCATGCTAGGTATTAGTGTTGAGTCTAATTGTAACAAGGCTTCATTGTCTAAAACTGTGCCTAACCCTCCTAAACATGACTTAGGTAAGAAGCCTGTTGAATGTAGTCATGTGATTCCTCTTTTTGTTCCTCATATTGTGACCCAACCTCGATCTAGAGGTGTTGTGGGTAAACCTCGCTCTCATCCGAGGTTTGTGTCTGTGTGCCATCACTGTGGCGAGGTAGGACACATTAGGCCTAAGTGCTTCATGTTGCACAAACATACGTAGAGGACTAAGAATGTGTCACCTAGATTTGCTTATTCAAATCTAGTTTTTTAAGTTTCTGCACTAACCAAACAAACTCAATTCCTTAGTGAGAAACTTGCTGTGTTGACTAGGAATTCTCAAGTGGAAGAGATTCCTAAGAAAATTTGGGTGAGGAAGCAAGATATCTTCCCAACTACTTCTGAATGCCTTGATCGGCATAATGAGAGTGCACTTCGGTGTAACTCTTCCTAGAAGTTTCATTTGGTTTCCCATTGCATGTGTGTGCGCGTGTGTTTTATGTTTTTGCACGTTTATTTTCTTTTCACTACATATGAGTGTGTGTGTGTCTTGTTTTTGGTTTATATTCCTTAGTATATAGGATGGAAACCCGGACATAAATTTCATAGCTGATTCCGAATGGATGGTAGTATGATTTGTACTCATGATACAACTCCACGTACCATTGGATATTGACAAACCATGTTGTGTCTTTGCATTTTTTTTGTGCGTGTCAAAACTTAAAAATAAAAAAAAATATATATATAAATTGCAAAATATCAACGTTATTTTATGGCTTATTCGAGCATGAAAAGCATGTGCATGTGATCCCAGTAAGGAAGATATATGGTTATACATGTATAATATGCTTTTATTTTTCTTGATGCTCTATATACATATATATGTGTGATAAAAACTCTTGGTATATCTTGTGCTTGCACTTCACATACACGATTTTATTATGTCAAGGCTTGGTCGCATGTATGAGTTTTTGGAATAGCAATCTAACCTCTACCATGTTTTGTTCACTAAAATAGTGTGACCCTTGACTAGATGACCTTGCTATCCCCTTGCAAAAGCAAAAAGAAATAAAAAAATATATGTGAGACTCAAGTGCAAAAGAGCCAATGGGCCAAATTCAAAAGATAAGGCAAAAACCATTCACTCGTAAGAGTATTTGTTTATGAGCTCATGATATTTTTTGGGAAAATAACATAACATGCAACCAATGTTGCTTAATTTCAGGTCCTAGTGGTGTTGGGTTTGAACATCTATTTTTGAGGACTTGGTTTGTTAAGAGATGAATTTCTTTGGCTGTGTCCAGCTCATAAAATAAGGTCTTAAGTCTTGATTCGTTGTGCACCTATTTTATCACGCAAGTGCTTGTTTATTCCTTGGTGTTTATGTCATATGCATAAGTGTTGTATTTAGCCAAATTTAAAGTGATGCATATTATTTCATGTCATTAACAGTTGAATACTGATTGAATATCATTGTACTTGCTTGAATTGTTGTTTCAGTCAGTTTTTTGATAAAATCTTGTTTATCTTAGTGTATGCTTCTTGTCATTGTATACCATTTGTTTTGCATATCTATGAGTGTTTACTTCACGTATGATTTTAATCTAATTGTGTGGGTTTGTCAGTGAAGAGGAGTAAATTATGTTTGCTTTATTCTTTTGCTGTGTTACCTACTATTGTTTATCCTGGTGCCTTCATCCTTTGTCATTTTGTGACAAAATGATGAGAGTTGATTAAGGGGGAGTAGTAGCGTAGGATATCTTTTGATATCTCCGTTTTAAAGGGAGTTTAGATTAAGGGGGGAGAAGGATTTCTACTACTTGTACATGCATGAGTGTTATACCTACTTTATGTTATACTTGATAATCCCAATGTTTTTCACAAAAAGAGGAGAGTTGATTAAGGGGGAGTATTTTGTTGTTTGTGGATGTTTCAGGTAAGCAGGTTTTGTTACTATGGTGGCATTAATTTGAAGACTACTTGGTTAGGTGTTAGATCGAGTCATAATGTAATTAGTCACTGTTTTGATGGTTGACAGTTGGCTATTCTCTTTTTCGGTCTATTACTGTAGTCTTTGTATTAGGTAGTATTTTGCACGGAATGCCAAAGAGGGAGTTTGTTAGTTCCATTTTTATTGGCACTGTCCATGACAAAACAAGTTTAATCGAGTTGTAATAAGTCTTGAAGAACTTAGAGCAATTAGACTGGTATTTGGCAGAGCTGGAGCATTTTCGTTAGTGCTGTGTTCGCTTCAGCATTCGAACATGTGATGTTAATGTCACGTTCTTCATTGGGTTCGAACAACATTCCAGAGAGCTAGCATTCGTGGTGCGTTCAAATAGCGTTCGAATGAGTCTTTCCAGTGGACACGCGTTCGTGGTGCGTTCGAGTAATCGTTCTAACGCGACTGCGATCTGAACGTGTTTTTGAGCCTTTTTACTTTGAAAAACCCTATATCTTTACCCTACCTATAAATAGAACATGTAGCCACCATCCCCAAGTGTTGAAACACATTTCCCTTGTGCCAAAATCTCTCAAAGCTTTCAACCTTTTTTGATTCCACCATTGGAGACTTCTTATATTCTTGTCTTCTTCATTAATGGTGTGAATCATTCTTTGATAAACCTTCAACACAACCAAACCCAAAATTCATAATCCTTCAGAGTTCTCAAGGAGGAAGATTGGTAGTCGGAGTTCCGGCGTGCGTAAGGAGTTGATTCACTCAGAGACTTCAGAGGTTCAAAAGAAAACTGTGGTGTGCGGGCTTAAGGAGTTCCTTGAGTTCTTACAGTCTAGAGGTACTTGAGTCGGTGGAGATGCCACCATAGGTCTTGACCATCGCTGTAAGTTTTTCTCTATATAGTGGATTGGGCTGGTAACCGAGATACCCGGAGTGATTTTTGTACTCGCAGGAGTTTTCCACTTCGTCACCAAAATTATTGTGTTGATTTTGTGTGATTGATTTAATTTTCCGCAATTTTAATTGTTGGACATTGTGGTTGCTTGCTAGAATTCCATAGATTCAATAATTAGGACTTGTCTTGATTATTGTGTGTGATTCCGCATAAGGTCAGAACTTAGGATAACCTCGAACTTTCATTAACTAAGCCCATTTAGAAGCAAAATCAACCCTTCTTGAAGCCAAACTAGCTAAATCGGAGAAGCATAGACAAAATTTCGATGCAGCTGCTGACCGGTTATCAACTCAGGTCAGGATCCTAGAAGAATAAGTAGCTTCTCTCTGGACTCTGTTGGCTTCTGAAGCTGCTTCAAGGAAAGCAATAGAGAAAAGTTCCTCAAAAAAAAAATTAGGATTTACAGTAAAACTTTATACAGTCTGGGTTGGCTTATTCTGCCGTTTCTTATCGAAACAGATTCTGGTGTCATCGTCTGAAGAAGGGGTATCTCCCTCATGAGCACGACGAGGCCTGTTATTTGGCTTGTGGGTGGTCGAAAGTTCACCTCGGTGATAACTTGTCTTCCCCGATAACTTTAGATGACCAAACTGGGATACCTTCGAATCAAGATTCAGACGTGGGTGAAAGGATCATATGTCCTCCTCCGATGAAGAGCAATGAAAAGGGCCCCCACTACTCGTAATTGTTCATTTTTCCATTGTACTCGGTCCAATAGTGACCTTAAAGAAATGAATTTTTGTGTCTATTTATTATTTCAAGCATTTCTAATTCCAAAGTAATATTGCATGTGATACCCAAGTATTTTACCAAATTTAAACTTGAACACTTAGACATAATTCATCACTTTAAATAAAATTTGATAAACTTCAAATGTCTACGTCTGGAGTAATTTAATCTAGTCTGTAATTGAAGACATAAATTGGTTATGTTATTTGTAATAACTTAGAATCTTATTTAAGAGTTTTTATAAGAAATCAACAAAGCCATTCGCAATAACTTAGAAGTATTTTCAGAATAGTTCGACTAAATTAGGCCTGGGCACTGTCGGATTCGGATCGGATCGAATCCGAATCCGATCCGATTCGATTAAAACGAATAAATTAAATCCGATAAGGTTCGAAATGGTTGTCAAACTCGATCCGATCCGATCCAATAACAATCGGATCAGATCGGATTTGTTCGAACCGATTCGATTAGTTATCGGATCAGACAGATTTGATTTGATAAGATATCCGAATTTGATATATCAAAATCAAATATTAAACTTCTCTTATGCTTAACCACTCACACTATTATATTAATTTTACATTAATTAAAAAACAACTGAAAATTTGAAAAAAAAAAAACCCAAAAATAGATGCACGTAATTTTTTTTTATTAGTAAAAAATGACAATTCAAACGAATGCTCGTGCCATTGTGAAGTCTAAGAATAATAGATGCACGTAATTTTATTTTTATTAGTAAAAAAACTAGTTACAAAATTCGAAAATGAGCATGAAGATCGAGTACTCTAAAAGTTTATGTATGCCCACTGCAGGTAGCAAGTAACAAAAAGAATAAGTAAAGAATGCTTGAAAAAGCACACATCATTGCCAGTAAAATACTAAAATGTACACCCAAATCCTGAATACTATGCCAGAATGTAAATCATTCACAAACATCTCAAAACATTCAGTAATTTGACACACCAGTAGGTACCATTATAAACCCTAGATTATTATCTGGTCATTCCAAATTCCTGCAAGAAACCCAACAGAAGCTCAAGTTATCATCAACACAGTTTCCAGTTCAAAACTTCAAAATAAATCACACCACAACCAAATCCAAAAAACCTAGTAATACTAAAATGTACACCCAAATCCTGAAGTAGATGGAAGATTTGAAAAAAAAAACCTAGACATTAAAACAAACTGAAGTGAAGATATAGACTATAGAGGGAGAGGAGAGGGAAACCCAAATGAAACAGAACAACAAATCTCTTCATGAATATCAAGTCTTTATCAAACAGAAATATAAAGGCCTACTTATAGGCAAGTCACCAGTATAGCACTAAATAGCAAACAAGGCAAAAGAAGAAGGAAGAAACAAGGTCGCCTAATTAAGAACATGAACAAACTACTAATATAAAGTACCAACAGGATGACTCCTAAACCCTATAATAAGTAACTCCATCTCATTCATTCTTTCTTGATAAAGACATAAAGTTAATCAAAAAGAAAAGAAACAGCCTATACTCGCACTTGATTGACCTGTATATATGTCGAACAAGTAGAAGCGAGGCACGGAAACCCACTGTCCCAAGCATAAGGAAAAAGCCATAACAGATGCAAGCCATGTATCCAAAGAAAAACGAGGTCTGCATGAAACCTGACATATCCAATCGAGCATAGTAGTTGTACAAACAGTAAGCATAGATGATGAAAACACCAGTAGATCCACCGCAGGAATTGAAAATTATTCCAAGTTATAATAATTTAGAATGCCTACTGAGATCATAAAATTGCAATGTATAAATTTTTTTTATAAATAAGGTTAATAACAAAAATCAATTACTACTTTCTAAAAAAATGAATGAATATATAAATAAATATCAAAACTTCAAAAGACTACTGAAATTGTCATGAATAGTTGAAACGTGAGAGAAAGAGAGAGACATACAAAATTTGACTCAAACTCCACTACCAGCAACATGACCCAGTGATTGTGATTCAGATTGTAATTTACGATATTCTTCAAAGGAAAAAAAACTTATTATAAGTTTGCATTTTATGGTATTCACAATAAAAATTTAACAAAACAAAATAATAAGTTTTTTTACCTTCCTCAAGCTTTTCGTAGTACTCTGCCTCCAATAGCATGGCTTCCACCTCATTAGTTTTGTCAATTGTAAGCTTATTCCGTATCCAATTTTGAGTGCAAATTAGAGCCTCGGCCATTACAGGAGTTAATGAGCTACGAAAACTATCAAAAACACGACCGCACATACTAAATGCCGATTCAGATGCCACTGTCGATACTAGCATTGCAAAAATATCACGAGCAATCCTACCCAAAATCGGATACTTACCATTATTTTTTTTCCACCACATCAAAACACTAAAGCTAGGGTCACGTCTAGTCTCATAGGGTTCCATCATATATATATCAACCTCAGTACTTTCCTCTTGATGAATGAGATGACTAGTCTGAAAAACCTGAAACGGATCATCAGGTTGCACACTTGTATTGCGCTTACGCATTCTATCTTGTGCTCGCGGTCTAACAAACGGTTGATTTTGTTTCATTCCAACACTAGACTCATTTCCACCAACACCAGTTACACCACCAACCCTTGATCCATCACCATCAACAAAAAACCCTATTGTGCCATACCATCTATTATACATATCGTATAATATTTTCAATAAATCTCTAGTGGACTTTCTCATTTCCTTCATCTTAACAGTATCATTATCAAAAAGTATACCAAAGCAAACAGAGGAAAATGTCATCTTACGCCGTGGATCGAGAATAGTACTGCCAATCAACAATTTATTTATTTTGGCAGTGGTCTTCCAATATTTATCAAATTTCATCTTCATAAATATGGCCATCTCATGCAAAAGAGGATGTTCATTACGCGCCAGGTTTTTCAGGCTAGTATGAATCTTGCAAATCTTATTGTAGGTGAAACAATAGGTGACAGTAGACGAGGCATTGAACATATTCGTTGCATCATAAAAAATCTCCAAACAATCGGCAAAGTATTGAGCTTTCTCCCAATCTATATCTGTAGGGGGCCCAATCCTTTTGCTCTCATTTTCATCATCTCTAAAATATGGAGCATAGTGACCATTATCATCAATCATTCGATCAAAGGCCTTCTGGAAGTCTAATACAGCATTCAACATTAAGTAGGTGGAATTCCACCTAGTAGGAACATCTAAGATGACACTTCCCTTGCTCTCTATCCTCTCACTTGCTACTGCCGATTTAAATGATTCCAATCTTGATGGAGAAGATCTCACATACTTAATAGCATTGCGAATTGCTATAATGCTGTCATCCAATTCTTTCAGACCATCAGACACAACTAAGTTTAATATATGAGCAAAACACCGCATATGCACATACTCTCCATTAAGTACCAATGCATCTCCGCTCCATGTCCTTATTTTCCTCACCAACTGTTGGATGGCAACAGTATTGGCACTGCATTATCCACGGTTATAGTAAAAATTCTCCCAATACCCCAGTTCTGTAAAAAAGACTATATTAATCTTCTGATAATGTCCCCTTTGTGATTGTTAATTGGACAAAAGTTAATGATTCGTCGATGCAACTGCCAATCACTGTCTATGAAATGTCCAATGATAACCATGTAACTAATGTTTTGAATTAATGTCTATATGTCGGTGGTCAAACTAACTCTCTGATGACCCACAGCTAAAAGACTCTTCAACATAACTTTTTCATCAGTATACAGCTGTAGGATATCTCTAGTTATAGTCCTACGAGATGGGACATCAAAACGAGGGACGTCAACACTACAGAAATGTCGAAAACCCTCTTTCTCTATAAAGCTAAATGGTAGCTCGTCAACAATAATCATCTTCACAGCTACTTTCCGACATGCTGTTTGGTTGAAATGACTGTCTCTCACGGTGAGATTTCCACTTGTGCCTCCCTCTTCACCAACCCCAAGCCCAACCAAAACACCTTGTTTTTCACAATAAGCCAAGTACGATTTGCAAGTCTTCATATGCCTCTTCAAGTTGGTTGTGGACCGATCCTTTGCACTACAATCATAAGTCTTCTGACAATATGTACATACAGCCCTATCCGGATTATCTTCACTCATGCGGAAAACTTTCCACACTTCAGATCTTCTAGCTCTTGCTTTAGTTGCTACTGATGTGATTGATGGCGATGAATCATGTTTTTTTGATAATGGCGGTCTATCAGAGTTTGATGGGAATTTTCCTTTTCCCTTCCGTTTTCTTAATTCTTTTAATTGTACATCAACAGAATCTGATTCTGACCCACTACTGTTGGTGCTGGGTGAACTTCCAAACCCACGCATCTACAATGAAGAGCAACAACAAATTTAAATTGGCTTTACAGTTAAACAATATTTGAGACATTAACATACTATATCATTTACTGAAGAAAAAAAGAGTGCTTTCAAATAAACTGAAGCACGAAAAGAACCAATTAACTTCTGTAGTAAATGAAAAAATAGGGTCTAGCCAGTCCAAACACTAGCTTAACTTTTATAAAACATGCAGTGAAGGGATAATTTTACATTTCTGGAAATATATAAACCTAGTAAATGATTTATGGAAACAATCATTATACTTTCTTGAAAAACAATAAATGAGCTTTTGCGCTCACTTAAGGTGAACATCAACCATAAAGAAATATAACTACTAAAGGTGCATTTAATAATGAGATTGAAACTAGTAACATAAATGAAATCAACTAAGAAAATCATACACATTTGGCAGCACAAATGCCAGAAATTTCAAACTTAAAACTCACTACTAATTAAAATATCCGGTAAATATTTCTCAAACAGAAAAATTTTGTGCTTAGAATCATCAAACAGAAAAATAAAACGGTTGGTCGAAGAAAAATAATTGGTTGGAAAAAAGTCTCATATAATTGTTAATATCATAGCTTAAAGTTGCCTAATACAATGCATTTGCATCAATCATATATGGTTTGGTTAATTGGTTAAGTTATAGCAATCAATATTTGACAGAATTTACTTTTGACCAATCCTCATTATGCTCATTTGGCTCAGCTAAGGTTTTGATTGAGAGTTATTAATTAATTGCTTCATGCAACAAAGTGCAAACTATAAGAAAACCACAAAATGAAATCAAATATATAAAATAGTCATAAAAAACGGTTGAAGAAGAAGACATAATAGTCGAAGAAGACATGCAACAGCAACAAAGCGCAAACTGCAAAGTTTACAGATGGAGAATAGATGAAGACTCGAACCTTCAATGGCTTCCTAACTCGAAGAAGAAGGTCGATTGGTCGAAGATGAAGAGGCAGTGAACTGGTTTGAACTTTGAAGCTTCGGCGGCGATGGTACTGACCGGCGTAAACACACACGTATAACGCAAGCGCACGTATCGTTCAAGTAGTATAAAAATATCGATCCCACGAGGACTTAATTCCTACTGTTGTTATTAATTATTGATACTATTTATTTACAGGTATATAATTATAGGGAGAAGAGAATGATTATTTTTGTTGGTTGAATGTGGATTTTCTAATTAAAATAAAAAAAAAATAAACAAAAGAAAATACTAAGGAAAATAACAAAAGACTCAAAGATCTAGGGTTGTGAATCTTTCTAATATCTTTTAAAAGATGAAGTGATTATTTTATGTTTGTGTAATAAATCGGTTTACTAACCTGGAACACGAAATTATGCGAAAGCCTCTGTCGATGGTCAGAAGCAAATACCCAGTTTAACCCAATTGAACCATATGTCTATGTCAACCAAATTACCTGGATTCATTAAGTTTAAGTTCCAATTATGGCTACCCCAGCCCGACAGGTATATGTCTATCCTGTAAGGAAATCTATTAAAGGGTTATCTATCCTCAAGGAAGATCGTGGGCTATTAAGTCTAAGGCTGAAACCTAAAATTCCTTGCCAAGTTTATTTTAGATTTACCACATCAATCTTATTGGTGATCAGACAACAAGAAGCATTAAGCTTAAGACTTAATAAGTAAACCTTTAAATTACCCAAACTATAAAATAATCCCTTATAAACCGGTGATATTAGAATTCATCACAACCCTGGATAACTAACTTAGTTACGACACATAACTAGGGCTAGTAAAAACTTAAATAAAATAAAAGACATAAAGTAAAATGCTGAAAGTAAATTGCTGAAAAGTAATGATGGAAAGTAAATGCTGAAATTAAATACTGAAAATTAAATGCTGAAAAGTAAATATTGAAAAGTAAATGTTTTGAAAGTAAATTGCTGAAAGTAAATTGCTGAAAAGTAAATGCTGAAAGTAAATTGCTGAAAAGTAAATGCTGAAAGTAAATTGCTGAAAAGTAAATCAGTAAAAGTACAATAAAAGAAAATGATGAGGTAAAAGGATCCCTTTATTACTTCTTTTTAGATATCTCCATTAATATAATATATTAACTTTTGCATAATAATTACCAACCAGCCATATAGGCGGTATCCATATTAAGTCAAATTAATAATTAATTACCAACCGACCAATCAGGCGATATCCAGTTTAGTCAGGTTAAAACCAATTTAATAATTACCAACCGACCAATATGGCGGTATCCTCGTTAAGTCAGGTTTTAACTAGTTTATATATTATAATTAAGGGAGATTAATCTAAATATTAGTAATAAAAGTTTTAACTTTTACCCCAGCAACCGGGAGTTACCTCCTCATTACTGAAAAGTAAAAACTGAAAATTAAAGAAGAAAAGTATTGTGCGTAAAAGTAAATTACGGAAAGTAAAAAATTGAAAAGTAATGAAAAGAAAGTGCGAAAGCGGAAATTAATTACTGAAAGCTGTAAATAAACAAACAAGATACAATCTTCTTAGTATTCTTAAGGAATTCCTTAGAAGAAAGTATGAATTTACAAATGAAATGGCTTGGTATTTATAGGCAAAATTTTCCTCCATCAAATCATCCACCAAATCCATTATTAATTGCTCCACTAATTGCTCCACCAAATCCATTATTAATTGCTCCACTAATTGCTTATCATGTTTGGTGGTGATTTCATAATTTTTTATTATTTATTTATTAATTTATTTTTTTCTTTGAAAATGATTAAAAATGACTTTAATAATTACACACAACACACTTCTGGAGGGTTCATCAATTTCGGGTATGAAATATTCAGAATTCGAAATTATTTTGTATTTCAAAGTTGTACATATTTGACTCTTCTTTAATCTGGAACTTAAATCAGCTCAATCCGATATTGGAGTGAAAAGTTATGCCCAAAATACAACAGATGCGTAAAATTGGAATTTCCAAAACTGCACTTCGTTAAAACGCCCTTTCAAGTTTCCAATCTCCAAAATTAATATGTCAAGTCCAATTTTTGCTCTTATTTGACCCACATTTCGTCCTAAATGATTTCATTATGTCCTAATGTTATTTTATCTGCAAAATAAACTAAAACACATCAAAACGTTCATCAAACCCGATAAATTAAACAAAATATTAAGTAAAAGGGGCGGTAAATATTGATATATTTTCCGCTCATCACACCCCAAACCTAACATTTTGCTAGTCCTCGAGCAAAAAAATAAAATAAAATACAAGAAACAATTAAAATTAATTAAGCCACTTTCGTAGGGATCACGGTTGCTTTTAGCATATGCAACAAGCCTTTAAACCCCTAGGTGTCCCTAGTGGACGAGTTATAGTCTCGTGAGGGCTTACAACAACGATACCCACAAACGTTTTACAAAAGTAAAAAGATAATAAAACTAATGCACACAAAAGTAAAAAAGACAAGAGAAAGGAGAATAAAGAAGTTAGTGACTAATCAGGTGAAACTTCTACTCCAAGTTACTAGTTGTTTTCTTTCTTTCTAAATTACTGAAAAAGTAAATTCTCCGATTATATTTACCATTCTCCATATGCACAGCCGACAAAATATTAATCAACTCATTTTTTGCCCACAACAGTCACAAGTGCAGTTGATAAGAGAGTAATATTTTTGTCCTAAAGTTTTATCACAATTCACATCTTTTTGCGGCAATGGAATAATTTTTCTCATTTTTTTCTGATTTTTTTTCTTTGATTTTTGATTTTTTTGATTTTTTTTTTTATTTATACAATACCTTCCATCTATGTAGCGAGTGTTGGGTCTGTGGCTCCCAAACCAGTTGGCTTTAGGGCACTAGGTGTTAAGACACCCCTACAGACTTAATTACTCAGACTTCAGATATATATATTTTTTTGCAACATCATTGATCCATGTAGCGAGATTTGGGCCAGTGACTCCCAAACCAGTTGGCTTTAGGGCACTAGGTGTTAAAACACCCTTACAGACTTAATAACTCGGATCTCAGAAGTTTTTTTTTTTTTTTACTCCATCACTTTTTGAGATGCTTCCTCCAATTAAACTAGAGCACTGAATATTACAAACTTTTCAATTTTAGCTTATGTCCGTATGTTACAATGCATGTTGATATATCTGCTAACTGAGCATATGAAGATCCATTTTAGTCAGTTTTATGGAGAATTTACAAATAAATAATTTAAAATGAAATAAACAAAAACTAACTTGTTCCGAAAAAATGGTTTGAGATACGTCTCAGGAGTGGAAATTCCTTACACAGCTATCTCTTACCAATTTCACACTTTTAGTCAAAATAAAAACACAAAAACACAAAATATTTTTGTAATTTTGAAAATTTAAAATTTTCAATTTTTTTGTATTTTTCGAAAAATTTTGGACTAAAAATAAAAACAACACACAAACTAAAAACAAGTTACTTATCAACTAATTCCCTCCCCCAAACCTAAATGAGACATTGTCCCCAATGTCTTAAACAGTAGAAGAAGTTTAGAAGATAATACCTGGTTAGCTGAAATTATACAAAAAAGTTAAAGGTTAAGATCCAGATTAATCCGACGCCTCTTACCACGATCGTCCTCGGACCAATTTATCTTTGAAAGGATAGGGTCAACTTGTTCATAGGCTAAGAGTTGGTCTATTAGATCCGAAGCAATTCTGGCAGTGAAGATGAGTTCTTTTAAAGGTTTTGACACGAACCCATTTCTCCGGGCATCATCAAGAACACACAAAGAAAATCATAAAATCCATCAACGTTAAACACCCAATTGGTTTTCTGGTGTATGTTCAAGTTCGCCCAAGATAGCACTATAAAAATTTCCTCCAATGTACCCAAGCCATCTGGCAAAGCAATAAAAGCATCATCACGAGTAATCATTTCTACTAATCGTTCAGACATACCTGGCACGATCAGTTCCTCTCCGTTTGATGGTCCAATAAGATTTGCCTCTGCCAAGGGTTTTGGGATGATTCCCAAAACGTGACTGCCTCCTTCCTGTACGACCTTTGAAACGATCCCCATTAGTCCAAGATTATCTCCGCCATATACTAAGTGCATATTCCTTGCTGCTAAGACTCGACCTAATTCATGTGCTGGTTCTACGTATTGTGGCTTAGTACCAACACTAGTACCGTAAAACACACAGATGTTTTCAACTCGTCTTCTTGAAGTGGCTTCCATGTTTTACTCCGGATGTCTTCAAAAGTGCAATGATGAGTTGAATTTATAACACCTGAAAAGGGTGAGTAAAATAATAGCACTAGTATCTTCCAAGGACAATTGTTAGCTAAAAATAAAAAAAATCGTGAAAGGTTCAAAAAGGTCTAGATCATGTCGGAGAAATAAAAGAAAACAACAAAACAAATCACAATTATTAGGAAAAGACAAAGAGATATAATATTTACAAGAAAAGTTTACAGCTTGATTGACGTCTATATGCGTCAGGGACAAGCTTCCCATCCATTTTCTTATAAATTGGCAATCAGGGTCTTTTTGTAGTCAATTCCCAAGACTTAACTGTTGTCTTTCTTTTTGAAATTGTGCATATAATACATACACGAATTTCGTGATACACATATCCACTGGGATGCGTCTCAAGATCGAATATATCATCTAAAGACTCCTTACTCAAGCCATCCCTAAAGAATTTAATTTTATCTTCGCGATTATCAGACACCATTCCTAAAGAACGACAACGAATATTGCAATTCTAGCGTGCACATTTGTAACAAACACCTATTTGCTTAGCTCTACGTTTCTTTGCATAGGTGCTTCTTCCAAAACCAGGCAGATGTGAAATAAAAGATTCAGAAGACTCACCTGCCAATCAGACTCGTGCTTCAATTACCCAACGAATATCATTAGGAACACCATGGATCGTTAGTAATCTCATCCGTTCTAAGCGAGCTTTGTAGACTTTCATCAGAGAGTTTTGAGGGAGAGAAGGAAATTGATTGTGAATTTGCGAGAACTTCTTCCATCCTGAAATATCTTAATTTGGAAAAACTAAACACACAAAATTAAATCACACCAAATCACAATATATACACAAATTGCATGGGTTGCCTCCCTGCTAGCGCTAAGTTTAAAGTCGTCAACTAGACGTGACTTCTCGATCGTTAGGCTGGATCTGAAAGTGTGACACTTTTTTTTTGTCGCTCAAATGATTCTCCCCAGTAGTACTTAACACGCTTGTTTTTAACCTTGAAAGTTTTGTTGGAGTCAGGATCATGTATCTCAACGACTCTATCGGGTAAAACTTTGGTGATCACAAATGGACCTGACCACCGTGATTTTGGCTTCCATGGGAAGAATTTCACCCTTGATTTGTTTAACAGTACCTTCTTCCCTGGTTCCAGTTGTATGCGCATTAACTTCTCATCTTGTCTCTTTTTGGCATTTTCTTTGTACAATTTGGCATCTTCAAAAGGCTGATTGTGAAATTCCTTCAATTCGTTGAGCTGGTGGAACTTTTTCACTTCTGTTGCTTGTAGTGCAAGAATTGGATTTTTCAGTGCAAAAGACGCTTTATCTTCAGGCTCTACAGGCAATTGACATGTTTTAAGTTTGTCAGTAGAACTTTTGCATTGCATTGGAGTTCTGAATGGTACTGTGTATCACATCAAGTCTGAAATATTCCTCATTCTTTTCATCATCTGGGAAATTCATGGCCTTGAAAACATTGAATGTTACCTCTTGGTCTTGTACCCTCATGGTTAATTCTCCTTTTTGTACATCAATAATGGTTCGACCTGTAGCCAAGAATGGTCTCCCGAGGATGATTGGCACGTCTGCGCCTTCCTCCATATCAAGGATAATAAAATATGATGGGAAAATGAATTTTTCAACCTTGACCAGCACATCCTCAACTACGCCTCTTGGAAATACGATCGTTCTATCAGCAAGTTGTAGAGAGACTGAAGTTGGCATTGTTTCTCCAATCTGTAATTTCTTGAAAATAGAAAAAGGCATCAAGTTAACACTTGCACCTAAATCACATAAAGCCTTACCAAAGTTATGTTCTCCTATGATGTAAGGAATGGTGAAACTACCAGGATCTTTAAACTTCGGGGGAAGTTTCCTCTGATGAATGATGGGGCTGCATTCTTCTGTCAATGCTACTGTCTCATATCTCCTAATCTTCCGTTTTCGTGAAAGAATGTCTTTCATGAATTTTACATAGCTGGGCATTTGTTCCAAGGCTTCTGCAAATGGAATGTTGATGTGCAGTTTTTTGAACACCTCAAGGAAACGAGCAAACTGCTTGTCCAGTTTGTTTTTCTGAACACGCTGAGAAAAAGGTGGAGGTGGAGTGATCTATTCTTTTTCCTTTGCTTCTTTTTCCTCCATCTGTTACTTTGTTTCTTTTAAAACTTGCTCAATTGTTGTTTTGGCTCCAACATCTTTGTTGATTTCAGTACTGCTTTTTAACATGATGGCATGACACTGCTCATTCCCTATGTTCCTTGGATTTGGTTCTGTGTTGCTGGGAAGATTACCTGGCGGTCTGTAACTTTGAGCATTGGCCAGTTGTCCGATTTGATTATCCAGTGCTTTGATGGAAGCAAATTGGCTCTGAAAGATAGCATCATATGCTGCTTGTTGCTTTTTGAACATCTCTGTAATCTATTCTTTCATTTCTAGTTCTTTTTCATGTTCCTGGCCTTTGTTCTGTTGTTGAAATCCTGGTGGTGGATAGTTCTGCTGTTGGAATCCAGGTGGTGGATTGTTCTTTTGTCCTGAATTGTTGCTCCATGAAAAATTGGGATGATTCCTCCACCCTGGGTTGTAGGTGTTGGAATATGGATTGTTCCCCTGTTTGTTGAAATTGTTGACATAATTCACCGTCTCTTCAAGTTGGTTTGGTTCTGGTGCTCCTCTATATGGTGAACTTGTGGATCAGTGCTAAGAGTCTCCATGAATTTGTATATCTGATCTAGCTTGGCGTTGACTGCTGTATTGGCTCCACTTTCATAAATTCCTGCAATTCTTTGTATCATGCTTCTTTTTGTTGGCCACAAGGAATTGTTGTTGGCCATTTTTTCGATTAGGTCCCAGGCTTGATCTCTCCTTTTGCCATTAAAGCTCATCCAGCAGCAGCATCGATTGTGGTTCTCATCAGTCCAGAAAGTCCATTATAGAAGGTTTGGACTTGAAGCCATTTTGGAATCTCATGGTGAGGACATTTCCGGAGCAAATCTTTGTATCTTTCTCAAGCTTCGTAGAGAGTTTCTGAGTCTTGTTGCACAAATGATGTGATGTCATTCCTCAGCTTTCCAGTTCTGGCTGGTGGAAAGTACTTTGCAAGAAATTTGGTGGCTAAAGTGTTCCAAGTTGTGATGGAACCTGCTGGTAGTGAATGTAGCCAAGCTTTAGCTCTGTCCTTCAAGGAGTATGGGAAAATACGCAGTCTCATTGCTTCTTCAGCTTCTCGGTTGTAATTGAAAGTGCCGAAACTTCCAGGAAGTTGCTGATGTGGGCATTAGGATCTTCAGTTGCATTCCCCCTAAACTGAACTAACTACTGAATCATCTGAATGCATGTTTTGATGTCACCCGCATTTGCTGGTAAGGGAGGAAGTACAATACAAGAAATGAGTCTGTCAACCACCGGAATGGTTCTGTCTCGAATGGGAATTGGTGGTACAACCTCCAAAGGTTCAGGTTCCATGTTGACTAAAGCTTTTTGGCCTTCCCGTCTTTCCATTCTCAACTGTCTGATGGTTCTTTCA
This sequence comes from Zanthoxylum bungeanum, assembly GCA_019454045.1. Lineage (NCBI taxonomy): Eukaryota > Viridiplantae > Streptophyta > Magnoliopsida > Sapindales > Rutaceae > Zanthoxylum > Zanthoxylum bungeanum. The sequence continues at coordinate 169,916 of SKCR01023791.1, forward strand.
ATTTCTGGGTCAAGCGGTCGGAGTTCAAAGCTTCTGGTTTGTCTCATCGAGGATCTGAGAACCTGAAACACAAGAAAACAAAAACAATAAGTAAAAAGAAATTAGACACAAGTAAAGGTATCTAACCTCTAAACTAATAGTGAAAGATAACTAAGTCCCCGGCAACGGCGCCAAAAACTTGACCGGCGTAAACACACACGTATATCGCAAAAGCACATATCGTTCAAGTAGTATAAAAATATTGATCCCACGAGGACTTAATTCCTACTATTGTTATTAATTATTGATACTATTTATTGACAGGTATCTAATTATAGGGAGAAGAGAATGATTGTTTTTGTTGGTTGAATGTGGATTTGCTAATTAAAATAAAAAAAATAAACAAAAGAAAATACTAAGGAAAATAACAAAAGACTCAAAGGTCTAGGTTGTGAATCTTTCTAATATCTTTTAAAAGATGAATTGATTATTTTATGTTTGTGTAATAAATCGGTTTACTAACCTGGAACACGAAATTATGTGAAAGCCTATGTCGATGGTCAGACGCAAATACCCAGTTTAACCCAATTGAACCATATGTCTATGTCAACCAAATTACCTGAATTCATTAAGTTTAAGTTCAAATTATGGTTATCCCCGCCCGACAGGTATATGTCTATCCTGTAAGGAAATCTATTAAAGAGTTATCTATCCTCAAGGAAGATCGTGGGCTATTAAGTCTCAGACTGAAACCTAAAAATCCTTTGTCAAGTTTATTTTAGATTTACCACATCAATCTTATTGGTGATCAGACAACAAGAAGCATTAAGCTTAAGACTTAATAAGTAAACCTTTAAATTACCCAAACTATAAAATAATCCCTTATAAACCGGTGATATTAGAATTCATCACAACCCTGGATAACTAACTTAGTTACGACACATAACTAGGGCTAGTAAAAACTTAAATAAAATAAAAGACATAAAGTAAAATGCTGAAAAGTAAATTGCTGAAAAGTAAATGACGGAAAGTAAATGCTGAAATTAAATACTGAAAAGTAAATGATAAAAGTAAATTACTGAAAAGTAAATGCTGAAAGTAAATTGCTGAAAGTAAATTGCTGAAAAGTAAATGCTGAAAGTAAATTGCTGAAAAGTAAATAAAGCAAAAGTACAATAAAAGAAAATGCTGAGGTAAAAGGATCCACTTTTATTACTTCTATTTTAGATATCTCCCTTAATATAATATATTAACTTTGCATGATAATTACCAACTAGCCATCTAGGCGGTATCCTAAGTCAATTAATAATTAATTACCAACCGACCAATCAGGCGGTATCCAGTTTAGTCAGGTTAAAACCAATTTAAATAATTACCAACCGACCAATATGGTGGTATCCTCGTTAAGTCAGGTTTTAACTAGTTTATATATTATAATTAAGGGAGATTAATCTAAATATTAGTAATAAAAGTTTTACCTTTTACCCCAGCAAAAGGGAGTTACCTCCTCATTACTGAAAAGTAAAAACTGAAAAGTAAAAACTGAAAATTAAGGAAAGAAAAGTATTGTGCGTAAAAGTAAATTACGGAAAGTAAAAATTGAAAAGTAAAGAAAAGAAAGTGCGAAAGCGGAAATTAATTACTGAAAGCTGTAAATAAACAAACAAGATACAATCTTCTTAGTATTCTTAAGGAATTCCTTATAAGAAAGTATGAATTTACAAATGAAATGGCTTGGTATTTATAGGCAAAATTTTGCCTCCATCAAATCATCCACCAAATCCATTATTAATTGCTCCACTAATTGCTCCACCAAATCCATTATTAATTGCTCCACTAATTTCTTATCATGTTTGGTGGTGATTTGATAATTTTTATTTTTAATTGATTAATTTATTTTTTGCTTTGAAAATGACTTTAATAATTACACACAACACACTTATGGATGGTTCATCAATTTCGGGCATGAAATCTTTAGAATTCGAAATTTTTTTGTCTTTCAAAGTTGTACATATTTGAGTCTTCTTTAATATGGAACTTGAATAAGCTCAATCCGATATCGGAGTAAACTGTTATGCCCAAAATACGACAGATGCGTAAAACTGGAATTTCCAAAACTGCACTTCGTTAAAACGCCATTTCAAGTTTCCAATCTCCAAAATTAATATGTCAAGTCCAATTTTTAATCTTATTTGACCCACATTTCGTCCTAAATGATTTCATTGTGTCCCAATATTATTTTATCTGCAAAATAAACTAAAACACATCAAAACGTTCATCAAACCCGCGAAACTAAATAAAATATTAAGTAAAATGGGCGGTAAATATTGGTATATTTTCCGCTCATCAGGTACAGATGGAGATGAAGACTGGTTCAGTGGTTTGTACTTTGTAGAATATTGACCTAATTTAGATTTGAAGACTGGTTTTACTAATTTAGGTTTCAGGCCAAAATGAAAACGACGTCGTTTTGGAACTTCCAAAACGACGTCGTTTTATACCTAATTTAAAAAAAAAAATCATCCAATCCGAATTCCGATAAATCCACTCGTCGCGATTCGATCAGATTCGGTATCCTAATCCGATCCGATCCGATGCCCATTCCTAGACTAAATTGTTTACGACAACTCAAATAATTTAGCCATCACAGGTTCTTCAAGTTTATTATCATACCGATTTTCTTGGTGACATAAATTTTTATCATTTTCAATTGAATGATTAATCCATGTTGCCATTTCTCCAAGATAATTTATTAGTGGATGCTCCACTATAACCATGAATTGGTTACAACGTAACTAGTTTTTTGGATTCCCCACTTTAATTGGAAATTGGTCATTGTGTAACCCTTTTTCGATTTGATAGCCTGGTTACTACGTAACCTGCCTTGTGGATTCTTAACTTGAAAATTAGTTACTGTATAACTTAGTCAAGGAGGTTGCTCCTCCACTTTCCAAGTATGAGTACATGTTTAGCTTTTTTGCTTTATCTAATATTTGTAAGAATTTTCAAGCTCACCGGGTTTTTTCAGATACTCATTTCGAGTCCCCAAAACAAAAACTCACCGTTGAGCATTTAGCTTCGTCCAATACTCATGAATCTCTTTAGAGAGAATGGGGTGGCCGGTGGCAGCCCCCAGGTCACTGGAAACAGCCGTAAGAGAGAGAAATATGCGAGCATAGGTATTCTGATCTCAACTCCTCTCTTCGTTTAACGACCCAAGCCACCCGCCAAATCGAAGCTCTTGGAGAGTATTACAAGTTGGCAGTGACAGATTTTTCATTCTGTGCACGGTTGCATGCAAAATGAGGAGAAGAAACTACGGCGAACAGTAACGTCAAATGAACAGTATCTCCAATCAAAATTTCGTCGATTCCAGCACGTTTGTGGGATCGTTTGGAGCCCATATATGCCCTCGAAATCTTAGTAAGACCTCTCAATAAAAATCCATTAATTTCAAGTTTTTTGTTAAATATTCAGATGTTTCCAGTAGCTTTGTAGAGTAGCATAATGATATAAATTGAATTGTTTGAGTATGAGTATATTGATTTTGTGTATATGGTAGAATCCGAGAGAAATTAGAGCGAATTTGATTGATCCGATAAGTAAAGTGAATTTCCGGTAAATTTGAGTTTTGCATGCATTTGTGCTTTGATGAACATAATTAAGGATATAGATTGTTTATGATGATACAATAGTATTTGAGTAATTCTATGGAGGTTCGAAGGGCTTAGTATCATTCCATAGCATTTTCGAAAAATTTTCGGAAGATTTTTTGGAAACGCACAATTTGCATATTTGAGCTACTGGATGGATATAGAACAATGTATAATGATGTATTACGGGTAATGAAACTGAAATCACTGAAAACATATTTAATTTGGATTTTCCCAGAAAGTTGGAGAGTTTATGTTCTAAGTAAGTTTTCCATGATTAACGACCTTAACCGTTCGTATTTTGTGTTACAAATGGGGAAATAGAAAGGATAGCATGGACCCCAGGTAAGTACCTCTCTGTGAATTCACCGTAGGTAAACAAGGTTCGATGGCTGATTGTGTGTTTAGATATGTGTATAGATTGAAGGCTTATAAAAATAAGTAATAGTAGTTATGGATTTTTAGAAAGCATGAAATGAGAGTTTCGAGAGGTACAGACAGTGAGATTCATAAAGAGCACATATAGAAATAGATTGTCTGAAGGTATGCATAGTGCCGAATTTCTAGATAGCAAGCTATAAAAGGAACAAATAAACATAGCTGATGTTTCTGTGATTAGACATTTGACTTTCCGTTATAGATGTACCAGCTTTAGTGTGAGTCTTTGATGTCATAGTGACACGTATTCCGATAAAAAGGATTAGAAATAAACATAGCTGATGTTTATGTGATTATATTTTTAAGGAGTATAGCCAATAACTTATGCAATCAAACTCCACACCGGAGATATATTTCCCAGTGATGCGTCTAATAATTATTTGGTGATGACATTATATTACATTGATTTTATTTGATATATTATTATGTTTAAGTTTTAATAAGCTAGTTTCAGCATGAAAAGTTTAGTATGACCTGTCGTTTCATTTTCAAATATAAGCATATCTTCAAGTAAAACATGTTTCAATACTCGAGATGTAAAAGAATTTTAATGAAGTTTTCCAGACTACAACTTGGTTTTTGGGTTGGAACAGTTTTAATCTGAGTGTGGTTCCAGTTGTATGAAATATGTTGATATGTTTGATGACACATGTGAGTACTTTTCATATGGATATGTTTGTGCACGAGCCCAAATTGTATGTATGAGACAACTGAGATGTCACCAGCTTGTGAATGATTGTGGCTGATTGTACTGATGTGTATACGGATCATTGCATTGCATCGCATCACATCGCATGAATTACATGTTAATTTGGTTGCTATGATAATGCATTTGTATTTTGCATACTCAAATAGAGACACAATGCATATGGAAAGATTCATATCTAGGACCAGGGGGACGGCAATACGTAACGCCCATGGATCCTAGTTTCAGTGATATGGACAGATCCAGATTCGGGACTAGGGGACGATGATATGTAACGCCCCTAGATCTCAAACTCAGTGTCGTGGGGACGGCTATACGTAATGCCTCATAGCACTAGTTAGATGTTTATAGGGACGGTGATACGTAACGCGCCTAAACATCAGATTTTACAAAGACTTCAGACATGTGCTTAGGGGGACGGTGATAAGTGACACCCCTAATCACCAAGTTATTACAGTGTCTTTTAAAGTTTTCAGATAAAAGAATTTTTAGAAGGTTTTATGTGATTTCCAACTATGAAGATTTTCATGATTATCCTTTTGCATAACTGTTTACTTTTATAAAAGAATTAATTTCCAACATAGTACCAAAGTGGAATTTCATGTATATGATTTTGACACTACTTGATCTTGTATACCATCACGGGTTTTGAATTCGGTTTTACTCCTAGTTGGCTTGGATATTTTCTAACATATGTGATTTATTGTTTTACAAACCTATATAGTTTTCAGAGTTTCTATTAAAGTTTTACGATTCTCAGATATATAAATTCTAGCTTTTGCATATAGCTTGCCCTACGGGGCTAGATGCAGTTGTTATTCTACTATAGTGTGATTTCGGAATTTGGACCTTGTATAGTTGGTTTCCTTATTTGGTGGATATATTTCTCTTTAACATGAAAGTTCAGTTATGTCTAGTTCAGATTTGATGAGTAAGATGGTAGTATGTTATAAATACGACTATATATAAATTGTATGTCAAGATGTATAGTCGATTCGTGATATTAATGTAAGTGTTGAGTGTTTACTACATTCAGAATGTAGTTTGTGAAGATTCCAATGGATTGAATCCAGTGTCGTTATCTTATGTTGTATAGAGGTCTGAGGTTTCAGCTCAGTGTTTCAGTAAATGTTCTACACCTCACAGTTAACTAATGCTTACGCTTTAGCTCAAGAAATCCATATGAAGTAACCAGCTATAGTTTAAGCTGACTAAACCACCATTGGTTTGGGATAGCCTTAGCCACGGGTTTAGGTGGTTTGGTAGGTAATAAGTTAATGAGATGCCAGAATTCCGTAGATACGTAGTTTAGTGTGGAACCGAGAAGATAAGCTTATTACAATGTTACATTCAGTACAATGAGTAAATTATCATGGTATTATATACGTAAACGGCCATCAGGTAGTGATAAGATTTATAAGTTTGTGTACATTTACATATATCTGAATTCTATTTATGTTCTTACAGTTACTTGATATATTTACATAAGAAATGAGCTACTTGCTAAGCTTTATAACTCACACCCCAACAGTTTGCTAGTTTTACAGGTTCACATTGGGCTTAAAGATCTAGAAGATTCTAGAGGCGTCTTGAAGACATCGGATCACCCGATATAGTCAAGTTGGTCTTGAGTCGTTGTATTGTTCTGGGATATGTTATGAGCTCCCACAACCTTAGTTTTATTTATTTGTATCATATGTGTAATTTTAATCTTGCTGAGCACGTAGTTGTTTGTAGTTATCTATTAAATATCAGGTCTGAGGCCTATTTGCATATAAGTTGATATTTGTTATGCTGAAGGCCTTTTAGAATATGAGTTGAGACTGATTATTTTGAATGTAATATCAGAACACCTCGATGTGTTGGACTTTAATCCATGTTTCATGATTTTTAGTAGAGGTCATGCCAAAGTTTTAGTAGCATCAGAGACTTATGGAGATAGGTTTTCCTGTCTTCTGCTGGTAGCATCCTAGCATTAGGTGGGATGTTACAGAATCTAAGTCAACTTACTCCTCAAAGTAGGCACAATAGTCTTTGTGGGTAAGATTGCATCCATTAAATATACAACAGAGTACGGATAAATTACCAATAGGTCTCCGCTCTATAGTTAGATAAGCCCATAATACATTAGGAAGTTCTTCAAGCCATCTTCCCTTTCTATCTTCAAGCTTCTTCTTTAGGTTATTGAAGATGGTTTGATAGGTGATTTCTGCTTGGCTATTTGACTGAGGATAACTCCGAGATGAGAATCTCTGCTAAACCTCATTCTCATTGTAGAAATCCCCAACCACTATATTCTGAAATTGCTTACCGTTGTCGATAATCAAAGTTCGAGGAAGAATAAATCTAGTGATGATTTATTTATTTAAATAATTGACCACATCATTAATGGTATATTATTGTAAGCCTCCGTCTCCACCCATTTAATGAGTAATCTATCACCAATAATACGAACCTGGCTCCACCAGTTGAAACTGACCGCGGACCAACTATATCCATCCCCTATTGAACAAATGGCCAATGAGTAGCCATTGTTGCTAAGTATTCTCTAGGGAAGTGGATCTTAATGGCATACTTATGAAATTTTTTGCACTTTTTGGAAAAATTCTTTACATCATTCTGTTGCAGTGTTCATCCTCTGAAATGGTTCCATGTCTACTGCTCATGGACCTCCGAAAACACTTCTCGTGCTTTTCGCTTGGTTAAGACTTAAAAAGTGGTACGGAGTAAGATTTTTGGTACAACTCCCAATCTATCAAGCAATATCTTTTCAATTTTTGCTATATCCTACGAACTTCATTTGGATCCTCTTGAAGTGTTTGACTATACAAGTAGCAATATAAGGGCTCATACAAGAATTATCCATCTTTATATCTATAACTTCTAACTTATTATGAGAAATTAAAGGCTCGGACAGAGTTGTTATACAAGTTTCTCTCCATAATGTCCTGACGGTCCCAAAGGCCAATGTTTATAAGCGATCTACCTCCGAGTTCTCTGTTGGGGGGATCTGATAGATCTGGAAGCTTTCAAAAAATTATGTTAGTTGCTTGGCATAATGCATATAATTTTTGATTTGGTTTTCTTGAATCCTGAGTGTACTACGAACGCATACATGATAGGCTCTATATTTTGATTTACATGGTAGGCTTCCAGATTTCATCATTCAATCAGGTCGAGTGTAGTGTTTCATCATCTACAGTGGCTTATATGCAAGCAATAATCTGCTAGCATTTGACCCTTCCTGGCAGTTCGGGGTCGGTCAATGTCATATACAGACAACTTCATTGCCATTTTCCTGATGTTGGGTTTCTAGTTAGTCCCAAGATCGATTTCAAGCAAGAAACATGTGTGAATACAACAATGAAATATGGAGGAATCATACTTACATTGATCGGTTATGCGATGCGATGAACAAAAAACTTTTCTCCCCTCCATGGTGCTCACGGCAGTGGGCAGTTTTTGTGCACCATGAAATTCGATCACCACCTCCAAGTGTGCTCCAAGCTCCAAGCTTTGCAAATGGTGATTCCATGCTCACAAGTTGGTTTCCCTATCACCTTGGATGACCCTTTATGTGCTAGCAATGTAAAGATTTAATTCTAAATTAACTCGTTCGCCCGATTTTAAAATCTAATTTTAATTCCGCGTCGAAATCCAATTTCGTATAATATATCGAATATATTATTTTAACGATTAATTCCAAATTAATCGCTCTCTCTCTTTAAACAATATTTTATCCCAGATAAAATATCTTCGCAATTAATCCCAGATTAATTTTCTCTCTCTTATAATTAATCCCAGATTAATAAAGTGCGAGTCATACGTCATCAGTGAATCTTGGGAAGCGACCCATGAGATCCCCGGATATGTTGGCAGTAAATCCGGTTGTCAGACTATCCGAACACGTACATACCTAGTACTACGTTTTTACCGATTTACAAGACATGGTTGGCTTTTAGCAAAGCACCGTGCCTACCCAATTCTCCAGAAATATTCTTACTGGAATATGTGATCTATATCAGGCGTAATATACGTAGTATTGCGTATAACGATCTAGTATCGGATGTCACGTGCAAGGCCTGGGGCTGGAATCGTGTCTGCCCCGTACGAAGCACATATCGGATCTCTGGTAACTAGTCTCTATAATCGGATAAACATGACTTAGTCATAATATCCCGATAGCTACAGCATATAAGAGCACTAGTTCCGTATCCTACGTGATCATAATCTCCAATATGACTGGAGTGATACTTCCGTCTTGACATCACACCCAATACACTACGATTCTCAATATACCCAGAAGAGGCGTACACAGAACCGGTTAAAGCCCTGGACGACCAAAACCAAAGTATATTGATTGTCGCAAGTATTAGCGGTGCAAGTCTCAGGTTAAGACCAAATACACCTACCCTGATTCGGACTTCCATAGACACATAGTCTTACTACCAATGGAATTCCGAGGGGTCTATCCAAAGCGAAGCTGTTTTCATACCATCGGTAAACATAACCTCCTATTACACTTGCATGAGTATCCTATACCCAAATATATGAGAACTATACCGTTATGCTCCCACAACGCGCACAAGTGTAATACTAGTCTATTCCGCATCATCGATGTCCAATCTCGATAATACTATGACTAGGGATATTTAATGATTAAACCTTAGTGGATTGATACTGTCTCATATCATCTCAATCTGGAACTAATCATATGGACCTTTTATCATTTATACATCTTGGTAATCTAATTACAAATGATAAAAGAGCAATTTCCTTTGTCACATAGTTAATTTGTACAAACACCATGATATGTACAAATAGTGATGCTATGGGTCATAATTGTCAAACAATCTCCCACTTGGCCTATAGCCAATCACTCAAGTGTCCTACACTTGAACTATGTACGGTTCGCTCAAATTTCTGCTGAGGAAAGGCTTTCGTCAGCGGATTTGCATGGTTATCATCTGATGTGATTTATTCGATCATCACATCGCAACGATGTATGATCCGAACGAATCAGATGAATATTTGAAGTATATATATGGATCGTTGATGAGACCATTAATTCTTTAGCCTGTGTTGTAGCCTAACTCAGCTGCTAACAGAACTACTCCTAATCTAATTAGGATTATTATCAATCCAAAAGGCTTCTATTTCTGCCTCAGCAGCAGCAATTATCCACTTTTGTTGTTTATTCGGTAACAATATCTTGCTTGGAAGATTTCCAGCTCACTGTTCCGTTATTCAAACTTTATAGTACCGTTACTACGACTAACAGTCGTTTATATCGGTTAGGAAACTTGCAACAGTGAACCCAGTCACTTCAAGTTCTCCTTCTCCATGGTATAAGACAGCATCCTTAGTTCCTCTAAGATACTTAAGGATGTTCTTAACATCAATCCAGTGACTATCACTTGGATTGGCCCCGATTGTGACTCCATATGCTCAAAGCGTATGAGACACCAGGTCGCGAACATTTATTAATGTACGAGTTCTCGGAGAGTGTCAACAACTTTAAATCTATCCCAGTAGATCTTTATTCCTATAATAAAGGTTGTTTCTCCCAAGAATTCTACGGAGAATTTTTCATGAAAGCCAATCTTTCACCGATTGTATTATGGGAATATCATTTCCAAGAAATGATATGTCATCATTTATTTAAGACTTCACTATTAGTGCGCTCCCACTAACCTCCTTATATACACAAGAATCATTTTCATTTTGAATTAAATCATATACCATTACGATTACATCAATACGATAATTCCAAGAACACTATGATTGCTTCAATCCATCCATGGATCGAATTAACTTGCAAACCTTGTTTGCTCGTTTTGGTAAGACAAAACCGTCAGGATGTTATAAACATCCTCCAAAAGGTTTCCTTTAAGGAAAGCGGTTTTGGCATTCAACTGCCATATTTCATAAATGAAATATGCAACATCAGCAAGCATTATCCAAATGGATTTAATAATGGCAACAGTAAAAGGTGTTGGACAATTATGACCCATAGCGTCACTATTTGTACAGATCATGGTGTTGTTGTACAAATTAACTATGTGATAAAGAAGATTGATCTCTTATCATTTGTGATTAGATCACCTAGATATATAAATGATAGGAGGTCCTTATGATTTGTTCCTGGATTAAGAATGATATGAGACAGTATCAGTCCACGAAGGATAAATCATTAAATATCCCTAGTCCGAGCATTGTCGAGATTGGACATCGATAAATACGTAAAAGATTAGTATTACACTTGTGCGCGTTGTGAGGGCACAACATCATAATTCTCATATATTTGGGTATAGGATACTCATGCAAGTGTAATATGAGGTTGTGTTTTACCGATGGTACGGGAAACAGCTTCGCTCTGGATAGACCCCATCGGAATTCCATTGGTAGTATGACTATGTGTCTATGGAAGATCGAAATCAGGGTAGGTGTATTTGGTCTTAACCTGAGACTTGCACCGCTAATACTTGCGACAATCAATATACTTTGGTTGCGGTCGTCCAGGGCTTTAACAGATTCTGTGTACGCCTATGCTGGGTATATTGAGAATCGTAGTGTGTTAGGTGTGATGTCAAGACGGAAGTATCACTTCAATCATAGTGGAGATGATGGTCACGTAGGATACGGTACTAGTACTCTTAAGTACTGCAGTCATCGGGATAAAATGACAAGGTCATGTTTATCCGATTATAGAGACTAGTTACCAGACATCCGACATGTGCTTGATATGGGGCAGACATAATTCCAGCCCCAGACCTAGCACGTGATCATCCGATACTGGATCGACATACACAATACTACGTATACTACGCCTGATATAGATCCTTTATTCCTGTAAGGATATTTCTGGAGAATTGGGTAGGCATGGCGCTTTGCTAGAAGCCAACCTTGTCTTGTAAATCAGTAAAATGTAGTACTAGGTACTTACGTGTTCGGATAGTCCGAGGACCGTATTTACTGTCAACATATCCGGAGATCTCATGGGTCGCTTCCCAAAGATTTACCGATGACGTATGACTCACACTCTAAATTAATCTGGGATTAATTAGAAGAGAGAGAAAATTAATCTGGGTTTAATTGCGGAGATATTTTATCTGGGATAAAATATCATTTAAAGAGAGATAACGATTAATTTGGAATTAATCGATAAATTAATATATTCGATATATTAAACGAAATTGAATTTTGATGCGGAATTAAAATTATATTTTAATTCGGGCAAACGAATTAATTTAGAATTAATTCGTTAGCGATGTGAATAGTGATTTCGCTAGGCGTAATCATTTAATTTCGTCGCAACGGAAAATTTGTTAATTTGGAATTAGCAAACCCGAGCCCGGGATTGTTTCCGAGCGCATTCGCATTTCAAATTCGAGTGCGGCACGCAAGTCAAATCAAGCGTCAAATCGCTAGTCGCATCAAGCGTTGAATCATTAGTCACTTTGAGTGATGTGACAACTTGTCAGTTGATTTGATAGATTGATGGATTGATGGTGGTTGTTGGCATTAATTGGTTTGACTTTTTTTTAAGCCAAAATTTGGTATATGATTTTGAAAATCAATTACGAAAACACAACACAATTTATCATCTCTCTCTCTCTAAATTTCATCTCTCTCTCTCGGCCATTTGGCCTGTTTTTCTTCTTCACTGCATCTATTTTTTCCGTGAGCCAAAGAAGAATAGGGAAGCTTAGAGTCACGATTTTGTGGCAAAATCGGGAGTGCTAGCACACTACAAAGTCATGCGAATGTGATAGGGAAGTCCACCCATGAGCCGGGAATCATTTGACAAAGCTTAGAGCTTGTTCAAGGAGCATCATGGACGCCAAACTAGTGAGCTGTGACAGTCACTGCCGAGCAGTCGATGGAGCAGAAAATCAGTTTTTGTTCGTCTCCGCATCACTCAACCGATCGATGTGAGTATTCCGCAACTTCGTTGATTTGTATTCGCACTTATTTCATGCTTGTTTAATGATCTTGGGACCTTAGCATAAACCAACAATGGTATCTTGAGCAAGGTTGAGCATGAAAATATTTAGGGCTTAAAATTTGGGTAAAATTGTGTTTGAGCATGATTTATGAAATTGGATGAATGAATATGTTTAAATGTGTTTTAATTAAGGATTGATTAGATCAATTTGAAGAAATTATGATTGGATCATTTTTTCCCCAAATTTTTGTGTTGGCCGAATGGTTGGAAGCCCTAAATGTCTTGGATTTTTGATTTTTTGATCATTGAATGTGTTGGAAATCAATTGGGGATATTGATTTAATGTTGATTTAGATTTAATTGGATTGAATTTAAATTGGACAAAAAAATCCCCTTAATGCCGAGACATGTAGCATGGTATATGGGTTTGATTTTAATTAAATTGTATTGGACATGATTTAATATTAATGAGTATGATTAATTGTACAAATTGGTGTTTTGGAAATATTGATTTGGGTAATTAATAATGCTATACACTTTAGTTTAATTAAATGTGAAATTGGATTTTGTAATTTAATTAAATTGGGCCTAATTTTGGAAATTGGCTTTTAAAGTTGTTATTGGGCTAATTGGGTTTAGTTGTACCAAGATGGGTTTAGGCAAAATTGGTTGGATCCAATTGGGCCCAAAACCGCATCCATAAAGCCCAAATGCGACTAATTGACCTTTAAAGTTTAATTGGGCCTAATGGGCCTAAATTGATTTCTGGGCTTATGGGGTAACTCTCGGATTGGATTTTGGTTATTTGGTTTGACCCGAGTTGACCAAAAGTCCACGCCTTAAGAAATTAATTAAAAGCCCATTGGACTTTAATTAAATTGACGTTGGACGTTAATCGGGCTTTGAGACCCGTAACGATTAAATTTGGAATTTAAGTCGTAAAAGGTTTATTATTAAAGTGTAATGTTTAATTTGGAATTAAATAGCGAATTAGTATTAAATACAAATTGAATTGGATTTAATTATGTAGTTTAATTTAATTCGAGAATTCGTACTTTGAGTACTTATTCGCAAAACGAGTTTGACTCGCGGAAAATCAAATCGTTGTTTGAACATTGGATGGTAACTAATTATCAGATTAATTAATTTGATTAGATTGATTGATAACATGCTTGTGTGAATACATGGTTACGATGCATGAATAATGTATATCGGATGGATATTAGATGGGGGGACAATTTTAAAATTGTCGTAATAAATTTGATTTATTAATTGGACCTGCGTGTCCAGCCTTATCACCTCCTTATTCTTTGTATTCTCTTCTCACCTATTCCCCTCAATGTAAATGAGGTTTCTTTAGAAGTGTAGTGTAACGGGTAGAAGAAATATTTATGCTAGCGGGAGAGAGAAAGGGAGAGATTTGATCTAGGATCATTGTGTAAAGTATCCATCCGCATATCATTATTATTTTATTATACGCGCTTTATTATGTGTTTAGAATGCATGTTTAAGGGTGTATGACGATGAGACCTTAACAAAGATAATAAATTGGTTGCCAATTTGCACTCGAAAAACCCTCGCAAAATATTAAGCGTTTTTCCTTCCATTGAGTGATTCTTACTCAAGATCCGAGACTGGCATTGGCTTGTTGGCCAAAGTCAAGGCTTTTGTCCGTCGAGGATGTGTTTGAATCACGAGAGCTTTGTTCCATATTGGTGTCTTGTCCAAGTTGTGGTTTGTTGGCCAAAGTAAAGACCACTTCTTGTCCATCGACATTGATTACGAAGCTTTCCATGGTCAATGGGCCGCGCTTGACTGGGATCACTAAGTTTGTTGTGCCAAAGCCAAGGCTTAGTTGATTCAGAGAAAAAGGTTAGGTAATATATTGGATATATTGGCATATATAAGATATATATTTCGGACTTGGATGTCCCCCTAATGGATCTAGGAATTGGATTGGATCCAATTGATCTTAGAGATCTACCTTGTTAATTATCATACAATTTATTGGCCAAAGTCAAGATTGTGTGATATTTAACGGGATCCTAGCCCGCTAGGAAACACAGTTTCCCGAGTACTCGACAGAGGGTTAGAGACTCACCGAAAAATAGTGGGAGGCAAGAATTGAATTTGAAATATTCGTTTAATTACTTGCCATACGCGCTCATTCAAATATCATTCGTCAAATAAATTAAATGTTAGTTGGACAAATATTTAAACGTTGTTTTAATTAACAGTTGGACTGTATTCAAACTATTCATTTATAGTTGATTTTATAATTGGATTATAGTAATCAATATAATTGATTTTAATCTATTAATTATAGTTGATTAAATAGTTTGACTATAGTAATCATTATAATAAATAGTACCGAAATCGTTGATTAAATAATTGGACTATTAAAATCAAGATAGAATTGAAAGATTGACATTTAAAACATGATCCTAGGGAAAATGAATTTAAATGATTTAATTTTCAAATTGGGAATAATATTTCAGGATGGCCCTGGAAAAATAATCAGTTACTTTATTTGATAAAATAACATATTAGGCCTAATCCCGGAGTTAAGCAAACAATAGATTATAATCTTTGGAAGATCATGTGATGATAACTTTAGTGCTTAATCCATTATACTTACCGCAGTAGACTCCTAGATTTCTTTGTCAGAACTAAGGGTTAGATCCTTAAAGTATGATATTGAAATTGAAGGATCTTCATAAATCTACACCTAGATTTTACAAGTACTAAATTGCAATAAATAACTCTTGGAGAGTTAATGACTATTCTCAAGGAGTGTAGGCATTGCATTTTTGCATATCAGCCCGATGATGAGTCTCGTATGGAGACACTACCTCTTTAGTTGTGAAAGTCGCGGGAAACGGACGTTGGAAGGGTAAAGTTGGAAAATTGAATTTTCGTTGGATTTAACCTCGTTGTTTGGCTTCGGGTTGCTCGTTGGACCTCTGTTTTAAAACACACCAAACCCATTAAAACACATCTCACAAATTAAATAATTAAAACATTTAAAATACATGTCACAAACTAAATAAATCCAATTAAATTAAATAAAACACATGTCACAAATTAAAATTCATTTCCCAAATTAAAATATTCAAATTAAATTCCATAAATAACATTCCTAATTAAAATAAATCACATTCCTAATTTAATTAAATCACCTACCAATTTAAATAAATCATATCCTTAATTAAAAAGAACAAATCAAATCACATTCCTTATCATATACTAAATTAAAAGATATCCCCAATTAATACACAAATCCTATTCCTTCTCCAACAAGGTAAACCTCCTCCATTGGCCTATAAAAATAACCTTGGCTGGCCGGCAGAGACTCACAAAAAATAAAACGGAAAGAGAACACCACTGCTCTCACGCCCATAACAGCCTGCCTCCATTCACTACCTTCACCAATTGCCTTCAAACAGCTCACGCCCATTCACAGCCTGCGCACCCCTTCACGCATCAACAAACACTGCCCCACGTTCAAGCTACAGCTCACGCCACCTACCCCTGAATCAAACGCAACTAACTGCCCCAAACCACGCCAAAGAAAACCCTTCACGCCATTAGCCAAGCCTTGCCCACGAATCAGCCTCTCACAGCCGCACCTGGCACATTCACTGAACAAGCAACGCCCCACGAGCAAGCCCACTCGTCAGCCCACAAGAAGCCAGCCTCACGCCCTAAACCAAACAGCCCTCCTTCACTCAGCCTGCACGCCTAAACAGAAACACACAGCTCACGCACCTGATTGCCCACAAACCGGCCCACTTAGCCGAATCTGCACTCACTGTCCACTACCTTTCTATAATTCTGCACCTGAACAGCCACAAACCTGCCCTCCAAATCATCTCAAAACAGCCCCTATAAACCCCTGAAACTGTCCAGATTTTAGCCACAAAAATGCATCAAAAACTGCACAAAACAGTCCCCAAAAACTGCACAAACCAGTCCCTTAATTACCCCAGAATAGCGACCAGAAAATACAACAAAAACAGCAGCGAAACGGAGTAAAAATAGCAGCCCGAACAACAAAACAACGAGGGAAAACGTTGAGTAGACAAATCGAAAAAGCATCGGTTCAATCTCCCTTCCAACGGACGTGTAACGCCCTTTCTTAGACGACAAAAGAGGTTAGACCTGAGGGCACCCTTTTTTAATTATCTTCTTTATTTTTGTTTTATTTATTTTGATATATAATTGCATGAGAGTCGTTTGAAGCATGATGTGATTATTGGATGAGTGGGATATGTGTTCCCCTTTTGTGGTATATCGGATGGAAACCCGGACGTAAATTCCATAGCCGATTTCGAATGGACGGTAGTATGGTTTGCACTCGGGATACAATGCCACGTACTACTTAAGATACACATATCTCGTCTCATCCAAATTTGTATTTGAGCATGTTATAGTCTTTAGGTTATTCGTTTATTATTAAGCATGGTTTAATTTAGTTTGTTATTTGTTTGTTAAAGCATATTTAGGTTGTTCTGTATGCATGTTATTAGTTTATGATGTGTTTGGATAATGATCTATACATGTTGATTTAATGGTTCAATATGCTCGTTGTGTTACATTGCGTGGAGTTATTTGGATGAAAGCATGTTAGATCTAAGTACCATTGAGCATGAATGTTGAATAGATTCGGTTAGTTTATTGCACAAATTATATCATCACAAGTGACATAAGTAAGGGACCATTCTGAACCCAACGGTTTGAGGTCTTCCCTTGCGAGGGGTGAGTGCGGCCTTAAATCTTTGTCCCGGTTCACACCAGGTGGTGACTCCATGTTATTTCGTACTCCCAACTAGGACGCGAGCCTAGAACAGCGTCGCCCAGGTTCTGTTGTCTATAGTCTGGCGACTCCACTGGGGATATTATAGAGAATTGGCCCCGAAATAATGTCTTGTAGTGATTGTAATTTGTGCTTTAGTTAACTGTGTCTACCGTAGGTTGAAAGGGGTTTAATCAAAGGCACTTTTAAGGCTAGGTAATGGTTTGGTGTCTTCCTTCATTCACTACCTTTCTATAAGGAAAAGCTGTGAAGGCACCTGGATAATCATATACTAGTAGCCTACCGTAATGGACTAATTTGGAGGACTCGTTGTTTATTCCTGACACCAAGCGATAAGAGCCTAAGGGGCTTGGGTACTTAAGAGAGCCTCGCTCCACCCTCCCTCTGGGGAATCTACAACGGAAAATCCATTCGACAGTTAGTCACACACCGTAACTCGTTGGCACGTACCGTAAGGTATAAAAAAGGTGCACTCACTTGGTCGCTTGAACCCTTGAGTGGGGAGTCCTAGTTGTGGGTAATCCTTCGTCAAACGAGAGCCTTTGTCCACACTCCTATAAACCCACATGTGAACCATAGTTGTATGACCTATATGGGCCACCCTTTATGCTTTTGATAACCCCATACATATTGTGTCTCATACATCACATCCATCTCATGCATACATGCATCATGTTAACCCTCGTGTCTTAAAAGCCATCATAGATATCCGTTGGGTTAGGGATAAAAGAAGATTTGTCAAGAAGAGTTTAGAAAACATGGATATCGGGGAAAAGGAAACTGAGGAACAAAGAACTTTACGGCAAGAATAGAAAGACCATGGTGGGCCAAAAAAAAAAACAGAAAAAATATAGAAAAAAAAAGAAAAAAATTTGTTTGTTTTTAGTCCTTGATAGATAGACATAAGTCCAATGATGAAATTGATTGCTTTAAGGTGAAACCTTAGAAACGATAAACTCTCGATGTGCTTTTATCTGATACTTTGAGTTATTGATCTATGTTAGACTCGTAAGCACTTCACTATAGGTTCTTAGCGGTGAAAACCTGAGTAGTTGGCAAGGTGACTAGTTGAAGAAATTGTAGGTCGGTGAATGACCGTTTGCTTAGATGTCTATCGTGATTTGCTTATGTTATGATGTGTGGTATGGTTGAAAATGAAAGAAAAGTCTCTAAAGAAATGAATTGAACCACCTATAACCGATAAGCGTGAAGCTACCCATGGGCGAGTATTAGGACCACCATGAGGAGAAATGCTACCTTAAAGGGTAGGTGTGTTGAAAAAAAAAAAAGTTCAAAACGAATGAAAGGAAAAAAAGAGAAAGAAAACCATACCACCTTGAGCACGGAAAAGCAATTGCAGAACATACATGAGACATCTAGGTTGGTTTGACCCACTGATCTCGATTTTTGAAATGAAATCATTGAGTTGCCTTACTTAAGGATCAAGCTGTGAAAGAACCTTTGCACACACACACACTGTGAGTCTGGCTGAGATCATTTATTCAAAGACTTGGATTCGAGTTGCATCGAATGTTTTGAAGGTTCTATGGTTTCAATACTGGGCATTCTTTGAGGACGATAATATGTGTAGCTATTGGGACTATTTCATAGCATGTAATATAGCATGATGATATGGAAGGCCCCACCATGTGGTTCATCTTGACCAAGTACAAACAGTAGAGAGCAGAAAGCTAAACCAGACTGGGGGCGACCAGTCTACCACATCGCGAATCAGGGACATAACAAGATATTGAGTCATGAGACTAGAGAGAAGACTGAGCAATCACCTGAGAACTGGCGGAAGAGTTAACCTAACGGAATAGGAAATTCATTCATGCATGCATGCATACACGTAACATATTTTGCATTCTTTTTGTGTTTGTTTTGTTTTGTATTCACAGGTTTCAAAGAAGAAAAAGAGAAAACGGCAAAGACAAGCCAACCAGAATCAGGAACATATGAGTAGTAGTTTTTGGGATGAGTCCCAGGGTCGAGGCCCACATCGTCAGAGTGTTGGAATGAATCCAGGAATGAATCCCAGGGCTGAGGCCCACATCGTCAGATTTTGGAATGAATCCAGGGAATGAATCCCAGGGCTGAGGCCCACATCGTCAGATTTTGGAATGAATCTAGGGAATGAATCCCAGGACTGAGGCCCACATCCTCAGAATTTGGAATGGATCCAGGGAATGAATCCCAGGGCTGAGGACCACGTCTTCAGAATTTGGAATGAATCCCAGAGCCGAGGCCCACGTCGTCAGAATTTGGAATAAATCCAGGAATGAATCCCAGGGCCGAGGCCCACGTCTTCAGAATTTGGAATGAATCCCAGGGCCGAGGCCCACGTCTTCAGAATTTGGAATGAATCCTAGGGCCGAGGCCCATGTCGTCTGAATTTGGAATGAATCCCAGGGCCGAGCCCACATCAGCATCAGTTTAGGGCGAGGCCCACATCAGCATCAGTTTGGGGCGAGGCCCGTATTAGCATCAGTATCAGTTTTGCCGGGTATGGCACTCTGGGGGCGAGGCCCACATCTTTATCAGTATCAGTCTTATCGGGTATGACATTCTAGGGGCGAGGCCCACATTACATCAGTATAAGTCTTGTCGGGTATGTCATTCTGGGGGCGAGGCCCACATTACATCAGTATCAGCATTGACAGGTATGGCATTCTGGGGGCGAGGCCCACATTACATCAGATCAGTTTCTGCCGAGTATGGCATTCTGGGGGTGAGGCCCACATTACATCAGATCAGTTTAGTCTGGGAATGGACACGCCGAGAATGCCACGCGGGAATGGCACTCCGAGACTTGAGATATAGTCCGGGAATGGACACGCCGAGAATGGCACGCCGGGAATGGCACTCCGAGAATGGAGATATAGTCCGGGAATGGACAGCTCAAGAATGAGCACGCCGAGAATGGCACGCTGGGAATGGCACTCGAAGAATGGAGATATTGTCCGGGAATGGATATGCCGAGAATGGCACGCTGGGTATGGCACTCTGGGGGCGAGGCCCACATCATTATCAGCATCAGTTTTTCCGGGTATGGCACTCCGGGTATGGAGACATCAGTATCATATCAGCCAGGTACGGCACTCCGGGTATGGAGATATCAGATCAGTTTTGCCAGGTACGGCACTCCGGGTATGGAGATATCAGTTCAGCCAGGTACGACACTCCGTGTATGGAGATATCAGTTCAGCCAGGTACGGCACTCCGAGTATGGAGATATCACAGCTGCGACACCCTAGGTACAGGGTTAGCACTCAGACATTTGTGGCGCTCTAGGTACAGAGACGTCACCGCGACACCCTAGGTACGGGGTTAGCATTCGGACATTTTGTGGCTCTCTAGGTACGGAGACATCACTGCGACACCCTAGGTACGGGGTTAGCATTCAGACCACAGCGACGCCCTAGGTACGGGGTTAGCACGCCAGGTACGGCATGTGGACTATTCAGACATTTTGTGGTTCTCTAGGTACGGAGACGTCACTGCGACATCCTAGGTATGAGATTAGCGTTCAGATTACTGCGACACCCTAGGTACGGGGTTAGCATCAGAGATTTGTGGCTCTCTAGGTACGGAGACATCACCGCGACACCCTAGGTACGGGGTTAGTATTCAGACATTTGTGGCTCTATAGGTACGGAGACGTCACCGCGACACCCTAGGTACGGGGTTAGCACTCAAACATTTGTGGAACTCTAGGTACGGAGGCGTCACCGCGACACCCTAGGTACGGGGTTAGGACTCAGACATTTGTGGCACTCTAGGTACGGAGGCGTCACCACGACACAGTAGGTACGGGGTTAGCACTCAGACATTTTGTGGCTCTCTAGGTACGGAGACGTCACTGAGACATCCTAGGTACGGGGTTAGCATTCAGACCACAGCGACGCCCTAGGTACGGGGTTAGCACGCAGGTACGGCATGTGGACTGTTCAGACATTTTGTGGCTCTCTAGGTATGGAGACGTCACTGCAACACCCTAGGTACGAGGTTAGCATTCAGACCACAGCGACGCCCTAGGTACGGGGTTAGCACGCCAGGTACGGCATGTGGACTATTCAGAAATTTTGTGGCTCTCTAGGTACGGAGACATCACGCGACATCCTAGGTACGGGATTAGCGTTCAGATTACTGCGACACCCTAGGTACGGGGTTAGCATCAGACATTTGTGGCTCTCTAGGTACGGAGACGTCACCGTGACACCCTAGGTACAGGGTTAGCATTCAGACATTTGTGGCTCTATAGGTACGGAGACGTCACCGCGACAACCTAGGTACGGGGTTAGCACTCAAACATTTGTGGCACTCTAGGTACGGAGGCGTCACCATGACACCCTAGGTACGGGGTTAGGACTCAGACATTTGTGGCACTCTAGGTACGGAGGCGTCACCGCGACACCCTAGGTACAGGGTTAGCACTCAGACATTTTATGGCTCTCTAGGTACGGAGACGTCACTGCGGCACCCTAGGTACAGGGTTAGCATTCAGACCACAGCGACGCCCTAGGTACGGGGTTAGCACGCCAGGTACGACATGTGGATTATTCAGACATTTTGTGGCTCTCTAGGTACGGAGACGTCACTGCGGACACCCTAGGTACGAGGTTAGCATTCATACCACAGCGACGCCCTAGGTATGGGGTTAGCACGCCAGGTACGGCATGTGGACTATTCAGAATTTTGTGGCTCTCTAGGTACAGAGACATCATGCGACATCCTAGGTACGGGATTAGCGTTCAGATTACTGCGACACCCTAGGTACGGGGTTAGCATCAGACATTTGTGGCTCTCTAGGTACGGAGACGTCACCACGACACCCTAGGTACGGGGTTAGCATTCAGACATTTGTGGCTCTCTAGGTACGGAGACGTCACCGCGACACCCTAGGTATGGGGTTAGCACTCAAACATTTGTGGCACTCTAGGTACGAAGGCATCACCGCGACACCCTAGATACGGGGTAACACTCAGACATTTGTGGAACTCTAGGTACGGAGGCGTCACCGCGACACCCTAGGTACGAGGTTAGCACTCAGACATTTTGTGGCTCTCTGGGTACGGAGACGTCACTGCGACACCCTAGGTATGGGGTTAGCATTCAGACCACAGCGACGCCCTAGGTACGGGGTTAGCACCAGGTACGACATGTGGACTATTCAGACATTTTGTGGCTCTCTAGGTACGGAGATGTCACTGCGACACCCTAGGTACGGGGTTAGCATTCAGACCACATCGACGCCCTAGGTACGGGGTTAGCACGCCAGGTACGGCATGTGGACTATTCAGACATTTGTGGCTCTCTAGGTACGGAGACGTCACTGCGACACCCTAGGTATGGGGTTAGCATCCAGACAACCAACATCATCACTGCGGCACTCTAGGTACGGAGACGCAACCGCGACGCCCTAGGTACGGGGTTTAGCACTATCAACTCAGCACAACAGGCAGACCAGGTGGCAGCTGGCGAGCCAGGTAAGTAAAAAATGCATTGCACGTACTTTGATAGGATTGTCATTGTCACACACTACACAAGTCCCATCAAAATGGGGGCGACTGTAGGCATTGTATTTTTGCATATCAGCCCGATGATGAGTCTCGTATGGAGACACTACCTCTTTAGTTGTGAAAGTCACGGGAAACGGACGTTGGAAGGGTAAAGTTGGAAAATTGAATTTTCGTTGGATTTAACCTCGTTGTTTGGCTTCAGGTTGCTCGTTGGACCTCTGTTTTAAAACACACCAAATCCATTAAAACACATCTCACAAATTAAATAATTAAAACATTAAAATACATGTCACAAACTAAATAAATCCAATTAAATTAAATAAAACACATGTCACAAATTAAAATTCATTTCCCAAATTAAAATATTCAAATTAAATTCCATAAATAACATTCCTAATTAAAATAAATCACATTCCTAATTAATTAAATCACCTACCAATTTAAATAAATCATATCCTTAATTAAAAAGAACAAATCAAATCAATTCCCCTAATTAAAAGATTTCCTTATCATATACTAAATTAAAAGATATCCCCAATTAATACACAAATCATATTCCTTCTCCAACAAGATAAACCTCCTCCATTGGCCTATAAAAATAACCCTGGCTGGCCGGCAGAGACTCACAAAAAATAAAACGGAAAGAGAACACCACTGCTCTCACGCCCATAACAGCCTGCCTCCATTCACTACCCTCACCAATTGCCTTCAAACAGCTCACGCCCACTCACAGCCTGCGCACCCCTTCACGCATCAACAAACACTGCCCCACGTTCAAGCTACAGCTCACGCCACCTGCCCCTGAATCAAACGCAACTAACTGCCCCAAACCACGCCAAAGCAAACCCTTCACGCCATTAGCCAAGCCTTGCCCACGAATCAGCCCCTCACAGCCGCACTTGGCACATTCACTCAACAAGCAACGCCCCACGAGCAAGCCCACTCGTCAGCCCACAAGAAGCCTGCCTCACGCTCTAAACCAAACAGCCCTCATTCACTCAGCCTGCACGCCTAAACAACAACACACAGCTCACGCACCTGATTGCCCACGAACCAGCCCACTTAGCCGAACCTGCACTCACTGCCCACTACCTTTCTTCAATTCTGCACCTGAACAGCCACAAACCTTCCCTCCAAATCACCTCAAAACAGCCCCCATAAACCCCTGAAACTGTCCAAATTTTAGCCACAAAACTGCATCAAAAACTGCACAAAACAGTCCCCAAAAACTGCACAAACCAGTCCCTTAATTATCCCAGAATAGCGACCAGAAAATACAACAAAAACAGCAGCGAAACGGAGTAAAAACAGCAGCTCGAACAGCAAAACAACGAGGGAAAACATTGAGTAGAAAAATCGGAAAAGTATCGGATCAATCTCTCTTCCAACGGACGTGTAACGCCCTTTCTTAGACGACAAAAGAGGTTAGACCTGAGGGCACCCTTTTTTACTTATCTTCTTTATTTTTGTTTTATTTATTTTGATATATAATTGCATGAGAGTCGTTTGAAGGATGATGTGATTATTGGATGAGTGGGATATGTGTTCCCCTTTTGTGGTATATCGGATGGAAACCCGGACGTAAATTCCATAGCCGATTTCGAATGGACGGTAGTATGGTCTGCACTCGGGATACAATGCCACGTACTACTTAAGATACATCTCACATCTCGTCTCATCCAATTTATTTGAGCATGTTATAGTCTTTAGGTTATTCGTTTATTATTAAGCATGGTTTAATTTAGTTTGTTATTTGTTTGTTAAGCATATTTAGGTTGTTCCGTATGCATGTTATTAGTTTATGATGTTTTTGGATAATGATTTATACATGTTGATTTAATGGTCAATATGCTCGTTGTGTTACATTGCGTGGAGTTATTTGGATGAAAGCATGTTAGATCTAAGTACCATTGAGCATGAATGTTGAATAGATTCGGTTAGTTTATTGCACAAATTATATCATCACAAGTGACATAAGTAAGGGACCATTCGAACCCAACGGTTTGAGGTCTTCCTTACGAGGGGTGAATGCGGCCTTAAATCTTTGTCCCGGTTCACACCGGGTGGCGACTCCATGTTATTTCGTACTCCCAATAGGCCGCGAGCCTAAAACAGTGTCGCCCAGGTTCTGTTGTCTACAAGGAGATAAAGTCAAAATTTGCAATGAGGCAAGTAGCGCAAGGCGCACCTTACTTCGATATTCTAGAAGGCCAAGGCTTGGCCAAAGGCTTCTGGAGTGTTGAAAAAGGGCAAAGGCAAAATCATTATAGTCTTCTGGGAAGATAAAGGACATATCCCAAAATGTCTGCCTAAATTGTGGCAAACGGGATCGCGGAAGCGTGACTGCCATTTGAACAAAGCAGACATGAAGGAATTGAAGACGAGCAAGGCTCTGACTTCAAATATGTTTGTCAAATTATGTTCACTACTAGTATTGAAATTGGATTTTAAACACTTAATGTGGTACATAAATATATATTGATGTTCAGAATCTACTATTAGCAGGATACTGACTTCAATTAAGATTTATCTGCGAATTGGAAACGGGACGGAAATCGCTGTTTCAACCGTAGATACCTATTTTAGGAACTACCCTCAGGTTTGTACCTAAATTTGGAAACTTTTATAATATAACTAGTTTGACTAGAAACATTATCTCTATATCAGTGTCTAATCCATTGCGGATTGACCTTTATATTCTAGAATACTAAAGTGTTTTATTATATAAAGATGATATTGAGATAAACACATTAGATGTGAATAACAGAATTTATATTTTGAATATAAATAAATCTCAAACGTATAACATGACAAATAAACAGCTCAAACTAATTTGATCAGAAGAAACTAATTGTGGCATTGTTGTCTGGGACACAATCAAACAAGACTCGTATATCCACACTTTCGAAGAGTGGGTACTATGACTGATTTGATTCTATTCAAATAAAGTCTACGAATCTAGTTTATTGGGCAATGTGCCTATAACACTATTTACTTGGTAAAAGTGTAAATACCACCGATCTGTTAGCCCTAGTTCATAGTGAAGTAAGTGGGCCCATGTCTAGCAAGGCTAGATGTGGATATGAATATTTTGTGACCTTTACGGATGTGGCATCGCGTTATGGTTATGTGTTTCTTTTGAAGAACACAAATCGGAAACTTTTAAGTTTCGACACGAAATAGACAAACAGTTCGGCTAAAGTATTAAACTGTCACGGTTAGACCGTAATGGAAAATACTTAAGCAATAAGTTTCTAATATACTTGAAAGAGTAAAGTATTCTTTCAAATGAGGACTCCTCCCAAAACACGTCAATTTGACGGTGTGTCCGAACTGAGTAACCGAATTTTATTGGACATGATAAGGTTAATCATGAGTCGCTCTGAGCTACCATTTCCTTCAAGGGATATGTATTTAACAGTGCAATACTTATTTTGAATAAGGTTCCATAAAAAAATCTGTTTGACAGATATCATATTAGATATGAACAGGAAAGAAACTGGGTTTCACATTCCTAATAATTTGGGATGTTAGGCATACGTTTGGATGATACCAAACTAGAACCCAAAATGGATAAGTGTCAATTGTAGGTTATCCTAGGGATACCAATGTATAGTACTTATACAACTCACATGAGAATAATTTTATTTGTTGCTCACCATGCGGTTTTCCTAAGAGGAATACCGATATGCAGTGGTAAGTGGGAGGATAGTAAAACTCGATGAAAATCGGAGTAATACTTTCCAAGGCACCGAATCTTAATGGAACATAAATAGTTCATCAAGGATGAAACTATTACCAATAATCTTCGAATACACAAGAACCGTGTAGGTCGGAGAGAGTCAGAAAACAACATGGGGTATGGGTTTCTGATCTCACCTCATAAAGATGTCTATCTTATTGAGGAATACCAACTGACTACGTATGAGGAAGTGATACAAGGTATCGACTCTCTATTATGGCAAAGTGCCATGAATCCGAAATGGATTCCATGTATATCAACTATGTTTTGATACTAGTGATGTACCGCAAGGCATTGTGCCTATTGGTACTGTATAAGTCTTCAAGGAAGATGTACATGGATGGCAACATACCAACGTATAAAGCTAGGCTTTTGCGGAAAGGTATCGTTATCAACATTGTGTTGATTACGATTCAACCTTTTACCTGTTGCCATGGTAAATCCATTTGGATAATGCTTGCTGCTGCTGCATGTTTCATTTATGAAATATGTCAGCTTAACGGGAAAATCACTTTCCTGAAAAGGAAACCTTTGGAGGATGTTTACAACATCTTGACGGTTTTGTCGTATCTAAACAAGCAAACAAGGTTTGCAAGTTGCTCAATCCATGTTTGGATTGAAGCAAGCATTAGGTTCTTGGAATTTTCGTTTTGATGTGATCATAATGGTTTATGATTTAATTCAAAACAAAATGATTCTTGTGTATATAAGAGGGTTAGTGGGAGCGCACTGACAGTGGTTGTCTTATAAATAATGATAATATGTCATTTCATGGAAATGATATTCCCATAATAATAATTGGTTAAAGCTTGGCTTTCGAGAAAAATCTCCGAGAACTCGTACATTGAAAAATGTACGCGACCGGGTGTCTCATACGCTTTGAGCATATGGATTCACAAACAGGCCAATCCAAGTGATAGTCACTGGATTGATGTTAAGAACATCCGTTAGTTTTTTAGAGAACTAATGATACATTCTTAGACTATGGAGATGGAGAACTTGAAGTGACTGAGATCACTACTGCAAGTTTCCTAAACCGATAAAACGACTACAAGTCGCAAACGGTACTATACAGTTTGAATAACGGAACAGTGAGCTGGAAATCTTCCAAGCAAGATACTGTTACCGTATAAACAACAAATGCGGAATATTACTGCAGCTGAGGCAGCAAAAGAAGCCATTTGGGTCGATAATAAATCAAATTAGATTAGATATAATTTTGTTAGCTGCTGAGCTAGGCGTCAACACAGGCTAAAGAATTAATGGTATCATCAACGATCCAGATATATACTTCGATATTCATCTGATTCGTTCGGATCATACATCGTGGCGATGTGATGATCGAATAAATCGCATCAGATGATAATCATGCAAATCCGCTGACGAAAGCATTTCTCAGCAGTTTGAGCCAACCGTACATAGTTCGGGTGTTAGACACTCGAGTGACTGGCTATAGGCCAAATGAGAGATTGTTGGAAAATTATGACCTATAGCTTCACTATTTATACAGATCATGGTGTTGTTGTACAAATTAACTATGTGACAAAGGAGATTACTCTCTTATCATTTGTGATTAGATCACCTAGATATATAAATGATATGAGGTCCTTATGATTTGTTCCTCGATTGAGAATGATATGAGACAGTATCAGTCCAAGAAGGATAAATCATTAAATATCCCTAGTCAGAGCATTGTCGAGATTGGACATCGATAAATGCGTAAAAGACTAGTATTACAATTGTGGGCGTTGTGAGGGCACAACGGCATAGTTCTCATATATTTGGGTATAAGATACTCATGCAAGTGTAATAGGAGGTTGTGTTTTACCGATGGTACAAGAAACAGCTTCACTCTAGATAGACCCCCTCGGAATTCCATTGGTAGTATGACTATGTGTCTATAGAAGTCCGAAATCAGGGTAGGTGTATTTGGTCTTAACCTGAGACTTGCACCAATAATACTTGCGATAATCAATATACTTTGGTTGCGGTCGTCCAGGGCTTTAACAGGTTTTGTGTACGCTTATCTCAATATCATCTTTATAAAATAAAACACTTTAGTGTTCTAGAATATAAAGGTATACCCGCAACGGGTTATACTCTGATATAGAGATAATGTTTCTAGTCAAACTAGTTACATTTTAAGTACACATCCGAATGGTAGTTCCTAAACTTAGGTTTCTACGGTTAAAACAACGACTCTCGTCCCGTTTCCGATTCATAGATCAATCTCATCTGAAGTCAGTATCCTGTTTGTCAGCAGATTCTGCACATCAGTACATATTTATGTACCACACTCAGTATCTAAAATCCAATTTTAATACTAGTAACGAACATATTTATGACAAACATATTTGAAGTCGGAGCCTTGCCCGTCTTCAATTCCTTCATGTATGCCTTGTCCATACGGCAGTCACGCTTCCAGTGACCCCGTTTGCCACAATTTAGGCAGACATTTTGGGATATGTCATTTATCTTCCAAGAAGATTATAATGATTTTGCCTTTGCCCTTTTTCCACCCCTAGAAGCCTTTGGCCAAGCCTTGGCCTTCTGGGATGTCGAAATAAGATGCGCCTTGCGCTTCTTGCCCTATTGCAAACTCTGCCTTTGTCTCCTTGAGTATAGCCATTAACTCTCCAAGAGTTTACTATTGCAATTTAGTACTTCTAAGATCTAAGGATAGTCTATGAAGATCCTTCAATTTCATTATCATACTATAATGATCTAATCCTTGGTTCTGATTAAGAAATTAAGGATTCTTTGCGGCAAGCATAACGGATTAAACACTAAATTTATCATCACATGAATATTCCAAATATCATGTTCTAATATTTGCTCAACTCTGGGCTTAGGCTCGAGACGTCACTATATCAAACAAAGTAACTTCTCGGTCTCCAGGACTATCCTGAGATTTTATTCACAATTTGAAAATTAAAGCCGTTTACAAATATTTTCACCTAGGATTATGGTTTAAATACTAATCTTTCAGTTATCTTGATTGCTATAGTCCAACTATCCAATCAACGATTTTAGGTAATATTTATTATAATGATTACTATAGTCTAACTATATAATCAACTATAATTTAATAGGTTAAATTCAATTATATTGATTATTATAATCCAATTATAAAATCAACTATTAATTGAAGTAGTTAATTCAAATATATTGATTACTATAATCCAATTATATAATCAACTATAATGAAATAGTTTGAATACAGTCCAACAATTTAATTAAAACAACGATTAATTATTAGTCCAACTAATATATTAATGTAACGACAAAAAATTTGTAATGAGCGCGTATGGCAAGTAACTAAACGAATATTGAAAATTTAATACTTGCCTCCCACTATTTTTTGGCGAGCCTCTAACCCTCTGTTGAGTACTCAGGAAACCTAGTTTCCTAGTGGGCTAGGATCCCATTAAATAACACACAATCTTGACTTTGGCCAACAAATTGTATGATAATTAACTAGGTAGGTCTCTAAGATCAATTGGATCCCATCCAATTCCTAGATCCAGTAGGTGGACATCCAAGTCTGAAACATATATCTTATATATGTCAATATATCCAATATATTGCCTAACCTTTTTCCTCTGAATCAATTAATACTTGGCTTTGGCACAATAATTTTAATGATCCCAAGATCCATTTCAAGCAAGAAACATGTGTGAATACAACAATGAAATATGGCAGAATCATACTTACGTTGATCGGTTATGCGATGCGATGAACAAAAAACTTTTCTCCCCTCCATGGTGCTCTCGGCAGTGGGTAGTTTTTGTGCTCCATGAAATTCGATCACCACCTCCAAGTGTGCTCCAAGCTCCAAGCTTTACAAATGGTGATTCCATGCTCACAAGTTGGTTTCCCTATCACCTTGGATGACCCTTTATGTGCTAGCAATGGAAAGATTTGCCACAAATCTTCCTTATTTCTTCCTCTTGTTCACGGTTTGGAGAAGAAAAATGAGAGAGGAAAATGTTGGCCCTTGGCCGAATTTTGGGAGAGAGAGGAGTGAAGTGTGTTGGTTTTGTTTTCTAAAACCCTAATACCAATAATCCATTTCCAAAATTTTTAAATGGCTTTCCAAAAGTCAATTAAAATTTTGGAGCCAAAAAGTAATTAATGCTTTCCAACTACCACCATCAATCACAAGTGACAAGTTGTCACATCACTCAAAGTGACTAAACATCACATCAATTGATTGACTAGTGATTTTATGCTTGATGTGACTTGTGGGCCGCACTTGAATTCGAAATGCGAGTGCGTCCGCAAACACTCCCGGGCTCGGGTTCGCTAATTCTGAATTAACGAATTTTCTGTTGCGATGTAATTAAATAAAATTTAATTAAATAATTATGCCTAGCAAAATTACTATTCACGTCGCTAGCGAATTAATTCTAAATTAACTCGTTCGCCCGAATTAAAATCTAATTTTAATTTCGCGTCGAAATCCAATTTCGTATAATATATCGAATATATTATTTTAACGATTAATTCAAAATTAATCGCTCTCTCTCCTTAAATAATAGTTTATCCCAGATAAAATATCTCCGTAATTAATCTCAGATTAATTTTCTCTCTTATAATTAATCCCAGATTAATAAAGTGCGAGTCATACGTCATCGGTGAATCTTCGGGAAGCGACCCATGAGATCCCCGGATATGTTGGCAGTAAATCCGGTCGTCGGACTATCCTAACACGTACGTACCTAGTACTATATTTTTACCGATTTACAAGACATGGTTGGCTTCTAGCAAAGTACCGTACCTACCCAATTCTCCAGAAATATTCTTAATATACCCAGAAGAGGCATACACAGAACCGGTTAAAGCCCTGGATAACCAAAACCAAAGTAATTGATTGTCGCAAGTATTAGCGGTGAAAGTCTCAAGTTAAGACCAAATACACCTACCCTGATTCGGACTTCCATAGACACACAGTCATACTACCAATGGAATTCCGAGGGGTCTATCCAGAGCAAAGCTGTTTCCGTACCATCGGTAAACACAACCTCATATTACACTTGCATGAGTATCCTATACCTAAATATATGAGAACTATGTCGTTATGCTCCCACAACGCGCACAAGTGTAATACTAGTCTATTCCGCATCATCGATGTCCAATCTTGATAATACTACGACTAGGGATATTTAATAATTAAACCTTCATGGATTGATACTGTCTCATATCATCTCAATCCGGAACTAATCATATGGACCTTTTATCATTTATACATCTTGGTAACCTAATTACAAATGATAAAAGAGCAATTTCCTTTATCACATAGTTAATTTGTACAAAAACACCATGATCTGTACAAATAGTGATGCTATAGGTCATAATTGTCCAACATCTGACCCGTCCCATTACGACTAGCTTGTTAATGATAGATCATAGTAGGTAATAGGTCATCACTATGACCTTGTGACTTTCAAAGTAATTTTAGAACTTCTACTCTGCATGTGAAAGGCTAAGACCAACTTTTATATGGTCGTGTACCAAGTTTCAGCATCAAGTAAAGTTTGGCTGGCAAAAAGATATTGGGTTTTGTTTCCCCTCTACTTCTCTCAACACAGAACACTAATAGCATAATCGGATACTGTTAAATACAAAAATATATCATCATTTTCCTTTGGTACCAACTTTTCTATATTGTGCCCTCCAAGAGTGTGAATAAGTTCGATTTCGTAGCCTCTCTACTCAAGAATTAAGTATGTATGGGTGGTTGTTTAATACTTAGTGCCATAAGGCTAACTGGTCTGGGAGTCACTAGCCTAAAGCTCGTTAAATTGCTTAATGAGAAAGTTTAAGGAAATCAGACGTTCTCTTTTTATCATCTGAGATCCGAGCAATTAAGTTCGTAGGGGTGTCTTAATACCTACTGCCCTAAAGAAAACTGGTTTGGGAGTCACTGACCCAAAGCTCGTTACAAGGGTTGATAATTTATTATTCAAAAAAAAAATATTTTATATATATAAATAAACTGTCATTGCCAAAAATGTGTAAATTCTGATATAACTTTAGGACAAGAATATTACTCTTCTTCAAAAAGACCTATGAATATTATGGGCACAATAAATTGATTGATACTTTGTCTCATTTGTGTATGGAAAATAGTAAAAAGTACAATATGAATTATTTATTTGATAATTTAGAAAGAAATAAAACAATTACTAATTTGGATAAAAAAAAATTTCTTTTTAGTTTTCACTTAAATTACTAGGGACTAATTATAAGTTGGTAGGGGGGTGTGATGAACATTAAAATGTGCACATTTATTAAAAGAAAAATTGTCATTTTACACTTGTAGTTTCATTAATCCCCTTAATTAGCATATTTGTGAAATAACAATTAAATTTATGTTTATATATTTTTATTGTGATTTTTATTTATTGTGTATGCAAAATACTGTTTTAGAAGCTCAACAGGAAAGATGAATATGAAATATGAACTCCAGGACCCAGAAATCCTAAACAACATGACAGCTAGATTCAAATCGAACTTGGAAAACATTCACTGTGTTTAGATCGGCAACAAAATGAGCTTATAATGTATTAAGTCACACATGTATTATTATTATTATTATTATTATATAGAAAACAAAACAAAAAAAAAAGTCAAAAAGTCAAAAAAAAAATTGCTATTGCTTTCCACCTTTCGGTGGAAAGCGATTGCAAGCTGAGCTTGCAAAGCTTGCAATTTGCACAAGAGGTTGAGATAGAGGTATTCAGCACCTCATTCAGGTAGCAAAATTTCCCACAGGTCTCTCTTGAGATTTTGTGGGATGAGCTCTTATGTGTATTTTTTCTTTTGTAATTTATTTTTCTTTTATTAATAAATTATAAGTATTTTTATTTATAACTTGTATTGCTAATTTGTATCATGTTAGAGTAAATGGTGAAGCTTTTGATATGAAAATATATGTGATTTTTATCTATATTATAAGTTATAAATTGTGATTATTTCCCAAATAAAATTCACACTCTTCCAATTTATTTAAGACTCTTGACTAGATGTAGAGTCCCGATTGGCACAATAATACTTGAATCTCAATAATGAGAGAGAATGGACTACTAAAGATCGGAATTATTATAGATATTACAGTTCCACCTATATGGCTGGTTTATATATTGGGCATAATTGAGTACCTAACTGAACTTGTTATAGATAAATGTTATCACTCTACTTCTCTCAACAACAGAACACTAATAGCATAATCGGATACTGTTAAATACAAAAATATATCATCATTTTCCTTTGGTACCAACTTTTCTATATTGTGCCCTCCAAGAGTGTGAATAAGTTCGATTTCGTAGCCTCTCTAACTCAAGAAATTAAGTATGTATGGGTGTTTTAATACTTAGTGCCATAAGGCTAACTGGTCTGGGAGTCACTAGCCTAAAGCTCGTTAAATTGCTTAATGAGAAAGTTTAAGGAAATCAGACGTTCTCTTTTTATCATCTGAGATCCGAGCAATTAAGTTCGTAGGGGTGTCTTAATACCTACTGCCCTAAAGAAAACTGGTTTGGGAGTCACTGACCCAAAGCTCGTTACAAGGGTTGATAATTTATTATTCAAAAAAAAAATATTTTATATATATAAATAAACTGTCATTGCCAAAAATGTGTAAATTCTGATATAACTTTAGGACAAGAATATTACTCTTCTTCAAAAAGACCTATGAATATTATGGGCACAATAAATTGATTGATACTTTGTCTCATTTGTGTATGGAAAATAGTAAAAAGTACAATATGAATTATTTATTTGATAATTTAGAAAGAAATAAAACAATTACTAATTTGGATAAAAAAAAATTTCTTTTTAGTTTTCACTTAAATTACTAGGGACTAATTATAAGTTGGTAGGGGGGTGTGATGAACATTAAAATGTGCACATTTATTAAAAGAAAAATTAGTCATTTTACACTTGTAGTTTCATTAATCCCCTTAATTTAGCATATTTGTGAAATAACAATTAAATTTATGTTTTATATATTTTTATTGTGATTTTTATTTATTGTGTATGCAAAATACTGTTTTAGAAGCTCAACAGGAAAGATGAATATGAAATATGAACTCCAGGACCCAGAAATCCTAAACAACATGACAGCTAGATTCAAATCGAACTTGGAAAACATTCACTGTGTTTAGATCGGCAACAAAATGAGCTTATAATGTATTAAGTCACACATGTATTATTATTATTATTATATAGAAAACAAAACAAAAAAAAAAAACACAAAAAGTCAAAAAAAAAAATTGTTATTGCTTTCCACCTTTCGGTGGAAAGCGATTGCAAGCTGAGCTTGCAAAGCTTGCAATTTGCACAAGAGGTTGAGATAGAGGTATTCAGCACCTCATTCAGGTAGCAAAATTTCCCACAGGTCTCTCTTGAGATTTTGTGGGATGAGCTCTTATGTGTATTTTTTCTTTTGTAATTTATTTTTCTTTTATTAATAAATTATAAGTATTTTTATTTATAACTTGTATTGCTAATTTGTATCATGTTAGAGTAAATGGTGAAGCTTTTGATATGAAAATATATGTGATTTTTATCTATATTATAAGTTATAAATTGTGATTATTTCCCAAATAAAATTCACACTCTTCCAATTTATTTAAGACTCTTGACTAGATGTAGACAGTCCCCGATTGGCACAAATAATACTTGAATCTCAATAATGAGAGAGAATGGACTACTAAAGATCGGAATTAATTATAGATATTACAGTTCCACCTATATGGCTGGTTTTATATATTGGGCATAATTGAGTACCTAACTGAACTTGTTATAGATAAATGTTATCACTGCCTTTATGACTGGTTTTATATGTTTTGGCATATTTAGTACATTGGCAGTACTAATTATCGACATGACGGATTACATATGTTGGCATAATTAATACCTGATAATTATGAAATAAATTGATTGAGAAATAATTATAATTTCTATTTTATAAAAAGAAAAATTATTTTATATTTGAAATATCAAGAGTGGATCCCCTAATCCTAAAATTTTATTTTATTATTTTTATTTTATTAGTTGAATTATTATTTTATCCTATTAAATCTATTCTCTGTGTATCGACCCTGAACTTACCAAATTATTTTATTACTTCGACACTCTTATACTTGGGAGTAAAGAACCACTTTGTGATTGTGTCATGTTTTTGACGCCGTTGTCGGGGTATAAAATTTAATATATAGAGTAATAATTTAACATTATAATATTTTTCACATTTGTGTTGTTTTGTGTGTTTTAAAAGATGTATATATATTTGTTTTTTATTTTTTGTATTTTGTATTTTGTAAAAAAATAAAAAAAAAACTTACTAAATTATATTCTCGGGAATCTTACTTTAAAAGACTTTGTTTGCTAATTTATAAGAAATTTGGATTGGAAGCATATCCTCGGCCCATAGAGGGCATTCAAGCCTTTACTGGACGTAAAACCAAAGGAAGATGCAAGTCACAATCACAACTACATTTCAATTTACTATTTTAAATTTTGTTTTTATTGTTTTAAGCTATAACCTTTCTTTTTAGTAACATTGTTATAGATTTAATTGTCAATATCATACGAATCAGGTGATGTCTTCTAAACCATACTTCTTCTCATTCAGACATTGGGAAACATGTCTCAATTTGGTTGGGGATGAGATAGTTGACTAGAATGCTTTTCTTTTTATTTTTTTAAAACAATATTATTTTTTTGTGTAAACAAAATAAATTTTTTTTATATTATTTCTTAACAAGTTATTTTGTTCATTTCATATTAAATTATTTAAATTTGTGAATTCTCTATGAAACTGTTTAAATTTGATTTTCATATGCTCATTTGACAAGTATTGTTAACATACATGGTAACATATGATCATAGGTTGTAAGTTAAAATTTTGTAATATTCAGTTCACTAGTTTGTTGGAGGAGGCACCTAAAAATAATAGAGTTTGTGTTTTTATTTCCAAAAAAAATAAATTAAAAAAAGAAAAAAAAAAAACTAACCAAGTTTGTACTTAGTAACCGGACATCTTGCCTTACCAAGCAATGATTGTTCGCGTAAGACGGTAGAGCTTGAGTTAAAAAAAAGAAAAAAAAGTGTGAATAAGTTTGATTTGGTAACCTCTCTAACTCGAGCAATTAAGTCCATATGGGTGTTTCAACACTTAGTGCCCTAAGGTCAACTGATATAAGAGTCACTGGCCCAAAGCTCGTTAAATGGGTTAAGGAGAAAGTTTAAGAAAATCAGACATTTTTCTTATTATCATCTGAGATCCCAGCAATTAAGTCCGTAGGGTGTCTTAACACATAATGCCCTAAAGCCAACTGGTTTGTGAGTCACTAACCCAAATCTCGTTACAAGGGTTGAAGATTTATATTCAAAAAAAATATATATTTTGTATATAAATAAACTGTCATTGCCAAAGATATATAAATTCTGATATAACTTTAGGACAAAAATATTACTCTTTTTTTCAACAAGACCTATGAATATTGTGGGCACAATAAATTGATTGATACTTTGTCTCATTTGTGTATGGAAAAATGGTAAAATGTACAAGAGGATTTACTTATTTAAAAATTTAGAAAGAAATAAAATAATTTCTAATTTGGATAAGAATTTTTTTCTTTTTAGTTTTCGCTTAAATTACTAGGGACTATTAATAAGCTGGTTGGGGTGTGATGAACACTGAAAAGTTCACATTTCTTAAAAGAAACAATTATTCATTTTACACTTGTAGTTTCATTAATCTCTTTAATTTAGCACATTTGTGAAAATAACAATTAAATTTTTATTTTGATTTTTATTTATTGTGTATGTAAAATACTGTTTTGGAAGCTCAACAGGAAAAATGGATATGAAATATGAACTCCAGGACCCAGAAATCGTAAAAGAGCGTGACAACTAGATTCAAATCAGACTTTGAAAATATTCATCGTGTTTAGATTAGCAACAAAATAAGCTTATAATGTATTAAGCCACACATATATTTTTTATTATTATTATTATTATTATTATTATTATTATATATAGAAAACAAAACATAAAAGATAAAAAAACAAAAAACATAACGAAAAAAAAAGATAAAAACAACAAATAAAAATAATTTGCAAGCTCAACTTGCAATTTGCACAAAAGGTGCTGAGATAGAGGTGATCAACACCTCATTTAGGCAGTAAAATCTCTCACATGTCTCTCTTAAGATTTTGTGGGATGAGCTCTTATATGTATTTTTTTCCTTTGTAATTTATTTTCTTTATTAAAAAAATTATGAGTGTTTTTATTTATATCTTGTTATGCTCATTTGTATCCTGTTAGGGAAAAGGGTGAAGCTTTTGGCATGAAAATATATGTGATTTTTATTTATATTATATTTTATAAATTGCGATTAGTTCCCAATAAAAATTCATACTCTTTTCATTTTATTGAGGACTCTTGACTAGCTGTAGACAGTCCCCGATGACACAGATAATACTTGAATCACTACAAGAATTATGGCTTTTAGCATCCAACAATTTAAAAAAATCACTTTTAGCGTCGTAATTAAAATTCGACGCCAAATATCAGGCTTTTAGCGACGAAAATAATTTTCGACGCCAAATATTCAACTTTTTTCATCGAAAACAGTTATCGACTCTAAAAGTACACTTATAGCATCGAAAACTATTCGACGCCAAATTATTTTACTATTCCAATAATTTTTAGCGCTAAATGTTATACTTTTAGCGTCAAAACTATAGTCGACGCCAAAAACAAGACATTTAGCGTTGACTAAGTAGCGTCGCTAAAGGTTTATGAAGATTCCACCGACAATCCTTTAATCTTTAGCATCTAAATTTATGTCGACGCTAAAAATCAGACATTTAACATCGAATAAACTATTTCGACGCTAAAAATGCAGAATGCCACCAACCCTTCTCCCCCTCTGTTTTTTCTCCCATTCTCTTCATTTTCATCCTCTGAAATCTCAGAATATGTCCTCTGCAACCTCACAACTCCTACAAATTTTTAATAAAATTGTAATCAATTTTCCATAAGGTAAGTCTTCTTTTATATTTCTTTAGTATTTTTCAATTTTATGATTATGTTTATTATATACTCTTTGTTAGTGGTTTATGTTCATATATGTAGATTAAGTTAATTAATTAACTAAATAGAATTTTTCTGTAAACTATTTACTTTATCAACTAAATATATATGTATATGCTTAAATAAATAATTAATGAATTAGTAATGTTGATAAGTGTAATATATATTTAATAATTATATTATTATATTTAGGTATTTCGCTTAAATGGATAGAAATTGGATGAGCTCGCTGGATAGATTGAGTGTTGGATATCGTAATGGAGTGTATGAGTTTATGGAAGTCGCAAAGCAACACATTGATGCAGAAGGTCGTGTTCGGTGTCCATATGCAAATGTTTGAATAGGAAAAGAAAACGGTTAGATGAAGTTCATAATCATTTATACATGCCAGGAATATCACCAACTTACCGTACGTGGATTTATCACGGAGAGCAGTATCATTCTCAGTCACGGTTTATTGATTCAGGTGAATGGGAGCAGTAGTTACAATCAACCTGTAAACGATGAGATAACCGATGCTTTGCATGACTTACAAGGTCCACAACTTGGTCATAGTGTCAAGTGGTGACATGCTAGTGTTAAATGGAAATGATCAAAATTTATTTAGTGAACTACTTGATGAGGAAAAAAAAATTCCATTTGAAGGTGCTGGAATGTCGATCTTGAATTTCGTTGTGAAATTATTACACATTAAAGTGATCAACAGAATGACCAACAAAAGTATTGATATGATGCTAGAGTTACTGGGCCAAATGTTACCGGTTGGAAGCGAATTGCCTAAGTCATACTACGAGGCAAAGAAAGTGTTGCGTGATCTGGGAATAGGGTATGAATCCATTCATGCTTGTAAGTATGATTGTGTATTATTTCATGCCGAGTATGAATCACTTGAATATTGTCCGATATGTGGTAAAAGTCGGTACAAAGTCCGTGGTACGGGGAAGAAGTGCCTCAAAAGAGATTGTTCATTGTCACGACACACAGCGACTGACATGATGTGGCATCATGGAAAGAGGATCGGTGCAGAGGGCATACTTAGACATCCTGCGGATGGAATCGAGTGGAAGGAATTTGATGACATGTACCCATATTTCGCTGAGGACCCCCGTAATGTCAGGTTAGGTCTTGCCTCTGATGGTTTTAACCCATTTGGGAATATGTACAACTCTTATAGCATGTGGCCCGTTATTGTTTTTCCATATAACTTACCTCCATGGAAATGTATGAAGGATCTGTTCATGTTTATGTCATTGATTATCCCTGGTCCACGTTCCCTTGGTAAAGATATGAATATTTACTTGAGACCATTGATCGAGGAGTTACAAACATTATGGAATGTGGGTGTGTATACCTATGATGCAGCTTCCGAGTAGTATTTTCAGATGCATGCCGCATTATTATTGACCATTAATGATTTTCCAGCTTATGGTTCATTATCTGGATGGAGCACTAAGGGATACATGGCATGTCCAGTTTGTGCGGGTCAAACACCTTCGCAACGATTACGGAATAAAATAGGATACACAGGGCACATGAGATTTCTTGAGTTGAGTCATCCTTGGCGGATGAGTAAATTATTTAACGGTCAACATGAACCTCAGAGTATGCCCAGTCCATTGTCTGGATTCGACATACTTTGCCAACATCAACATCTCAGAGACAACACACCAGGTAAACATCCTAATAATAGAGATAAAAATCGAAAACGCTTACCTGAAGAGTTGAATTGGACAGGAAATAGTATTTTCTTTGAGTTAGAATATTGGGGGACTCTGAGTTTGCGACATAATTTGGATGTAATGCATATAGAAAAAAAACATTTGTGAGATTTTAGTGGGCACACTATTCAATATTCCGGGTAAGACAAAAGACACTGTAAATGCTAGATTGGACCTACAAGATCTTAGAATTCGTAGTGAATTGCATTTACAAGTCACTTCTCGAGGTCTTATTAAGCCACCTGCTAGTTATGTGCTCACTCAATCAGAGAGAAAATCATTTTGTGATTAGCTGAAAATGGTTAAATTCCCTGATGATTATGCATCGAATATTGGGCATTAGGTCAGAGATGATACAATAACGGGTTAAAGAGTCACGATTGTCATGTGTGCTTCTCAGATTCTCCTTCCTGTTGGCATTCGACTTATCTCCCCCCGAATGTATGCGATGTCGTACTTGATCTATGTGGCTTCTTTAAACAATTATGTCAGAGGACATTAACCACAACTGTTATTGACGAACTTGAGCGAGGAATTGTGATAATCCTATGCAAGCTGGAGCGAATTTTGCCACCCGCTTTTTTTGATATGATGGTACATCTGGCAGTGCATTTACCGGCTGCGGCTAGAAAGAAAGGAGGTCATGTCCATTACAGATGGATGTATCCCATTGAGAGGTACTATATATATACAGTTTTAAATATTACATTCTTAAATTTTTACTGTGCATTGAATTTAGTTTTAATGCAAACTTGTTGTCATATCCGCAGGGCTTTGGGAGATTACAAACAATATGTGAAAAACAAGGCGCGCCCTGAAGGGTCAATAGCTGAAGCTGTTGTAATAAGTGAAGCAATAACATTTTGTTCGATGTACATGCAGAATATTGAAACTCATTTTAATCGTCGGCCATGAAACTATGATGGAGATACAAGTAATTCGTAAGATATCACAGTGTTCCGTCAAAATTGCAGACCATTTGGAGCAGTAGGTGTCAATTACTAACCCTTCAGGAAGTTCAACGTGCGCATTGGTTTATATTGAGTAATTGTGATGAAGTGCAACCGTATTTAACGTAATTTTTTCTGGTGCATAACCATAGTATTTTTGTCATACATTAACCTAACTCATTTTTTATAGGCAACATCTAACAATGCTACAATGTGGTGGTGACCATAACGTTGATGAAACACACAAAAAAGAATTTCCTAAATGGTTTGAGACAACTGTAAGGCCTAATATTTTATATTTATTTTTATCCTAACATTAAATATTTCAGTTTGTTATATTAACACATCTATTTCTCTCATTGTTAGATTAACAACCAAGTGCAAAATGGTCAATTGGACTCGTCATCCTTGTTGGTTTCTTTGGCTTAAGGGCCTAAAAAACAGGCTTATGAATACCGTGGATGCATTGTCAATGGAGTTAGATTTCATACCGAACAGCAAGATGTTACTCATGTGACTCAGAATTATGGAATTGTAGTCCAAGGAGAACACGGCTCAGATCTTATTGACTTCTACGGAGTGTTGCAATCGGTCATTGAGTTGATATACCGACCCAGACGACATATTGTGCTATTCGACTGTAAGTGGTTTGACACAAATGCTAGAAAGAGGAGAATTCAAGTTAGTAATCATCTAACGTCAATTAATGTTTAACATTTTTGGTACAAGAATGATCCATACATTTTTTGTACCCAAGCACGTTCAGTGATATATATATCTGATCCAAAGTTAGGAACTGGATGGATGGTGGTAGAAAAGTTACAACATATGGGCATTTGGGACACGCAGGAGAAAGATAGAGTTGACATATCAGATGAAACACAAGAAGTCTTCGGCAACTTCGAAGTTCCTGAACAAATATTTTATGGACCAACTATCACCGTTCCTGAAAATATCACATTAACACGAGATAGTACAGATGTTGAGATATTCATCATTCTGAAGTGAGCGTTGAAGTAGCAAGTGAAGAAGAATTTGACACTGAAGATGACTTCGATTCCAGTCACGAATCCTCAAATACCGAAGATAATAGTGATTAATGAAGTTAGTGTATTTTGTGATTGATGAATAATTTTCTGGATTTAAATGTATGGTTGTTGTTTTTAATTATTATTTAAATATGGTTGAAAGATTGTTGTAATTATTAATAGTATAATTATCATATAATTGTTATTATTATTTTTAATGGTAGACATTTAGCGTCGAAATATAATAGTCGACGCTAAATGTTAGACATTTAACGTCGAAATAAGAATCGACGCTAAATGATAGACATTTAGCGTCGACTATTATATTTCGATGCTAAATGTTATACATTTAGCGTCGAAAAGTCTTATCGACGCTAAATAAAAAAAAAATTTTAATTTTCCAGAAAAAATAACCCTAAATTTTTAATAAGCCGCCAACTTTTTAGCGTCAAAATTATTTGCTTTTGGCGTCGAGTAATTTCGACGCTAAATGTCCATTAAATCCCTAAAACCAGTGTCTTCTTCTTTCTCGGCTCAGACGACCAAAA
Source organism: Zanthoxylum bungeanum (assembly GCA_019454045.1). Classification (NCBI taxonomy): domain Eukaryota; kingdom Viridiplantae; phylum Streptophyta; class Magnoliopsida; order Sapindales; family Rutaceae; genus Zanthoxylum; species Zanthoxylum bungeanum. The sequence continues at coordinate 213,072 of SKCR01023791.1, forward strand.
CCATATTTTCTCTCTCCTTCTTCTTCTTCTTTCTCGACTCCAACCACTCTTCTTCAGCAAATTCATAGACTTTACAGGTAAGTCTCATATAAATGAAGTTTAAGTTTAAGTTTAAGTAATAGTATCAAAGATTTTATTAAGATGACGAACGTTGTCCGATTTATATTCGATGTTCGTTTGAGCTGGGTTTGTATAATGAATTAACAATAAATCTACCCTCATGGTTAATAGATTGGAGTTTGGGTGAGATTATGGGTGTATGATGGCTGGGGCTTGTTGATGAGTTTGCTCGTGGATGTGGGGTATTGAGGGTTTCTGTTATTGGCAGTGCGAAGGGTGAATCAAGGGGCTTGCGTGAGTGGCTCTGTGGTTGCTGGATGGGTTATTGTTTCGTGTGGAGAGTTGTTGCATGAGTGAGCAGTGAAGGGGTGCGCTGGTGAAGGTGAGAACAACAGCAAATTGCTGTTGTTCTGCCCAGAACAGCAGCAATTATGTGGGGTCTGTGTGTTCTTGAGGATTATTTTTTTTGGGTGGGGTCAGAGGGAAGTATGTGTTCTTGAGGGTTAGTTTTGTGGGGTCTGTGTGTTTGAATTGGTCGGTTGGAAGGGGTTGTTGATTGTTTGTTGAGTGAGAGAGAGCCAAATGAAAACGAAAGGTGAGAGTGTGAGAGGAGAGAGCAGTCTTAGGGTTTGTGTTTTTGTGTCTCGAATGATAGGGGAGGCTGCCGAGTCTTGTGATACAATAACGAGTTTATTTGTTTGTTGCCGAATGATTGTAATCAAAAGGAGAGAGCGTGTGAGTGCCGTGAGGGACTAGAAGAGCTTAAGGGTTTGGAATTGCATGGCTTGTGGTGAATTTGGTGTTTTTTGCTTGTGGCTATGTGAGTGAGAGCTTTGTATATTTTTGTTTGTGATTCTTGTATTTGAGTGAGATTTAGGTGAGCGAGAGAGGGAAGGCCAAGGCCGAGAAAATTCTGATTAACATTAAATTTTGGAATGTGTTTGGTTTGGTTAAGTTTAGTTTGGTTTGGTTTTGTAATATAATGTTCATACATATACTATAAAATGCATGTGTTTGGTTTGGTTCTATTACATTCAAAATACATGAAACTTTTTGTGTTTTTGCAGATGGCACCGGGCAATCGCAGACGGGCTAATGCGACTCCATCTACATCAGTAAGGACAACTGGCCCTTGTGGAGTCTCTGCTAGCACAGGTGAGTCCAGTACACCGAAGGGTCGAGGACGCACCCGTGGCCTGAGGTTGTCTAAGTACGTTAAGGCTCACGGCCGTATCCGGATTGAGATATCAGATGATGGACACAGTCAAGTCGGACAACATAATTCAGCATTTAATACAGCTATAAGAGCTGTAGCTCGATATGAAGCTCCCCAAAACTACGTTTCTTGGAGAAAGATACCGTGGGAGACGAAAATCAACCAGCTATTCTCTTCGCTACTTGTAAGCTTTTGATATTGTTTGTTAGTTAACATTTTTATTTTATACTTATTTTTACTCGGTTGCTATTCATGTAGGAGTGGTTCAACTTCGATCTGACCAAAGTGAATGTCCAACAATATATTGACTACCACATGGGGAAAAGTTATAAAGATTATAGGACAAAAGTCCTGAAACCAATATTCGACGAACATGGACCTTCAGATGCTCCACAACACAAGCCTGTTTTTATAGAGGAGCAAGACTGGAAATTCTTATGTGAGCTTTGGTCTACTAAAAAACACGAGGTAAATTTTGAAATAAACGGAAATTTATAATTGTCTTTGTTTTCGGTACTTACATTGTTGGTAAATGCAGGATAAATGTCACGCAAATGCGGAAAATCGAAGTCACTTTCGTTTTAAACACCACCGTGGAGGTTCGAAGCCATTTATCCAACATCGTGCCGAACATTCTGAGGTAAATATTTTTTAACGTAAAATTTAACAGTTCATTGGTTTTACTAATGTGGAATAATATTGAATTTATTTTCTGTTTATGACAGAGTAACACAGGTGGGGTGCAATCATTTCCAGATTTTTTCCGTGTGACGCATTACAATGAGAAAAACAAATGGATAAATGAAGAAGTTGAACGCTGCTATGTAAGTTTCAGTTTTTAAAATAAAATAATTAATTTTATATATATTAATTTTTTTTCTCAAATTCTAATATTAACTTATTTTTTGAAACATAACGAAATGATGGAACTCCAACATCAAATTCAGAAGACAGGGTCCGACCCGATACCAGATGAGCAGTTGTCGTAATTGGTTTTCAAGAATCAGACAGCTTACAACGTTGGCCTTGGCACTCGTAAGAAGTTGACGTCATCTGCACGCAGTATTGTTAATTCGGAAAATGCCTCTCTTCGAGACGAGTTAGCCACCACCCGAGACGAGCTGAAGCAGACTAAGGACGAGCTACAACAGGTCAAGGTGGACCATGAGAAGAAGATGGAGCATCTCGAACAGCAAATGCTGGTTTTCCGTCAGATGTTGGAGGCCTCAATCAGTCAGGGTGCATCGGGCTCAAACGTCCCCCATCACAGCAGCAATAAATTTTATATTTGGTTTTGTATAAACATTTTGAACAAATAGTTTTAATATAATATGTTTTTTTTCTAAAAAAAAATTGAATATAATAATTATTATAATATTTCGTAATTCTGTTATTAATCAGAAATTTTTTTCAATTAAATTAAATATTAAATTAATTTTTTAGACTAAAAAGAAGTAAATTAATAATTTTTTAAAAAACAAATTTTTTTAACTATTAGCGTCAAAACAGTCGACTCCAAAAAAATCTTTTGGCGTCGAACATTTCGACGCTAATAGTTACAAAAAAATCGCCGCAGAAAGTATACAGATATAACTTTTTTAATATACTCTAGCGTCGACATATTTCGACGCTAAAAGTCAAACTTTTAGCGTCGACTTATTTCGTCGCCAAATATAACCTATAGCGTCAGAAAATTTAATTTAGCGTTGAAAAAAATTGGACGCCAAATACAGTATTTAGCGTCGTAATTATTTATTTCGACGCTAAAAGTTATTCTCGTCGACATTTCAGCGTCCACTTTTCGTGTCTGATTATTTCGACGCTAATAATATTTTGCGTCGAAAATATGGTTTTTGGCGTCGATTTATTTCGACGCTAAAGGGTATAATTTTTGTAGTGAATCCCATAAATGAGAGAGTGTGGACTATTAAAAATCTGGATTAATTATAGACAATACGGTTCCGCATATATGACTGGTTTTATATATTTAGCATAATTGAGTACCTAACTGAACTTGTTATAGACAAATGTTATCACCGCCTTTATGGCTGGCTTTATATATTTTGGCATATTTAATACCTTGACATGACTAATTATCAACATGACGGATTACATGTGTTGACATAATTAATACCTGATAATTGTGAAATAAATTGATTGAGAAATAATTATAATTTATATTTTATAAAAAGTAAAAATTATTTTATATTTGAAATATTAAGAGTGAATCCATTAACCTTAGTATTTTATTTTATTAGTTGAATTATTATTTTATCCTATTAAATTTATTCCATGTGGATGGACCCCGGTCTTACCGGATTATTTTATTATTTCGATACTCTTATACTTGAGAGTAAAGAACCACTTTGTGAGTGTGTCAAACATGCAACTATTACCAATAAATATGAAACATTTATTTACATGAAATATGTTACCATTAACTTGTAACTATTACCATTAAAAATGTGATTTTAAGCAATAACATGTAAATTTTTATGCCTTGAAATGCAAACCTGCAGTAACTACCATTTAACATGTAACAAAACACCATTAAACATGGAACTATTACTAATAAATATGAAATATTTGCTTACATGAAATATTTCACCATTAACATATAATTATGACCATTAAACATGAGATTTAAAGCAATAACATGTATTTTTTTATGCCTGAAATACAAAAATGCAACAATAACCATTAAACATGTAACAAAACACCATTCTACATACAACTATTATCAATAAATATGAAAATTTTACTTACATTAAATATTTTACCGTTAACATGTAAATATTACCATTAGACATGTTATTCAAAGTAATAACATGCAATTTTTTATGCATTGAAAACATAACATGCAACTATCACCATTAAGCATGCAACTAATCACATTCCACATGCAATCAATACTAATAAATGTGAAAGCTTTGCTTGCATGAAATATTTTACCATTAACATACAACTATTATTATTAAACATGCGATTTAAAGAAATAACATGATTTAAAGTAATAACATGCAAATTCATTATGTCTTCAAATCCAAACATGCAACAACAACCGTTAAATATGAAATAAACACCATTCAACATGCAACAATTATCAATAAATATGAAATCTGTCTTACATGAAATATTTTACCATTAACATGCGACTATTATCATTAGATCTATAATTTAAAGCAATAGCATGTAATTTTTTATGCCTTGAAAACAGACCATGAAACAACGACAATTAAACATGCAACATGCACTATTCAACATGCAACTATTATCAATAAATATGAAATCTTTGCTAACATGTAATTTTTAATCGTTAACATGCAACTTTAAGCATTAAACATACAAGCTAACCATTAAACTTGAAATGAATTTTTAATAATATTCTTAAACATGCAACTAACACCATTAAAATGAAATAAACACCATTCGACATGCAACAGTTATCAATAAATATGAAAATTTTGCTTACACAAAATATTTTACCATTAGCATGCAACTATTACCATTAGACCTGTAATTTTAAACAATAACATGTACTTTTTTATGCATTGAAAATCGAACATGCGGCAATAACCATTAAACATGGACATAACCCATAAGTAGCCCCTTAAACTCTTATCCAACATCTCATTAGCCCATCAAATTTTTATTTTCACCCATTAGCCCATTGAACTTTTAAAAATCGTGTATCCAGCCCATTTACGTAACGCCGTTTCGCGCGTGAAACGAACGGACCGTTAAGTGAGATTGTTCAGATTTTTTTCAGTGCCACGTAGACTTTTATAATACATCTCATTAGCCCCCTGAATTTTTATAATACATCCCATTAGCCCCCCGAACTTCAATATTTTACCTATAAGCCTACATAACTCTAAAAAATGATGTTAAAAACTCTTTATAACTACATAAACCATCATTAACACAATCATGTCTTGAAAAAAATTACAAATGGTCTATTTAATTTCATTTGAACATTAATCAACACTACTAAAAAAAAGAAATTTTCGTTTTTAAAAAAAATAGTAAAACACAATCATATCTAATTTTTAATAAATAATTTTAGAATAAAGGTGACATAAAATATTAATTGTTGATAATTTAAGTACCATGAATTTGTGTTTAATATGTTTCGTCACCTTTATTCTAAAATTATTTATTAATAATTAGATATGATTGTGTTTTACTATTATTTTTTTTTTAAAAAAAAAATTTCTTTTTTTTTCGTAGTGTTGATTAATGTTCAAATGAAATTAAATAGTCCATTTGTAATTTTTTTCAAGACATGATTGTGTTGATGATGGTTTATGTAGTTATAAAGAGTTTTTAACATCATTTTTGAGAGTTATGTAGGCTTATAGGTAAATATTGAAGTTCAGGGGGCTAATGTCATGTATTATAAAAGTTCAGGGGGCTAATGGGATATGTTCTGTTATATTTGCATTGTTGGCTGCCACGTCACCAACTCCAAATGGAAAAAATCTGACGTGGACGGTAAACGGAACGGCGTTACACTGAATGGGTTTGTTACACCGTTTTTAAAAGATCAGTGGGCTAATGGGTGAAAATAAAAGTTCGGTGGGCTATTGAGATGTCGGATAAAAGTTCAGTGGGATAATTATGGATTCTGCCATTAAACATGTAACAAACATCATTCAACATGCAACTATGACAATTAAATATGAAATTTTTGCTAACATTAATTTTTAATCGTTAACATATAACTTTAACCATTAAACATGCAACCTATTATTAAACTTGAAATAAATTTTTAATAATATTCTTAAACATGCAACTAACACCATTGAACATGCGACTTCAATCATTAAACATTGAATTATGACCAATAAATATGAAACATTTCTAACATGTAACTTTTAGCCGTTTAAACTTGAAATTAATTTTTAGTATTTTAATTTTATTAATATTTTAAAATTAATATATTAATTTTAAAATATTATTTTATTATTTTAAACAACAATCGATTGTCCCTTTGAAATTTTTATTTTTTTTTTAATATGGGGCTGCTTGTTTGGCAGCCAAATAAGCTGCCAAATATTTAATTATGTATGTGCCCTGATACCTAGAGGTACCTTACCCATGCATGCCCGCAAAATATAGGCGGTATCAGAGCCCTTTGATGCTCAAGGTTCGGCACCTGCGAGCACACATTAAATATTTATTTATTTGATGTCCCTCTAAATACGGTACTGCTTACTGTAATTCCGAAACTATTGTTGTAAATTCCTCAAATTCATTAAATATGATATGTATATGTATATGTATATCATTGGAATTTTCAAGGGGTGTACGGGAGGTTACAATCCTTGGAGGGTTGCAACCCACCCCAAGGGGTGCCCTATTGGCACCCCTCCATGCCTTATAAAAGAAAGCTTTTATTTCAAATGAGATAGACAGAAGATATACAACTATTATCCAAGAACTTAAAAAGGCATTGTTGTTTTCTTTGTTTCGAGAGAGAGATCCACCATTTTGTATCCTAGTTCAAACACTTGTTAAGGAGTGCTCCTTGAACAAGTAGAATCCAAGTAATCCTGGGAGAACGTTGGCAAAACTAATTCGTAAAGCACCTGTGACAGCGCCAATAAGTTCTTAAGGACAGAGATCATCTCGACTTGGATGATTGAATCAGGTTTTTCTAGTTCTTATTGTTTTAGGGTTTTATTGCATCTAGATCTACTATTGGATGTTTGATCTGACTGATTTGCATGTTTATATTACTGTTTAATGACACTAATTTTCCCACAATCTTAAGAACTTATTGCTCTAGTGTTATTAGGTAGTAATTCGCATGTTAGGGTTTGTATATTTTCTGTAAAATATGAACTGTGCATGAAAAAACCGTAGGGCGTTCGAACGCCCGACGCACGCGAAGGCAAAAATCTGAAAATTCGTAAAAACGTTCGAACGCGTCTTCAAACGCAACTCGAACGCAAGCCTTCTGCCTTAGAAAGTTCAAACGCGTCCTGAACGTTATACGAACGTGAACTCTCTGGAATCATTCCGTTCGAACGCGTTCTCGAACGCTATACGAACGTGAACTCTCTGGAATCATTCCATTCGAACGCGTTCTCGAACGCTATACGAACGTGAACTCTCTGGAAACATTCCGTTCGAACGTGTTATCAAACGCTACACGAACGTGAACTCTCTGGAAACACTTCGTTCGAACGCGTTATCAAACGTAACACGAACGCACACACACTGGACAGTCTCGTTCGAACGTAGATACGAACGTGACACTAACGATTTTCTCCTGAAAGTATCATAAATTGCAAACTTTAATTAATATTAACTTGGTTAGTCATATACTGTAAACACATTAATCTTGGTAGTATAGATTTAAGTTATTATTAAGTTGTTTAATTATCACAAGCATACACATAGTGATAAAGTTGAAATTGATTGGTTGTTGCATAATTGGTTGAGAATTTAAAGTGTAATTTTACACAAGTAATTCCATCCATCTTGATTGACATATATATCTACACTTATCGTATTAATTGTACTATTGGAAAAGTGCAAATCTGGGTTGTGAATTGCTAAAAGATCCTATTGGAAAAAGTGTTCGAAGAATATTCGTTCATTCAATTTTCCTTCAGTATCTTTAGTTGAAATTCAAGGACTTGTGTTTATTGGAACTTTCATCCATTAGAACAACAAGTGACTACCTAGTACATCACTTTGAACAAGATCATTCGTTGATCATTGTGCAATTTGTCTTTCGTAGACTGATTGAACCCTGTTGATTTCCAGTTACAAATGGCTAGCGGAAATATCACGGTACCTGTCTCTCACGGAGAAAAGCCGGAGAAATTTGGTGGGGCAAATTTCAAACAGTGGCAGAGCAAAATGCTGTTCTACCTGACAACTCTCCAGTTGGCTAAATTCCTCAAAGATCCTCCGGGTCTTTGGAGGGTGAATCTGAATTGGCAAAGGAAGAGTGAGAACAGACTTGGATGTCTGGAGACTTCTTATGGAAGAACTGCCTTTTGGGTGGTCTTGACAATACCCTGTACAATGTGTACCAAGGCATGACTTCTGCAAAGGTTCTCTGGGAATCTCTCGAGAAGAAGTACAAAACCGAAGATGCCGGACAAAATAAATTTGTCGTGGGTAGGCTCCTGGACTACAAGATGGTAGATTCAAGGATGGTGATGTCTCAGTTGGGTGAACTGCAATTGATCATTCATGAAATACTGGATGAGGGAATGAAACTCTGTGAGATGTTTCAAGTTGCCGCTATAATTGAAAAGTTGCCTCCATCATGGAAGGACTTCAGGAGCTATCTGAAACACAAAAAGAAGCAGATGAGCCTTGAAGACCTCAGTGTTCGATTGAGAATCGAGGAGGACAATAGGATGTCCGAAAAGGCCAGCTACAAGACTTTGGAGTCTAAGGCCAACATCATTGAAGGTGTAAAGGGTAGCAAAAAGAGAAATAACAGTGGAGCTGACTCTGGGAACAAGAAGTTCAAGGGAAAATGCTACAACTGTGGAAAGAGCGGTCATATGTCAAAGGACTGCAGGAACAAGAAGTCTCAGGACAAGGGCAAGAAAAAGAAATATGAGGCCCATGTTATTGAAGGTGAGCAGCTGACTGATGATATCTCAGAGATGGAACTATCAGCAGTGGTAACCGAAGCCAACATAGTTGGGAATCCGAGAGAATGGTGGGTAGACACTGGGGCTACTCGTCATATCTGTGCAGACAGTAAGATGTTTTCCATGTACCAGAAGGTCGATTGCGGTGATCATCTGACAATGGGAAACTCGTCTACCTCTCAGGTGGTTGGACAAGGCACATTGGTTCTGAAGATGACATCCGGAAAGGAGCTAACATTGAAGAATGTACTGCACGTTCCAGATATTCGGAAGAACTTGGTCTCAGGATCTCTTCTTAGTAAGGCTGGTTTTAAGCTTGTATTTGTTTCTGACAAGTTTGTAATGACTAAGAATGATATGTATGTAGGAAAAGGATACCTAACTGAGGGTCTTTTCAAGCTAAATGTAATGACTGTTAATCGTGCTATTAATAAAGCTAGTGCGTCTGCTTATATTATTGTGTCACAAAATGTATGGCATGAGAGGTTAGGACATGTTAATTATGATACCATGCGTAAATTAATTAACATGGACCTTATACCTAAATTTACAATTGATAGCCAACATAAGTGTGAAGCATGTGTTGAAGCAAAAATGCATAGAACATCATTTCATTCAATAGAACGCAATTCTGAACCGCTAGAACTTGTACATACTGATGTATGTGACATGAATATTGTGCAAACAAGAGGCGGTAAAAAGTACTTTGTCACTTTTATCGATGACAGCACAAGATTCTGCTATGTGTACTTGCTGAGAAGCAAAACAGAAGCTATTGAAAGCTTTGTACACTATAAGAGCGAAGTTGAAAATCAACTTGGCAAGAAAATCAAAAGAATCAGGAGTGATAGAGGTGGTGAATACGTTTCACCATTCGGTGAATATTGTTCTGTGCACGGAATTATTCACAAAACCACTGCTCCTTATTCTCCTCAACAGAACGGAATTCTGGAGCGTAAAAACCGAACGTTGAAGGAAATGATGAACGCCATGTTGACAAGTTCGGGTCTACCCCAGAACTTGTGGGGGGAAGCCTTGCTTTCCGCGAACTACGTTCTGAACAAGCTTCCTCACAGAAGACTAGACAAGACACCATATGAATTGTGGAAAGGTTTCGTACCTTCCTACAAATACCTCAAAGTGTGGGGGTGTCTTGCCAAAGTAATGGTTCCTAAACCTAAGAAGGTTAGAATAAGACCCAAAACTGTTGACTGTATATTCATTGGATATGCTCACAACAGTAGTGCGTATCGATTCTTGGTACACAAGTCGGAGATTCCTGACATCAATCCAAATATGATAATTGAGTCAAGGAATGTGATATTTTTTGAAGAGACGTTTCCTCGTAAGAAAAGACAAATAACTGGGTCTCTCAAAAGGACAATTGACACTATCAAGGATAGTGATCAGGTTGACCTAGAATTAGATAAACGTGTTAATACTGAGACAATCGAGCCAAGACGTAGCAAAAGAGCTAGAACGTCTAAGTCGTTTGGTCCCGATTTTCTGACATACCTATTAGAAAATGAGCCTCAAAGCTATAAAGAAGCCATGTCTTCTCCTGAGGCACCTCTTTGGAAAGAGGCGATAAACAGTGAGATTGATTCAATCCTACAGAACCATACTTGGGAGTTGGTTGATCTTCCACCAGGTTGTAAGCCGCTGGGCTACAAATGGATATTCAAAAGGAAGATGAAAACGGATGGATCAATAGATAAGTACAAGGCTAGACTTGTCATAAAAGGTTATAGACAAAAGGAAGGCCTTGATTACTTTGACACATATTCACCAGTGACTCGTATCACATCGATAAGAATGCTCATAGCCATAGCAGCTATATTTGGTCTTGAAATACATCAAATGGATGTAAAGACGGCATTCTTGAATGGTGAATTGGATGAAGAAATTTACATGGAACAACCAGAAGGGTTTAGTGTTCCTGGACAAGAACAGAAGGTGTGCAAACTTGTAAAATCCTTGTACGGATTAAAACAAGCACCGAAACAATGGCATGAGAAATTTGACAAAGAAATGTTGTCAAATGGGTTCAAAACCAATGAGTGTGATAAGTGTGTGTACACCAAATCAACTCAAAAAGGATATGTCATTGTGTGTCTCTATGTAGATGATATGCTGATAATTGGTAGTAATCATGTAATGATTCAGTCTACAAAAAACGTGTTATCCAGCAGATTTGATATGAAAGATATGGGGATAGCTGATGTGATCCTAGGAATAAAGATTTCTAGGACATCAGACAGATATATATTATCACAGACTCATTATATTGAGAAGATACTCGATAAATATATCAAAGGGGATCTAAATGTGGCTAGAACCCCTGTAGACCTAACTCTTCATTTATCAAAGAATACTGGTTCAAGTATATCGCAATTAGAGTATTCGAGAATCATCGGAAGTCTGATGTATCTCACGAATTGCACACGACCTGATATCGCTCAAGCTGTGAATCGGCTAAGCAGATATACGAGCAATCCAGGACATAACCACTGGAAAGCCATAGTAAGAGTTTTGAGGTATCTGAGAGAAACTTCAAAATATGGGCTACATTACGAGAGATATCTTGTTGTACTAGAGGGATACAACGATGCTAACTGGATATCTGATACGATGGATTCCAAATCCACGAGTGGATTTGTTTTCACACTTGGTAATGCAGCCGTGTCATGGAAATCCTCGAGGCAAACATGTATTGCCCGGTCTACTATGGAATTAGAGTTCATAGCGTTAGACAAAACAGCGGAAGAAGCAGAATGGCTTAGAAACTTCCTGGAGGATATTCCTAGTTGGCCCAAATCGGTGCCAGCGATTAGCATACATTGTGATAGCCAATCGGCAATTGGGAGAGCCCAAAATACAATGTATAATGGTAAGTCTCGACACATACGTCGGAGACATAATACCATACGTCAACTGCTCTCAAGTGGCATAATAACGATCGATTATGTTAAGTCGAAGGAAAACTTAGCGGATCCACTAACTAAAGGTTTACCTCGAGAGCAAGTTGAGAAGTCATCGAGGGGAATGGGCTTGAAGCCTATAATCTAAGAATTGTCACTGTGGAAACCCAACCTAGCTGACTGGAGATCCCAAGATCTAGGTTCAAAAGAGACAACAGAAACTTTGTGCAATTCAAAACAAGCACTGAAGAGTTTCGTACTCTTTCCCATTCCGATAATGACGCTGAGTGCTGTCTGTCATTGGTTAGGATAAGCTAAGGCTTTTAATGATCACTATATTAGGAGATGAGTCCTAATGGGGGTAAAGACAGATTACCTCTTCATAGTAGATCACCTATTTCAAGTAAGAAGTGAGGCCGCTTCCATGGGAACCTTTAAAGGCGGGTTACCCTAAAGTGCTTGATGAATCCAGGACCGTTGTTCAGGGCCAAAATGAACACAACCGTAGAACGGGAAAATGGTCGAATTAAAGCTGTGTGTTGGCAATTGTCTTGGTTTACACCAACGGCAGAACAGTTCAAGACTATGGGTCACTGGTTTGCCAAGTAAATCCGATTGTCATTCACTAGGAAAGGTTCAAGGCGAAAACTACCTCTTTCGATGCAGCTTTAGCTCATGGTATCTCTCTCACGTGCCTGAATGAATATTTGAAGAATTGTGGGGGATTGTTGTAAATTCCTCAAATTTATTAAATATGATATGTATATGTATATGTATATCATTGGAATTTTCAAGGGGTGTATGAGAGGTTACAATCCTTGGAGGGTTGCAACCCACCCCAAGGGGTGCCCTATTGGCACCCCTCCATGCCTTATAAAAGAAGGCTTTTATTCCAAATGAGATAGACAGAAGATATACAACTATTATCCAAGAACTTAAAAAGGCATTGTTGTTTTCTTTGTTTTGAGAGAGAGATCCACCATTTTGTATCCTAGTTCAAACACTTGTTAAGGAGTGCTCCTTGAACAAGTAGAATCCAAGTAATCCTGGGAGAACGTTGGCAAAACGAATCCGTAAAGCACCTGTGACGGCTCCAATAAGTTCTTAAAGACAGAGATCATCTCGACTTGGACGATTGAATCAGGTTTTTCTGGTTCTTATTGTTTTAGGGTTGTATTACATCTAGATCTACTATTGGATGTTTGATCTGACTGATTTACATGTTTATATTACTGTTTAATGACACTAATTTGCCCACAATTAACCCTCAAGTTTGACGGACAAGGACAATCGTGAGTGCGTGACTCGTCTTTTAGCCTTGAGTAACGAGCCCGGCAGTGCGGTCAGGCACGGACCAGAAGTTGGCGCCCCACTTCTCCTCTAGCTATCGAAAGGTTGCGGTGCCGCTGATAGAGTGATAGGGGCAAAACGGACCTCTTACTGTCCAAATTTTTATAATTAATACCGTGAATCATGCGACAGTTTGTAAATGCGAAAAAGGAGGGAGGGTCTGTCGCCTTCATAATTTTAATAAAATAAATAAAAACTACAAACACAGAGTGTTCGAACACGTCAGCACCCACCGAATTATATGAATGCAACTGAATTTACGGTTCAGTCCTTATAATTTTAAAATATGGGTAATGGGGACACTCTTGAGATGTCTTAAATTTTATAAAATCTTAAGCGAGTCATTAAAATGAGGTTCCTAACGATAAAAAATAAAAAATATATGTCATATTATACATTAAAAATTGAATTTTTTTTTTAATTTTGATCTTAATTTTGAGTCAAATTTGACGGCATCAACCAATCATCTATGTCAACTCTCCCAAAGGTCATCTCTGATGGGAAATTTAATCAGAAAAAAAGGGTGAGCAATTTGTGATTAATCGAGAATAATCGGTGAATAAACGGAAACTAATTGGGAAATATTAAAGTTGATTCTTTGCATGTTTGAGAATAAAAAAAATTCAAAATTCATTTATCAAGATCCTCCAAAAATCACTAAAAATTATTCATTAATTATGAAAAAATACTAAACAATTCAAGAGTCTTTAGTTAATGTCAATATAAATAGGGACCATTTTGATAGAAAAAAAAAATTATCATTATTTAAAAAATATAATAAATTAAGGATACTAGTGTTATTATTCCGTAATAATTTTTTAAAATCAAGTATATTCTCACTCTATCAATTGTTTCTAACATAATATTTTTTTTCACACAAAATCATTAATCAAAATTAAAAAATTAATTTAAAAATAAAACCGAACGATTTTTGAGAAATAAGAAATCAATCGATTAATCTGTTAAAATCACCATAAATATGTATCAATTTAAAGAGGTTAAAATTGACCGGATTGAATCGCTCAAATAATATTTTATAATTAAATATTGATTAATTGGAGTTTAAATAACACATATTGAAGAAAAATAATAATTATACTCCCATGATCATAGGGAAACTCTGCATACTCAATTCAAAAAAATTTCAAGCGTCTTCATAATCAAACTCAATAAATAAAAAGGTCGACATCGACAAGATATTGAATAATGGATGCTTTCCTTCATTTAGTTTGGCATATTTTCCATTTATTATGGCATGGAGTCCGCCCACTTTTTAAGAAATTCTCTAATATTTATATGATGTTGTATTTAAGAGATACGTCTCTTAATATGTCATATAGGAGAGACACAAATTAAAAGGACATGTCCTCTAAGAATGATAGAATATAACTCTTGAATTTAAAGAACATCATGGAATGGTATAGCCTTTAGAAGAATTATATCTTTAAACTAAATGGTGCCTACAAAGGCACTCCTACATGTCTATAAATAGACCTTATTAGGTTCTCATTAATTCATTCATTTTCCCCATTTGTCTACATACATAATTCGAGAGTAAGGAGAAAAAAAGTTTCCACTATTTTCAAGTTTGCAGATCTTGATTTAAGGAGTGCCCCTTTTGATCAAGAAATAACCAAGTATCATGGAAAAACGTTATCCAAAAGATCCGCAAGTGTACTGAGGCGGGGTTAATAAGTTCTTACGGACAAAGATTTCTCTACTTGGTTTGAAGTATTCATCTTCTATAAAAATATTTCACAGGCTTTTCTTAAGATTTTGAGTTTTTATTTTGATTTATGGTTTGCATATTTTTGCTTGAATTATGCATGTAAAAAGTAATAAATGACATATATCGCTTACAAACTTAAGAAGTTATTAACTTATATATGTTGTTTATTCTAGTTTATGCATGTATTATTCATCTTTTGCTCTAAAAATGTGTTATTCACATGAAATTTATGTAAAGACGTTCGAACGCCCGTCAAACGCATAAGAAACACACAGTGTTCCGTATTTTTGTTCGAATGCGGTGACAAACGTCACTCGAACATGAGCTCTTTGGAAAGGTTCGTTTGAACGCGTTAACAAACCCTACACGAACGTGAACTCTCTAGAAAGCTTCATTCGAACTGATGAACAAACGTGATATTAACGCAAGTCATACCTGGAATATTTTCAGACTTGAATTAATTTTGGTGAAATAATATACATGATTTAGTTTGCTTCAATTCATAGATTTAGATCAATCAAGTATCTAGTCAAGCGACATATGTTATACAAAAGTTTTACTTATGAAATTTGGTTATATAGACATAAGTTGAATAAATACATAGTGTAATATTAACTTAGTAAAAATCATATACTGAAAATTTATAAACTTGGTAGTATAGATTTGAGTTAATATTAGTATGTTCAATTATCACATGCATGCACCTAGTTTACTATGTTGATAAAGTTGGAAAATTTTAATCTTGTTCATTGATTGTTACATACTTGGTTAAGAATTAAAAGTGTATCACAAGGACTTGTCTGAGTGTTATACAAGTAATTCATTCTGAACTTGACTATTTATAATTAATTGTTATACGTGTAATTGAGAATTGAAGTGTTAACACTAAGATTGAATGCCTAAGATTTTCTATTGAGAAAGTGATTAAGGAAATTCTTACACCAAGATGATAAGAGCCCAAAAGGACATGGATTTTAGTGGTTATACCGGACCCCCATCGTCCTCTGGGAATATTCATTTGTTCAATTATCATAAGAAATTTTAGTCACAAATTCAAGAACTTGTATTATTTGGTATCACTATCCAAAATAATAATAATTGGAGTCTTAGTATAACACATAAACCGAATCATAAAATTGATCATTGAGTAATTTATCTTGTGAAGACTTATTAATTATTTCACAATTATACATGGTTACTGGATTCATCCTAGTACCGGTTGCTCATAGAAAAAAGCTGGATAAGTTCGGTAGAGCAAACTTCAAACAATGGTATAACACAATATTATTCTACTTGACTACACTACAGTTGGTTAAGTATCTCAAGGAAACTCCTCTAAGTCCTGTGGAGAGAGAAATTGAAGCGGTTTGGCAACTACAAGTTGAGGCATGATCGTAAAATGACTTCTTGTGCAAAAACTACCTCTTGGGTGGTCTTGATAACACCCTGTATAATGTGTACTAAGGCACAAGTTCTGTAAAGAAACTCTGGGAATCTATTGAAAAGAAATATAAAAGATGTCGGACAAAGAAAATTTATTATATGTAGGTTCCTAGACTATAAAATGCTAGATTCAAGGACAGTAATGTCTCAATTGGGTGAACTACGGTTGATTATTCATGAAATATTAGATGAGTGAATGAAACTCAGTGAGATATTTCAAGCTTCCAAATCATTGAGAAGTTGTCTTTATCATGGAAGGACTTCAGGATTTATTTGAAACACAAGAAGAAACATATTATTCTTGAAGATTTAACGGTTCGATTACAAATCGAAGAGGATAATAGGAAGTCCGCGAAAGCTAGCTACAAGACTATGAAGTCTAAGGTCAACTTCGTTGAGGGTGGAAAAAGGTAGCAGAGATGATTCTTCTCAAGGAAACAAAAAGTTCAAATAAAAGTTCTAGGTTTGTGGAAAAAGTGGTCAAAAAGTTTCAATATAAAGGCAAGAAAAAGAAGAATGAGGCTTACGTCACTGAAGATGAGCTGATGACTGATGAGATCTCAAAGTTGAACCTTTCAGCAGTTGTAACTAAAGCCAACTTAGTTGGAAACCCAAGAGAATGATGGATAGACATTGGAGCTACTTGCCACATATGTGATGATAGTATGATGTTTTCTACAGAAAGGTCGACAATGGAGTCCAATTGACTATGGGAAATTCTTCCACCTCTAAAATGGTAGGATAAGGCACAGTGATTCTGAAGATGACTTCCAGGAAATATCTGACGTTGAAAATTATGTTGCACGTTTTGAACATCAGGAAGGATCTAATTTCAAGATTTCTCATCAACAAGAATGGCTTTAAGTTGGTATTTATTTCTAACAAGTTTGTTCTTACCAAGAATGATGTTCATGTAGGAAATTGATACCTCACTGAGGGCATTTCCAAATTCAATGTAATGACTGTCAATCGATACAATGTTATTATTAATAATAAAGTCATATCTTCTGCATATATTATTGAGTCACAAAATGACATGGTAGGTTGAGGCATGTTAATTATGATTTAATGCGTAAATTAATTAACATGGACCTTATACCTAGATTTACAATTGATAACCAACATAAATATGAAGCATGTGTTGAAGCAAAAATGAATATAACATCATTTCATTCCATAGAACGAAGTTTTGAACCCTTGTAACTTGTTCACACTAATGTGTGTGATATGAATATTGTGCAATCTAGAAGCGGTAAAAAATACCTTATCATTTTTATCGATGATAGCACAAGATTCTATTATATGTATTTGTTGAGAAGCAAATATGAAGCTATTGAGAGCTTTATACACTATAAGAACGAAGTTGAAAATCAACTTGGCAAGAAAATCAAAAGAATCAAGAGTGATAAAAGAGGAGAATATGTGTCACAATTCGATGAATATTGTTCCAATCATGAAATTATTCACAAAACTAATGTTCCTTATTCACCTTAACAAATGGAATTGCATAACGCAAGAGTCACACGTTGAAAGAAATGATGAATGTCATGTTGACAAGCTATAGTTTATCCTAGAACTTTTGGAAGCCTTACTTTTCGTCAAATATGTTCTGAACAAGTTAAGATTGGACAAGACACCAGATGAATTTTGGAAAGGTCGCGCACTTTCCTACAAATACCTAAAAGTGTGGGGGTGTCTCGCCAAAGTGATGGTTCCTAAACCTAAGAAGGTTAGAATAAGACCAAAAATTGTTGAGTGTATGTTCATTGGATATGCTAACAACATTAGCACGTATTGATTTTTAGTTTATAAATTTGAGATTCCTGACATCAATCCAAATATGATAATTTACTCGAGGAATGCAACATTTTTTTAAGAGACATTTCATTGTAAAGAAAAATAAAGAATAGAGTCTCTCAAAATGACTATTGACACTGTTACAAGTAGTTATCAAGTTAACCAAGAATCAGATGAACTTAAAAATATTGAGGGAATTGAACCTAGAAGTAGCAAGAGAGAAAGAACGTCTAAGTCATTTGAATATGATTTTCTAACATATCTGTTAGAAAATGAGCCTCAAAACTATAGAGAAGCGATGTCTTCTTCAGACACTCATTTGTGGAAAGAGGCTATCAATAGTGAGATTGATTATTGACACACTCACAAAGTAGTTATTTACTCCGAAGTATAAGAGTGTCGAAGTAATAAAATAATCATGTAAGTCTAGAGTCGATCCATATGGAATAGATTTAGTAAAATAAAATAACAATTCGAGTAAGAATAAAAAGACTTGAATTGTTTGAAGTGATTGAGAAATTTTAAATTAGATTGCAACAATAAAATGCTGGGGTTAGGAGATCCACTTTTAATATTTCAAAATTAAAAATCTTACTTTTTATAATATATATATCGTCAATATTACCCAGTTAATTTATTTCATGAATTAATTATGCCAAAACAAATAAAACCAGCCATAAAGACGGTGATAGCTTTTGTCTATAACAAGTCCAATTATGTACTCAATAATGCCAAATAAATAAAACCAACCATATAGGCGGTAACAAAGTTTGTCAATAATTAATCCAGATTTAAATTAAATATTAATCATTAGATTACAATTTATATATTATAATATAAATAAGACTAATCTATATTTTCATATTAAAAGCTTCACCATTTACCCCAGCAGTATGAAATTAGCTACTAATGATTTGAATAAAAACACTCATAATTTTATGACTAAAAAAAGAAATTACAAGAAAGCTTAAAAAAATAAAATACACAAGAGCTGAAACTCCAAAAATTTTCAGAGAGAATTGTTGAAATCAGACTAAAGAAATGAGGTGTTGAGCACCTCTATTTATTGAGGT
This sequence comes from Zanthoxylum bungeanum, assembly GCA_019454045.1. Lineage (NCBI taxonomy): Eukaryota > Viridiplantae > Streptophyta > Magnoliopsida > Sapindales > Rutaceae > Zanthoxylum > Zanthoxylum bungeanum. Next base: position 232,286 of record SKCR01023791.1, read on the forward strand.
GTTGAGCACCTCTATTTATAGAGGTGTTGAACACCTTCTGCTTGCATGCAAGCACATAAAAATTCAAGTAATTTCTCCACCAAACAAGCAAGCATGTTTGAAGGAAGTTGACAATTCACCTCTTCCTAATTTTTTTCATTTGACTTTAATAATTACATATAATACACTTTGGACTTTCATCAATTTCGGCCTTGAAAACTTAAGAAATATAAAATCTTGCCAACAATAAAGTTGTAGATATTTGAGTTTTCTTTTATCTGGAACTTGAATCACCACAATCTGATATCGGAGTCAAAGATTATGGCCAAAATACGAAAATTACACAAAGTTGGCATTTCCAAAATTGTACAAAGTTAGAACGCCATTTTAAGTTTCTGGCCTCCAAGATCCAAATGTCATGTATATTTTTCTAGTTATGCATCCAAAGTATTTTTTCACCTACATATATTTAATTATTATTTTACAAATGTGCTAAATTAAATGGATTAATGAAACTACAAGTGTAAAATGATTAATTTTTCTTTTAATAAATGTGCACTTTTTTAGTGTTCATCACACCCCCTAACCAGCTTATTACTAGTCCCTAGTAATTTAAGCGAAAACTAACAAAATAAATTCTTATCCAAGTTAGTAATTGTTTCATTTCTTTCTAAATTATCAAATAAGTAAATTTTCATGTACTTTTTAACCTTATTCCATACACCCAAAAAAGAAAGTATCAATCAATTCATTGTGCCCACAATAATCACAGATCTTGTTGAAAAGAGAGTAATATATTTTCTAGCGTTATATCAGAATTCACACCTTTTGGCAAAAAAAGTTTATTTATAAATACAAAATAGTTTTTTTTTAAAATAATAATACATCTTCAATCCTTATAACGAGTTTTGAGCCAGTGACTCCCAAACCAGTTAGCTTTAGGGCACCAGGTGTTAAGACACCCATACAGACTTAATTGCTCGGATCTCAAATGTTAAAAAGAAAATGTGTCTGATTTCCTTAAGCTTTTGCTTTAACCTATGTAATGAGTTTTGAGTCAGTAACTCCCAGGCCAGATGGCCATATGGCACTAAGTGTTAATACACCCATACAGACTTAATTGCTCGAGTTAGAAAGGCTAAGAAATCAAACTTATTTACACATTTTTTTACAAACTCAAGCTCTACCATTTTACGCGAACAATCACTGCTTGCTGAGGCAAGATTAGTATGGAATTGACAATTGAATTTATGACTATTTAAAATAAAAAAAAAATTACAGATTAAGATTCAAGTCCGCTCTACGCTTCTTGCCACGATCGTTATCAGACCAGTTCAACTTAGAAAGAATGAGGTCAATTTTTGGTTCATAAGCTAAGAGTTGGTCAATTATTTCATCAGCTTTTCTTGCAATTAGGACAATATCTTTTACCGGTTTCGAAATATACCCGAGTATTTTGGCATCATCAAGAAATACTAAAAGAAAATCGAAAAAGTGATCAACATTGAGTAGTCCGATGGGGTTTCGGTGAATATTCAAGTTCGCCCATGATGCAACTGTGAATATTTCTTCCAATGTGCCTAGCCCACTTGGTAAAGTAATAAAGCGCCAGCATGATAAATCATTTTAGAAAGTCTTTCAGACATACCTGAGATAATGCATTCTTCTCAATTTGATTTTTCGATAAGGTTTTCGTCTGCCAAATGTTTTGGAATGATCCCCAAAACTTGACTGCCACCTTATTGCACAGCCATTGAAACATATCTCATCAATCCAATATTGCCACCGCCATATACTAAGTGCATGTTTCTTTCCGCCATAACTCTTCCCAATTCTTTTGCAGCTTCAATAAACTCTGGTTTAGATCTAGAGCTAGTTTCACAAAACACACAGATATTAGTGACTTGTTGTATTGAAATTTTCTATATTTTTTTGCTCTCTCTCTCTCTCTAATCTGGTTGTTTCAAAGAGATAAATGACAAGTTGAATTTATGGATCCTGAAAAAGGGTGAGTAATAAATGCACTAGTTGTAAAATAACAACTGTTAGATGAACTGTAAAATAGATCGTGAAAGTCAAAAAATTTAGATACTATCGGCAAAAGTAGATGAAATCAAAATAGTAAATCAAAACAGTAATTTAAAGTAAATGAAATCAAAATAATAAATTGAAATAATATGTACTGGTAGTTGTGATTTTGGCTCACATCTTCCTCTGGTTTTACGTCTAGTAATGGCTTGAACGCCCTCTATAGGTTGAGAATATGTTTCCGATCCAATCTTCTTATAAATTGACAAACATGGTCTTTTAAAGTCAGATTCCCAAAACTGTATTGTTGTCTTTCTTTTTGAAATTATGTATGTAAATTGTGAATCACTCGATGAACATGTCCACTAGGATGCGTCTCAAAAGTTAATGACATATTATCTAAAGGCTCATTACTTAAGCCGTTTCTAATAAACTGAATTTTATCTTCGCGATTATCAGACGTCATTCCTAAAGAGTGACAACGAGTGTTGCACGTCCAGCATGCACATTTATAATAAACACCTAATTATTTAGCTCTTTGTTTCTTAGCATAGGTGATTTTCCCTAAACCATGCATGTAAGAAATGAAAGAGTCAAATGACTCACTTGGAACTCTTGCTTCAATTACCCAACGAATATCACTAGGAATACCATTGATCATAAATAGGCTCATTCTTTCGATGCGTGCTTTGTAAATTTTCATGAGAGTATTTTGGGGGAGGGAAGGAAAACGATTGTGGAGTTTTGCAAGAGTTTCTTCCATGCTGTAAGATTATGACAAAAAGAGAAAAGAAAAAAATGCTGCAAAACTCAAGAAAAAAATAAAAATTAGACAAATACAAAATAAAAGAAAAGAAAATCATCAATCACTATATATTGTGTTTAAAAGGAAAAAAGATTCTTAAAAATTTGAACACTCCAAAAATAGTTTCAGACGTTGTCCATTCACTTTAAATACATCACCATCCTTAGGATTCTCAATGTCAATAGCGTCATATGGTTAAATGTACTTCACAATAAATGGGCCACTCCATTTGGATTTCAATTTTCTAGGAAATAAATGAAGACGAGAATTATAAAGCAAAACGTTTCGATCAATTTCAAATATTTGTCGTGAAATTCGACTATCATGAAATACATTAGTTTTAGCATTAAAAATTTTCGCTTTCTCATATAAATCATTCCTTAACTCTTCAAGTTCATTTAATTGCAGTTTACGTTAATGACTATCATTTTCAAGGTTTTAATTGAATGCTTTAATAGCCCAATATGCCTTATGCTCAAGTTCTACAGGAAAATGACAAGGATTTCCATAAACTAGACGATAGAGAGATATTACCAAAGATGTTTTGAAAGTTGTTTGTTATGTCCAAAGTGCATCAGTCAGTCAAATAGATCAATCTTTGCGATTCAGGTTGATTATTTTTCCAAAATTTGTTTGATTTCCCTATTCGCTTATTCAACTTGACCATTTGTCACTACAAGAAAAAAGGCCTTTACTGACACTAAGGTTAGTGACACTAGGCTAAAAGTGTAAGAAACGACGTGTAAATGGGCCTATTTCCGTGTTTTTCACTTAAATATCAATAATTACTGACACTATGGTATCAGCGATTTTAGTGTCAGTAATTACTATTACAATAGTATCAGTAAGAAATAAAAAAAAAAAAACACGTAGTCGTCTGGAGTCGAACCAACACCTCGCGGAAGTGACGTTTTTCGCATATATTACTGACACTAGAGTATCAGTAAATTTAGTGTCAGTAATTAATGATACCTTAGTATCAGTAAAAAAATTAAAAAAAAATATTATTTCCTTAAGTCTGCTGGGACTCGAAATTGTAACCATTGATATAAATTTTTTTTTTATTGTAAGGCTTTACCACTGGGCCAAATCGTGACTTTTGTTCCTTAAACCGCGGTTTATAAAAATATATATGTATTTGTCGGGTCAAAACCTGAACCGTAGTTACCAAATCAATCTTAGTAATTTAGGGTTCCTCTCATTCCCATTGATATAAAATCTCACCATCGGGACACATTAATAGCACTTTGTTGTTCGTTTGATTAATTAACATTTTTAAGATTCAGATCACGGTTCACGCTCACAGCAGAGATGGCTGTCTCTCTGCGGTTCGCTCTTCTACTATTCGCTGCTTTTGTTTCATTTCAGTTGATCTACGCTTCTGATGATGCCACGGTACCGTCTTCTTCTCTTCTTCTTTATTTTAAAAAAAAAAAAAATATGTGTTGCTTGTGTTTGTATGTATACGAATCTGATGATGCCACGTTTCAGATCTTGTACGAGTCGTTTGACGAGTCATTCGATGGACGAGGGTCGTTTCTGAGAAAGATGATTACAGAGGTGACTTTTTTTGTTGTTGAAGTTTTTGATCTGTATTTATTAGCCATGTTAAGGAAAGTTGTTGCTTTTCTTGTTACTTATTAAGTTTTGGAGATTTTAATTATTGTTGATTTTATTCCAAGTGATATAATTGCGAGACGAGATATTTAGAAACTAGAAAGTGGAAACCATAAAAAAATAAATAGGTTTTGGTGCATTTAGATTATAGACATAAACCCCTCCATCCATTCGGTGTGAGTGTATGTTAAGTGATTTGATTAGGATTCATTTTTTAACTTTAATGTGGCGAAGAAATATGTTTAAAGTATTTCTCTGTGTTTGTGTGTTGTGAAAGAAGTGTTAGTTGTTGTGTTCTTCGTGTTGGGATGCAATGGTTCTTAGTGTTTTGAAGGTATTTGTGTATAAGAGATCAAGCAGGGAGTTATCTTTTAGATTTTTATCGAGTCCTAACTTACTGTTGACATTCCAATACCTGTGATTTTGCCAGCACAACAGTAACAGTATCAGGATTTGATTCACGTGCCACAGTGGCTTTTTTCTGGTTGTTCCCGACATTTAGAATATTTTTTCATGTTTTTAAGATTATGACTTATGTTGTAAACTCTAATATTGGAGATTTATTTAGAGATTTGCTAAATTGTAATTTATCCGTCACTGCCACTCTTGCTAAAGAAGCCGCTCTCTACTTTCAGTCTCGTAAGTTCGATGAGTGCCTCGATTTGCTCAAACAGCTGTTGGAGAAGAAGCCCGATGATCCTAAGGTGATTTTAACACTTATCTTTAATGCTTGATGATTGGATCTCCTTACTTGTTTTTCTGGTTTACTGTTGGAAAAGATACGCCTTTGATTGAAATCTTAAAATGTGAGTGAATTGAGATAGTAGATTTGTTGGAAGACTGAGCATGACTGTTATTAAGCACTAGAGTAAGTGTCTCTGTGAGCTAAGAAACTATTTTTAGCAGAGTTACAAAGTTATGATATATATATATATTTTGGTGATATGCAACAATGAGAATATTTAGAATATGTCTAAATGAACTAATATTGATATGATAATTCTTTTTTATAGTGTCCAATGCAGCCTGGAAGTTTTGAATGCGGTTATTATGTGATGAAATACATGCAGCAAATTGTAACCAATGTGAACATTCTAAAAGACAATGTAAGTTAACAATAGTTAAGTTTTATCACTAGTCAATTAAGATATCTTACTGTTTAAAATTCTAACTTATAAATATTTTAAAGTTCAAGGGGATTAATGAGTACACTCTGGAAGATATAACGCAACTCCGTGATGATTGGGCAATATATGTTGCACATATAATCACACAGTATAATGAAGAGGTAATTACAAGGACATGTTTTACAGAGGTGATTATTACTTCCTATTTTTTCACTTTAATTCATGACATATTGGGAATCTTCTATTCTTGCAGAATACAAATGACAAGGACAACATAGCTATTGTTCGTTGAGTTAATGAAGTAGTATGGTATTTATCTTTTCTGTAAATTAATACATTCTTGTTTCTACTTTTAGCTTAGAATTTTTTCCCCAGATTTTTTACTTCAGTGAAAGCAATATGAATCATATCTTTTATTTCAGTTTTATGCCCTGATGGGTTTAATTTGGTGGGTTAATTTGTTTTATTTGTGAGTTTTGCTAGTGGGTAAGATTGCTTTGAGACTTGAAAGTTAAAACAATCATGATGTAAAATATTATATTAACAGTGTCTCGATGTTCTCTATGTCAGACATGAACTTGGAGATAGTTTTTTACCTGATGAAGTTTTGCCATGTTCTGATTGATACTTGTTGAAACCTTTGGGGGATATGGCACCTGTCATATGATGTGCTTTGAGGTGCAGCATGAATGCTATGGAAGCAGTATTTGATATATTGAGATCTAACATGTTTATCTCATCTATTTTTATGGCAATTACCTGGAATGTTACATTCTAGTACATTTTGAGCTTTGAACTTTTAGTTTCCAGGAATTCCATAATGAACAACTATCTTGTCATCTTGATTTGCTTCCTGCATTTGGAAACAGTATTAGATCATGTCATCTGATAAACTTCATCTGGTTCATGAGATCCTTTTATTTCAGTTTTATGTCCGTCTATATATATATATATGTGTGTGTGTGTGTGTGTGTGGTGTGTGTGTGTGTTATTGATTTGTTTGTTTTGGTGATTATGTAGCGGTATGAAAGATACAACTTGTTATTATGGATGCCATTTGGTTTTTTATATGCATGCTCTTAGGTTGTTGGTATGGTTATTGTCAATAAGTGCTTTATGTGACAAAAATTAGATTAGGGTTATATTTTGTATTTTTATTTGGATGTAGTTAATGTTTTTATTTATGAAGATATCGATTTTTTTTGGAAGTCCATCTAATTCTTAACATTTGGTTTATAATTTCAGATTTTGTGCCAGATATCATATTGTTGGGGGATTGTTGCAAGCTTCTCAACAAGTATCATGAATTTTGGTGGGGGCATGACATTTTGATGGGACTTTAAGTAGTTTTTTTTGAAATATATATATGTTAATTTAAAGATTGTCTATGGAGTTTTTGTATTCATCATGTGATACTGTTGAATTGATTAATACGATTAATCTATTATATTGCGAATTTTATATAAATGTAATTTTTTAGTTTTTTATTTCATTGAGTTGGTATATATATATATATTTTATGATTAATTTAATTACAAAAAATAAGAAATATAATTGTGAAATAATACGATTTTTAAATTTTAAAAGATATTGACGGATATTGATACTATAGTAACAATAATTACTGACACTAAAAATCAAATATATGCGATATACTGATACTGCAGTGTCAATAATTACTGACACTAAAATAGTGTGAGAGATTACTGATACCATAGTGTCAATAATTTTTGATACTACAGTATTAACGTTTACTGACACTAAGAATCACTGACACTAGAAACTAGTGTCAGTGATTTCTGGCTGCGGCAACACTGACACATTTATATAGTGTCAGTAAAACCCTTTACTGACACTAATTTAGTATCAGTAAAAGCCTTTTTTCTTGTAGTGTGTCTGAGGGTGATAGAAGGTGGAAACTTTATATGTAACTGCATACTTTTTCATTAAGGACTTAAAAGTCATATTACAAAAGTGTTTACCTTTATCACCTATAATGGCTTGAGATATTCCAAATTTTAAAAATTTAGTCACAGTTTTGTGATCATTGTTTCGACAAGGAATCACTTCAACTCATTTTGAGACATAATCGACTAGAATTAAAATATATAAAAATCCAAATGACGGTGGAAATGGACCTATGAAATCTATTCTGCAATAATCAAAGATTTCGATGACAATGATTAGATTTAAAAGAATCATATTTCTTTTTGAAATGGATCCAAACTTTTGATAATTTTCACAAATTTTGCAGATAGCATGTGTATCTTTAAAAATGGTGGGCCAATAAAATCCACACTGTAAGATTTTTATAGCGGTTTTCTTAGATGAGAAGTGACATCCACATGCTTCTGAATAATAAAACTGAATAACATCACTTGTCTCATTTTCCGGTATTCATCGTCGGAAAATTTGATCAGGGCAATACTTGAACATATATGGATTATCCCAGTAGAATCTTTTGACTTCAGTCAAAAATTTCTTCTTGTCTTGATGGCTCCAATTTGCAGGTATTTTTCCTGTTGCAAAAAAATTGACAACATTAGCATAACAAGACATTGTATTGATAGAAAATAAAAAATCATCAGGAAAAGAGATTGACCGGAGTCGTGTCAATTGATGACTCATTTGTAAGTCTCGACAAAAGATGCGCGATAATATTCTCTGTTTTTTTCTTGTCCTTCATTGTGAGATTGAATTCTTGAAGCAGCAAAATCCACCGTAGTAATCTTGCATTTGCAACCTAGACATCAAATATCTAGCAGCAGCATGGTCAGAATAAACAATAGTTGAGGAACCAATTAAATATGATCGAAATTTGTCCAATGCAAATATTATAGTAAATAGTTCTTTTTATATGGTAATGTAATTCATTTGTGCACTGTTTAAAGTTCTACTTGCGTAATAAATTACATACGGCTTACCTTCATTTCTCTTTCATAATACTGCATCAACTTCATAGTCATTGGCATCACACATTAGCTCAAAAGGCAAAGACCAATTAGAAGATTGCATGATAGAAGCATAAGTTAAAAGACTGATAATATTTTCAAATGATATTTGACATTCTTTTGTCCATTCAAATGTTGCATCTTTTAATAGAAGATTACACAAGGGTCTGGATATGGTACTAAAGTTTTTAATGAACCTCCAATGAAATCCTACATGTCTTAAGAAAGAACGGATTTTCGTGACTGTTTTTTGTGGTGGCAATTTAGCTATTACCTCTATTTTTGTCTTGTCAACCTCAATACCTTTAGATATTACAAAGTCCAAAAGACATTTTCCTAAATGCAAATGTTCCAAATGGACATGTGAAAGTGGTCTTTTCTTGGTCTTCTAAAGTAATGAGAATTTGATAACAACGTGAGTAACCATCAAGAAAGCAATAGTATGGATGTCCTGATACTCTTTCCAAAATTTGACCAAGAAATGGTAAAGGAAAATGATCTTTTCTAGTGGCATCATTTAGTTTTCTATAGTCAATGCACATTCGCCAACTAGATGGGATTCGAATTGTAATTAATTTTCCTTTATCATTTTTACGACAGTTATTCTAGAATTTTTAGGCACAACTTGTATAGGACTTACCCACTTACTATCGGAGATATGGTAGATAAGGTCTACATCAAGAAGTTTAGGGACTTATATTTTTACCACTTCTTTCATGTGAAGGTTTAATCTTCTTTGAGGTTGATGATATGTCCTAGCATTATCTTCTAAATGTATTTTGTGTGTGCATATCAAAGGATTAATTCCTTTTATATCTTTTAAAGTCCATCCAATTGCCAGTTTATGTTCTCTTAATACATTTAAAAATTTACCTTCTTGATTGCTTGTGAGGGAAGAAGAAATTACCACATGGTAAGTTTGTTTATCTCCAAGAAATGCATACTTCAATCCTTCTGGCAAAGTCTTTAACTCCAATTTGGGTGTTTCCTCATGTTTTTCTTCTTTCAGCGCTTATAGTTCCTCAAAATTCGGTTTCTTTCCATCATCTTTCAATACCTGTTTAGAATCAAGTAAAAAATATTAGGAATATCCGAATCTAATTGCATACTTGATTCAAGAAAATTAACAGTACAAATTTTCATGGGATCAGATAAACTCCCATGAATATGTTCCTCCAAAATTGGTTCAATTAGTTCCATGCTCTCATTTTCACTGTCCTCATCATATGGTTGTTTGCACATGTTTAACACATTAAGCTATAACGTCATATTGCCAAAAGATAAATTCATGATTCTATTCCTGTAATTAATTAAAGTATTAGCTGTTGCTAAAAATAGACGACTAAATATTACATGAATTGGCTTATAACTATCTGCTACAGGTTGTGTTTCCAAGATATATGAATTTATTGACTTGTAATAACACGTCTACCATAATTCCTTTCGGTACCTTAACTGATCTATCGGAAAGTAAAAGAGTAGTTGCAGTTGGTTTTAACTCGCCAATATTAAGTCATTGGTAAACCGAAAATGGAAGCAAATTGACACTGGCTCCAAGATCAAGTAAAGCATGTTCAATTTTTTGATTTTCAATAATACATGAAATAGTTGGACAACCAGAGTCTTTGTATTTTAATGCATTATTGATTGAGAGAATGAAACTTACCTATTCATTAGAAAAGCTTTGTTTCTTACCTGATGTTTTCTTTTAACGGTGCTCAAGTCTTTTGGAAATTTAGCATAAAATGGTATATGTTAGATGGCATCTAACAAATGAATATTGACCTTCACCAGTTTGAATATTTCATAAATCTCTTGGGAATGATTCAATTTCTTTGTTTTTAATGCTTGAGGAAATGGAGGTGCATGAGAAAAATGATTATCATTAACGATAGGTAATGGTTCATCTATCCCTTCCTTACCCTCCGAATCTGATTTATTTTCAGCTTTGCGAGGTTCAAGAATAGGTATGTGGATGACCTTACTGTTAGTCTCTATGACATGCCACAAGATCCTAAACATGATTATATGTGTGAAATAACAAGAAAAGTGGAGGAATCACTTACATTGTTAAATGGAGAAATTTCGAAATTTCCTCTTTGGATGAAGCTCCAAGCTTGTTGTTATGTTGTTTATTCCTTGGGTGAGTTTCCCTATCACCTAATTTGACTCCTCTAAGTGCTAGCTATGTTGAAATTTTGAAGTAAAATTTCACAACAATTGAGGGAAGTATTCGGCGAAGGTGGAGAAGAAGAGAGAGTTTTCAAAACTTGGTGGTTGTGTGTTAAAAAGCATAAATTAATTAAGCCAACTACTTACATCAACATTTGACCTTTGATGTAAATCATGTGGTCCTACCACATTTTAAATTCAAAATTTGAGTTGGCACCTTAACACACAACTTGACTTGGACCCACCAAAGTCAAAGATATTTTGTGTTCCCAAAACACAAAAAGACACACGCAAAGTCACGGGCAATTTTACTGGGTTCGTTTAATTATGATTAAACGAATTTACCGTCGCGCCATAATTAAATCCAATTTAATTAAATAATTATGCCTCGCAAAATTATTATGATAGTCGCTTTCGAATTAATTCTAAATTAATTCGTTCGCCCGAATTAAAATTCAATTTTAATTTCGTATTGAAATCTGATTTCAATTAATATATCTGATTTCAAATAAATAAATTAAATAGAAAAATCCAATTTAACTATTAAATTTATTTGATCGATTAATTCTAAATTAATCGCGTTCTCTATTCTATACGAAGTTAATCCCAAATTAATTCTTGCCGCAATTAATCCCAAATTAATTTTCTCTCTCATAATTAATCCCGGATTAATTCTATATGAGTCAAATATCATTGGTGAATCTTTGGGAAGCGACCCAAGAGATTCCTGGATATATTGGCAGTAAATACGGTTATCGGACTATCCGAACACGTGCGTACCCCGTACCATGTTCTCACCAATTTACAAGACATGCTTGGCTTCTAGCAAAGCACCGTGCCTACGCAGTTCTCCAAAAATATTCGACGAGGAATATCATCTGTATCAGGCGTAGTAATACTAATATTATGTAATACGTAATACGATCCAGTATCGGATGTCACATGTTAGGCCTAGGGCTGGCTCTGTGTCTGCCCTGTACGAAGCATATATCAGATCTTGAGTAACTAATCTTTGTAATCGGGAAGTCATGACCTAGTCATACTATCCCGATAGCTACAGCTTTAAGAGTATTAGTTCCGTATCCTGTGTGACCATCATCTTCATATGACTGAAGTGATACTCCTATCTTGACATCATATCCAATACACTATGATTCTCAGTAAACCTAATACAGCGTACACAGAACCTGTTAAAGCTCCAGATGATCAATACTAAAGTAAACTGATTGTCGCAAGTAATAGCGATGTAAGTCTCAGGTTAAAGATCACATACACTTACTCTGATTCGGATTCGGATTCCCATAGTAACATATTCATACTACCAATGGGATTCCGAGTGGGTCTATCCAGAATGAACTGTTCCCGGTCCAACGGCTAACAGAACCTCTTATTACACTTGCATAAGTATCCAATACCTAAATATATGAGAACTATGTCGTTAAGCTTCCATAACGCGGACAAGTGTAATACTAGTCTATTCTGCATTATTAATGTCCAGTCTCGATAATACTTCGACTAGGGATATTTAATAATTAAACCGTTCATGGATTAATACTGTCTTAATAATCCAATTTAACCATATGGACTTTTAGCATTAATATATATCCAAGTAATCTAATTACAATAATGATAAAATAGCAATTTCCTTTTGTCACATAGATAATTTGTATAAAAATAAAATATTCTTTACAAATAGTGATGCTATGGGTCATAATTGTCCAACAATATCCCACTTGGCCTATAGCCAATCACTCAAGTATCTAACATCTGAACTATGTACATGTCGCTCAAACTTTTGCTAAGATATAGCCTTCGTCAGCGGATCTGCAATGTTATCATCTGATGCGATCTTCTCAATCTTCACATCGCCACGATGTATGATCTCACGAATCAGATGAAATCATCGAAGGACATGCTTGGATCGTTGATAAGACTGTGGTTCCTTAGCCTGTGCGATAGCCCCATTATTGTCACAATACAAAGGTACGGGCTCAGCTGCTAACATAACTACTTCTAATCCAATTAGGAATTTTGGATCCAAACTGTTTCTTTTGCTGCCTCAGCTGTAGCAATATATTCCACTTCTGTTGTTGAATCAACAACAGTCTATTGCTTGGAAGATTTCCAGCTCACTGTTCGGTTTTTTAAACAAAATATGTACCCTGATTGCGACTTACAGTCGTCTTTGTCGGTTTGGAAACTTGCATCGGCGAACCTAATCACCTCAATTTCTCCTTCCCCATAGACTAAGAAAGCATCTTTAGTTCATCTAAGATACTTAAGGATGTTCTTTACAGCAAACCAGTGACCATCACCTGGATCGGCCTGATAGCGACTGCACATGCTCAAAGCATATGAGACATCAGGTCGCGAACATATCATGGCGTACATGATCGATCCGACTGCTGAAGCATACCGGATCCGAATCATTACATCTCTCTTATCTTGAGTTTTAGGACACATATCATTCGATAGAGAGACGCCATGTGACACTGATAGCAGCCCCCTCTTGGACTGATCCATGTTGAATCTCTTCAACACTTTGTCAATGTACGAGCTCTGTGAGAGTGCCACCAGCTTTCTAGACCTATCCCGGTAGATCCTTATTCCTAGAATAAAGGCTGCCTCTCCCAGGTCTTGTTAGTGTCCTAGACATGCCCAATGATCCTAAACAAGATTTATGTGTGAATAAAATCAAAGGAAGTTGTGGAAAAACTTACAATGATCGGATAAAGTTCAAGACTTTTTCTTTATTGTAGAATCTCCAAGCTTTGTGAATGAGTTCCAAACTCTTGGGTGAGTTTCCCTATCACCTTTCCTTGACTCCTTTAAGTTCTAGCTTGAAGAAATTGGAAATAAAAATTTCTCCTCAAAGAAGAACAAGTTTCGGCCATTGGAGAGGAGAAGAGATATGATGATTTCACTTTCCAAAAGTCAATGTGTTTTTGATACAAAGCTTGTCCAAGAAGTTTTAGATGTGTTTAAAATTGCATTAAATGCAACCAACAACTTCCATCACACATGTGACATGTTGACGTAAGTTAGTGGGTCCCACCACTTTGAATTCAAAATTCAAGTTAGCTTACATTACACACTTTGGGTCCGGTTCGTTTAATCCGACTTAACGAATTTTCCGTCGTGACGTAATTAAATCCAATTTAATTAAATAATAATGCCCAGCAAAATTATTACGGAAGTCGCTTACGAATTAATTCCAAATTAATTCGTTTGCTTGAATTAAAATTCAATTTTAATTTCGTATTGAAATCCAATTTCAATTAATATATCGGATATATTATTTTAGCCCAATTAAATAAATTAAATAGTAAAATCCAATTTAACTATTAAATTTTGTTTATGATTAATTCCAAATAATCGCGTTCTCTCTTGTTCATGAATTAATCCCATATTAATTCATGACGCAATTAATCCCAGATTAATTCTTTCTTGATAATTAATCCTAGATTAATTCTTGCTGTAATTAATCCCAGATTAATTTTCTTTCTCATAATTAATCCCAGATTAATTCTGTTCGAGTCAAATGTCATCGGTGAATCTTTGGAAGCGACCCAAGAGATCCCTAGATATATGGGCAGTAAATACGGTCATTGGACTATCCGAACACGTACGTACCCGGTACCACGTTTTACCGATTTATAAGACATGGTTGGCTTCTAGCAAAGCACCGTGCCTACCCAATTCTCTAGAAATATATTCAAGATGGAATATATATAATCTGTATTAGGCGTAGTATACAATGTATTGCGTATTACGATCCAGTATCGGATGTCACATGCTAGGCCTAGGGCTGGAATTTAGTCTGCCCCGTACGAAGCATATATCGGATCACTAGACTAGTCTCTGTAATCAGATAATCATGACCTAGTCATACTATCCCGATAGCTGCAGCATTTAAGAGTACTAGTTATGTAACTATGCGTGATCATCATCTCCATATGACTGAAGTGATACTTCCATCTTGACATCACATTCAATACACTACGATTCTCAGTAAACCTAGAAGAGGCGTACACAGAACCTGTTAAATCTCCGGACGACCAAAACCAAAGTATACTGATTGTCGCAAGTATTAGCGATGCAAGTCTCAGGTTAAGACCACATACACCTACCCTGATTCGGATTCCCATAGACACATAGTCATACTACCAATGAGACTCTGAGAGGTCTATTCAGAGCGAAGCTGTTCCCGGTCCAACGGCTAACAGAACCTCCTATCACACTTGCATAAGTATCCAATACTTAAATATATGAGAACTATGTCGTTAAACTTCCATAACGCGCACAAGTGTAATACTAGTCTATTCCGCATTATCGATGTCTAGTCTCGATAATACTACGACTATGGATATTTAATGATTAAACCTTTCGTGGATTAATATTGTCTCATATCTTGTTAATCTGGTACTAATCATATGGACTTTTATCATTTATATATGCAAGTAATCCAATTACAAAATGATAAAAGAGCAATTTCCTTTTTCACATAGTTAATTTGTACAAAAACATCATGTCTTTTACAAATAGTGATGGTCATAATTGTCCAACAATCTACTACTTGGCCTATAGCCAATCACTCAAGTGTCCAACACCTGAACTATGTATGGGTCACTCAAACTTTTGATGAGAAATAGCTTTCGTCAGCGGAAGTGCAAAGTTATCATCTGAAACGATCTCTCGATCTTGACATCGCCACAATGTACGATCTCACGAATCAGATGAAACCGTTGAAGTACATACTTGGATCATTAATGAGACCGTAATTCCTTAGCCTTTGTTGTAGCCCAGCTCAACCGCTAACAGAACTACTCATAATCCAATTAGGAATTTAATAGATCCAAAATGCTTCTTTTGCTGCCTCAGCCGCAGCAATGTATTCCATTTGTTGTTGAATCGGCAACAATATCATGCTTGGAAGATTTCCAGCTCACTGTTCCATTGTTCAAATAAAATATGTACCCTAATTGCGGCTTACATTTGTCTTTATCGGTTTGGAAACTTGCATCGGTGAACCCAATCACCTCAAGTTCTCCATCTCCATAAAGTAAGAAAGCATCTTTAGTTCGTCTAAGATACTAAAGGATGTTCTTAGCATCAATCTAGTGACCATCACCTGGATCGGCCTGATAGTGACTCCAGATGCTCAAAGCATATGAGACACCAGGTCGCGTACATGTTTGTCACAGTACGGGTTCTTGGAGAGTGCCAACAACTTTTAGATCTATCCCAGTAGATCCTTATTCCTAGAATAAATGTTGTATCTCCTAAGAATTTCATGGAGAATTTTAATAAAAGCCAAGCTTTCACGATTTTAACATGGGAATGTCATTTCTAAGAAGCAATACATCATCAGCGTATAGGAAAATCAATGTCAGTGAGCTCCCACTAACCTTCTAATATACACAAGAATCATTTTCGTTTTGAATGAAACCATATACCATTATGATCTCATCAAAATGTTGGTTCCAAGAACGCGATGCTTGCTTCAATCCATAAATGGATTGATTTAACTTGCAAACCTTGTTTGCATGTTTTGGCACGAAAAAACCGTCAGGTTGTTGTATATAAACATCCTCTAAAAGGTTTCCGTTAAGGAAAGCTGTTTTGACGTCCATCTGCCATATTTCATAATCGAACTATGCAGCTATAGCAAGCATTATTCGAATGGATTTAATCATGGCAACGGGTAAAAGGTTTCGTCGTAATCAACACCATATTGATGACGATACCCTTTCACTACAAGCCTAGCTTTGTACGTTTGTATGTTGCCATCAATGTCTGTCTTCACCATGAAGACTCATTTGCTACCAATAGGTACAATGCCTTCTGGTACATCCACCAGTGTCCAAACTTGGTTGTAAACATGGAATCCATTTCGGACTTCATGGAATCTTGCCATAAAATAGAGTCGATAGCTTGTATCGCTACCTCATACGTAGCCGGTTCATATTTCTTAATAAGATTAATATCTACATGAGGTGAGATCAGAAACCCATACATCTTAGGTTGTTTTCTGACTCTCTCCGTCCTACGCAGTTCTTGTGTAGTAGAAGATTTTGGAACAGTCTCATCCTTGATGAACTGTTCGTGTTCCGTGAGGGGATCGGTGCTAGGACAGTATCACTCCGATTTTCATCGAGTTCTAATTTCCTCCCACTTACCACTGCATTTAGGAATTCCTCTAAGGAAAACCGCATAGAGAGTAACAAATATTTTGTTCTCTTATGGGTTGTGGAAATAATATCCATTTGTTTCCCTAGGATAAACAATTACAAATAGGCACTTATCCGATTTGGGTTCTAGTTTGGCTCCATCCAAACGTTTAATATATGCCCATCATACGCAAATCTTCAAGAATGAGAAACCCAGTTTCTTTCTTGTCCAATTTCATATGGAGTCTGTCCAACAGACTTTGACGGAACCTTATTCAAAATAAGTATTGCATTGTTCAATGCGTATCCCCTGAAGAAATTGATAGCTTAGTGCGACTCATTATTGACCTTACCATATCCAATAAAGTTCGGTTTCTTCGTTCGGACACACCACTCGATTGAGGTGTTTCGGGAGGATTCCACTGTGAAAGAATACCATACTCTTTCAAGTAATCGAGAAACTCATTGCTCAATTATTTTCCACCACGGTCCAACCGTGGTGTTTTAATACTTTTTCCGGTCTGTTTTTCTACTTTGTGTCGAAACTCTTTGAATATATCAAAAGTTTCCGACTTGTGTGTCATAAGATACACATAACCATAATGTGATGCAACGTCCATAAAGGTTACGAAGTATTTATAACCACCTTTAACCTGGCTAGACATGGGCCCATATACGTCAACATGAACGAGGGTTAACAGTTCGGTTGCACGTACACCTTACCGCTAAAAGGCATTTTAGACAATTTGCCTAATAAATAAGATTCGCAGACATCATATGAATTAGGATAAAATTCGTCCATGTATCTACTCTTTGAAAGTGTGGATGTACGAGTCTTGTTAATGTGTCCCAAACGACAATGCCACAAATAAGTCTCATATGATTTACTCAGTTTGAGCTTTTTTTGTCATGTTATATTTTTGAGATTCGTTTATATTCAAAATATAAATACCATTTTTAACATCTACTGTACATATCAAAATGTCATCTTTATATACAAAACACCCAGTTTTCCTGAATACAATGTATACCCGCATCGGGTTACACTAGATACAGAGATGATGTTCCTAGTCAAACTAGGTACTAAATAACAATCACCTAATGTAATTACATGCCCCAAGGGCAGATACAAAACATAGGTCCCAATGGTCAAAACAGCGACTCTCGTCATGTTTCCGACTCGTAGGTCAATCTCGTCTGAAGTCAATCTCCTGCTAGTCAGCAGATCCTGCACACCAGTATATATGTGAGTACCATATCCAGAATCAAAAATCCAATTTTTAAAACCAGTAGTGGACATGTTATTATTGGACAATTATGACCCATAGCGTCACTATTTGTACAGATCATGGTTTTTTTGTACAAATTAACTATGTGACAAAGGAGATTTCTCTCTTATCATTTGTGATTAGATCACCTAGATGTATAAATGATAGAAGGTCCTTATGATTTGTTCCTAGATTGAGAATGATATGAGACAGTATCAGTCCACGAAGGATAAATCATTAAATATCCATAGTCAGAGTATTATCGAGATTGGACATCGATAAATACGTAAAAGACTAGTATTACACTTGTGCGAGTTGTGAGGGTACAACTGCATAGTTCTCATATATTTGGGTATAGGATACTCATGCAAGTGTAATAGGAGGTTGTGTTTTACCGATGGTACGGGAAACAGCTTCACTATAGATAGACCCCCTCGGAATTCCATTGGTAGTATGACTATATGTCTATGGAAGTCTGAAATCAGGATAGGTGTATTTGGTCTTAACCTAAGACTTGCGACAATCAATATACTTTGGTTGCAGTCGTCCAGGGCTTTAACAGGTTCTGTGTATGCCAATGCTGGGTATATTGAGAATCGTAGTGTGTTGGGTGTGATGTCAAGATGGAAGTGTCACTCCAGTCATATGGAGATGATGGTCACGTAGGATACGGTACTAGTACTCTTAAGTACTGCAGTCGTCGGGATAAACTGACAAGGTCATATTTATCCGATTATAGAGACTAGTTACCAGACATCCGACATGTGGTTCGTACGGGGCAGACACAATTCCAGCCCCAGGCCTAGCACGTGATCATCTGATACTGGACAGAAATACACAATACTACGTATACTACGCCTGATATAGATCTTTTATTCCTGTAACGATATTTCCGGAGAATTGTGTAGGCATGGCGCTTTGCTAGAGGCCAACCTTGTCTTGTAAATCTGTAAATTCGGTCGTCGGACTATCCGAACACGTACGTACCTAGTACTACATTTTACCGATTTACCAGACAAGGTTGGCTTCTAGCAAAGCGTCATGCCTACCCAATTCTCCAGAAATATCCTTACAGGAATAAATGATCTATATCAGGTGTAGTATACGTAGTATTGCGTATGTCGATCCAGGAAAACAGCGACTCTCGTCATGTTTCCGACTCGTAGGTCGATCTCGTCTGAAGTCAATCTCCTACTAGTCAGCAGATCCTGCACACCAGTATATATGTGAGTACCATATCTAGAATCAAAAATCCAATTTTTAAAACCAGTAGTGGACATGTTATTGTTGGACAAATATGACCCATAGCGTCACTATTTGTACAGATCATGGTGTTGTTGTACAAATTAACTATGTGACAAAGGAGATTGCTCTCTTATCATTTGTGATTAGATCACCTAGATGTATAAATGATAGGAGGTCCTTATGATTTGTTCCTGGATTGATAATGATATGAGACAGTATCAGTCCACAAAGGATAAATCATTAAATATCCATAGTTAGAGTATTATCGAGATTGGACATCGATAAATACGTAAAAGACTAGTATTACACTTGTGCGTGTTGTGAGGGCACAACTGCATAGTTCTCATATATTTGGGTATAAGATACTCATGCAAGTGTAATAGGAGGTTGTGTTTTACCGATGGTACGGGAAACAGCTTCACTCTGGATAGACCCCCTCGGAATTCCATTGGTAGTATGACTATATGTCTATGGAAGTCTGAAATCAAGATAGGTGTATTTGGTCTTAACCTAAGACTTGCACCGCTAATACTTGCGACAATCAATATACTTTGGTTGCAGTCGTCCAGGGCTTTAACAGGTTCTGTGTATGCCATGCTGGGTATATTGAGAATCGTAGTGTGTTGGGTGTGATGTCAAGACGGAAGTGTCATTCCAGTCATATGGAGATGGTGGTCACGTAGGATACGGTACTATTACTCTTAAGTACTGCAGTCATCGGGATAAAATGACAAGGTCATGTTTATCCGATTATAGAGACTAGTTACCAGACATCCGACATGTGGTTCGTACGGGGCAGACACAATTCCAGCCCTAGGCCTAGCACGTGATCATCTGATACTGGACAGAAATACACAATACTACGTATACTACGCCTGATATAGATCCTTTATTCCAGTAAGGATATTTCCGGAGAATTAGGTAGGAATGTCGCTTTGCTAGAGGCCAACCTTGTCTTGTAAATCTGTAAATTCGATCGTCGGACTATCTGAACACGTACGTACCTAGTACTACATTTTACCGATTTACAAGACAAGGTTGGCTTCAAGCAAAGCGCCATGCCTACCCAATTCTCCAGAAATATCCTTACAGGAATAAATGATCTATATCAGGTGTAGTATACGTAGTATTGCGTATGTCGATCCAGTATCGAATGATCACGTGCTAGGCCTGGGGCTGGAATTGTGTATGCCCCGTACGAAGCACATGTCGGATGTCTGGAAACTAGTCTCTTTATCGGATAAACATTACATTGTCATTTTATCCCGATGACTGCAGTACTTAAGAGTACTTGTACCGTATCCTACGTGACCATCATCTCCATATGACTGGAGTGATATTTCCGTCTTGGCATCACACCCAACACACTACGATTCTCAATATACCCAGCATAGGCGTACACAGAACCTATTAAAGCCCTGGACGACCGCAACCAAAGTATATTGATTGTCGTAAGTATTAGCGGTGCAAGTCTCAGGTTAAGACCAAATACACTTACCCTGATTTCGGACTTCCATAGACACATAGTCATACTACCAATGGAATTCCGAGGGGGTCTATCCAGAGCGAAGCTGTTTCCCGTACCATTGGTAAAACACAACCTCCTATTACACTTGCATGAGTATCCTATACCCAAATATATGAGAACTATGTCGTTGTGTCCTCACAACGCGCACAAGTGTAATACTAGTCTTTTACGCATTTATCGATGTCCAATCTCGACAATGCTCTGACTAGGGATATTTAATGATTTATTCTTCGTGGACTGATACTGTCTCATATCATTTTCAATCCAGGAACAAATCATAAGGACCTCCTATCATTTATACATCTTGGTGATCTAATCACAAATGATAAGAGTGCAATCTCCTTTGTCACATAGTTAATTTGTACAACAACATCATGATCTGTACAAATAGTGACGCTATGGGTCATAATTATCCAATAATCTCCCACTTGGCCTATAGCCAGTCACTCGAGTATCATTTATACATCTAGGTGATCCAATTTTCTTATAAATTGACAAACATGGTCTTTTAAAGTCAGATTCCCAAAACTGTATTGTTGTCTTTCTTTTTGAAATTATGTACGTAAATTGTGAATCACTCGATGAACATGTCCCAAATCAGCTTTCCTTAACGGTGTTTTGGCACGAAAAAACCGTCAGGTTGTTGTATATAAACATCCTCTAAAAGGTTTCCGTTAAGGAAAGCTGTTTTGACGTCCATCTGCCATATTTCATAATCGAACTATGCAGCTATAGCAAGCATTATTCGAATGGATTTAATCATGGCAACGGGTAAAAGGTTTCGTCGTAATCAACACCATGTTGATGACGATACCCTTTCACTACAAGCCTAGCTTTGTACGTTTGTATGTTGCCATCAATGTCTGTCTTCACCATGAAGACTCATTTTCTACCAATAGGTACAATGCCTTCTGGTACATCCACCAGTGTCCAAACTTGGTTGTAAACATGGAATCCATTTCGGACTTCATGGAATCTTGCCATAAAATAGAGTCGATAGCTTGTATCGCTACCTCATACGTAGCCGGTTCATATTTCTTAATAAGATTAATAGCTACATGAGGTGAGATCAGAAACCCATACATCTCAGTTTGTTTCTGACTCTCTCCGACCTACGCAGTTCTTGTGTATTAGAAGATTGTGGAACAGTCTCATCCTTGATGAAGTGTTCGTGTTCCGTGAGGGGATTGGTGCTAGGAACAGTATCACTCCGATTTTCATCGAGTTCTAATTTCCTCCCACTTACCACTGCATTTAGGAATTCCTCTAAGGAAAACCGCATAGAGAGCAACAAATATTTTGTTCCCTTATGGGTTGTGGAAATAATATCCATTTGTTTCCCTAGGATAAACAATTACAAATAGGCACTTATCCGATTTGGGTTCTAGTTTGGCTCCATCCAAACGTTTAATATATGCCCATCATACGCAAATCTTCAAGAATGAGAAACCCAGTTTCTTTCTTGTCCAAATTTCATATGGAGTCTGTCCAACAGACTTTGACGGAACCTTATTCAAAATAAGTATTGCATTGTTCAATGCGTATCCCCTGAAGGAAATTGATAGCTTAGTGCGACTCATTATTGACCTTACCATATCCAATAAAGTTCGGTTTCTTCGTTCGGACACACCACTCGATTGAGGTGTTTCGGGAGGATTCCACTGTGAAAGAATACCATACTCTTTCAAGTAATCGAGAAACTCATTGCTCAATTATTTTCCACCACGGTCCAACCGTGGTGTTTTAATACTTTTTCCGGTCTGTTTTTCTACTTTGTGTCGAAACTCTTTGAATATATCAAAAGTTTCCGACTTGTGTGTCACAAGATACACATAATCATAATGTGATGCAACATCTATAAAGGTTACGAAGTATTTATAACCACCTTTAACCTGGCTAGACATGGGCCCATATACGTCAACATGAACGAGGGTTAACAGTTCGGTGGCACGTACACCTTTACCGCTAAAAGGCATTTAGACAATTTGCCTAATAAATAAGATTCGCAGACATCATATGAATTAGGATAAAATTCGTCCATGTATCTACTCTTCGAAAGTGTGGATGTACGAGTCTTGTTAATGTGTCCCAAACGATAATGCCACAAATAAGTCTCATATGATTTACTCAGTTTGAGCTTTTTTTTGTCATGTTATATGTTTGAGATTCGTTTATATTCAAAATATAAATACCATTATTAACATCTACTGTACATATCAAAATGTCATCTTTATATACAAAACACCCAGTTTTCCTGAATACAAATGTATACCCGCATCGGGTTACACTAGATACAGAGATGATGTTCCTAGTCAAACTAGGTACTAAATAACAATCACCTAATGTAATTACATGCCCCAAGGGCAGATACAAAACATAGGTCCCAATGGTCAAAACAGCGACTCTCGTCATGTTTCCGACTCGTAGGTCAATCTTGTCTGAAGTCAATCTCCTGCTAGTCAGCAGATCCTGCACACCAGTATATATGTGAGTACCATATCCAGAATCAAATATCCAATTTTTAAAACCAGTAGTGGACATGTTATTGTTGGACAATTATGACCCATAGCGTCACTATTTGTACAGATCATGGTTTTGTTGTACAAATTAACTATGTGACAAAGGAGATTTCTCTCTTATCATTTGTGATTAGATCACCTAGATGTATAAATGATAGAAGGTCCTTATGATTTGTTCCTAGATTGAGAATGATATGAGACAGTATCAGTCCACGAAGGATAAATCATTAAATATCCATAGTCAGAGTATTATCGAGATTGGACATCGATAAATACGTAAAAGACTAGTATTACACTTGTGCGAGTTGTGAGGGCACAACTGCATAGTTCTCATATATTTAGGTATAGGATACTCATGCAAGTGTAATAGGAGGTTGTGTTTTACCGATGGTATGGGAAACAGCTTCACTCTAGATAGACCCCCTCGGAATTCCATTGGTAGTATGACTATATGTCTATGGAAGTCTGAAATCAGGATAGGTGTATTTGGTCTTAACCTAAGACTTGCGACAATCAATATACTTTGGTTGCAGTCGTCCAGGGCTTTAACAGGTTCTGTGTATGCCAATGCTGGGTATATTGAGAATCGTAGTGTGTTGGGTGTGATGTCAAAACGGAAGTGTCACTCCAGTCATATGGAGATGATGGTCAAGTAGGATACGGTACTAATACTCTTAAGTACTGCAGTCGTCGGGATAAAATGACAAGGTCATGTTTATCCGATTATAGAGACTAGTTACCAGACATCCGACATGTGGTTCGTACGGGGCAGACACAATTCCAGCCCCAGGCCTAGCACGTGATCATCCGATACTGGACAGAAATACACAATACTACGTATACTACGCCTGATATAGATCTTTTATTCCTGTAAGGATATTTCCGGAGAATTGGGTAGGCATGGCGCTTTGCTATAGGCCAACCTTGTCTTGTAAATATATCGGATAAACATTACCTTGTCATTTTATCCCGATGACTGCAGTACTTAAGAGTACTTGTACCGTATCCTACGTGACCATCATCTCCATATGACTGGAGTGATATTTCCGTCTTGGCATCACACCCAACACACTACGATTCTCAATATACCCAGCATAGGCGTACACAGAACCTATTAAAGCCCTGGACGACCGCAACCAAAGTATATTGATTGTCGTAAGTATTAGCGGTGCAAGTCTCAGGTTAAGACCAAATACACTTACCCTGATTTCGGACTTCCATAGACACATAGTCATACTACCAATGGAATTCCGAGGGGGTCTATCCAGAGCGAAGCTGTTTCCCGTACCATCGGTAAAACACAACCTCCTATTACACTTGCATGAGTATCCTATACCCAAATATATGAGAACTATGTCGTTGTGTCCTCACAACGCGCACAAGTGTAATACTAGTCTTTTACGCATTTATCGATGTTCAATCTCGACAATGCTCTGACTAGGGATATTTAATGATTTATCCTTCGTGGACTGATACTGTCTCATATCATTTTCAATCCAGGAACAAATCATAAGGACCTCCTATCATTTATACATCTAGGTGATCTAATCACAAATGATAAGAGTGCAATCTCCTTTGTCACATAGTTAATTTGTACAACAACATCATGATCTGTACAAATAGTGACGCTACGGGTCATAATTATCCAACAATCTCCCACTTGGCCTATAGCCAGTCACTCGAGTGTCTTACACCCGAACAATGTACGGTTGGCTCAAACTGCTGAGGAAAGGCTTTTGTCAGCGGATTTGCTTGATTATCGTCTGATGTGATTTATATGATCATCATATCGCCACGATGTATGATCCGAACGAATCAGATGAATAGTCGAAGTATGTATCTGGACCGTTGATGAGACCATTAATTCTTTAGCCTGTGCTGACGCCTAGCTCAGCAGCTAACAGAACTATATCTAATTTAATTAGATTTTGTATCGACCCAAAAGGCTTCTATTGCTACCTCAGCTGCAGCAATAACCCGCATTTGTTATTTATTCAGTAACAGTATCTTACTTGGAATATTTCCAGCGCACTATACCGTTATTCAAACTGTATAGTACCGTTTGCGACTTGTAGTCGTTTTATCGGTTTAGGAAACTTGCAGTAGTGATCCCAGTCACTTCAAGTTCTCATTTTCCATAGTCTAAGAATGTATTCTTAGTTCTCTAAGAAACTAACGGATGTTCTTAACATCAATCCAGTGACTATCACATGGATTGGCCTGTTTGTGAATCCATATGCTCAAAGCGTATGAGACACCAGGTCGCGTACATTTTTCAATGTACGAGTTCTCGGAGATTTTTCTCGAAAGCGAAGCTTTCACCGATTATTATTATGGGAATATCATTTCCAAGAAATGACATATTATCATTATTTATAGGACAGCCACTGTCAGTGCACTACCACTAACCCTCTTATATACACAAGAATCATTTCGTTTTGAATTAAATCATAAACCATTATAATCACATCAAAAAGACAATTCCAAGAACCTAATGCTTGCTTCAATCCAAACATGGATTGAACAACCTGCAAACCTTGTTTGCTTGTTATGGTACGACAAAACCGACAGGATGTTGTAAACATCCTCCTAAAGGTTTACTTTTCAGGAAAGTGATTTTCCCGTTCAGCTGACATATTTCATAAATGAAATATGCAGCTTTAGCAAGCATTATCCAAATGGATTTACCGTGGCAACAGGTAAAAGGTTGAATCGTAATCAACACTATGTTGATAACGATACCTTTTTGCTAAAAGCCTAGCTTTATACGTTGGTATGTTGCCATCCATGTATGTCTTCCTTGAAGACTAATATAGTACCAATAGGCACAATGCCTTGCGGTACATCAACTAGTATCAAAACATAGTTGATATACATGGAATCCATTTTGGATTCATGGCACTTTGCCATAATAAGGGAGTCGATACGTTGTATCACTTCCTCATACGTAGTCAGTTGGTATACCTCAAAAAGATTGACATCTTTATAAGGTGAGATCAGAAACCCAAACCCCAGGTTGTTTTCTGACTCTCTCCAACTTACGCGGTTCTTGTGTATTCGAAGATTAATGGCAATAGTTTCATCCTTGATGAACTATTTTGTGTTCCATTAAGGATCGATGCCAGAAATAGTATTACTCCGATTTTCATCGAGTTTTACTATCCTCCCACTTACCACTGCATATCGGTATTCCTTTTAGGAAAACTGCATGGTGAGCAACAATCTAATTATTCTCGGGTGAGATGTATAAGCACTATGCTTATGGTTTCCCTAGGATAACCTACAATTGGCACTTATCCAATTTGGGTTTTAGTTTGGTATCATCCAAACATATGCCAAACATACCCAAATTATCAGGAATGTGAAACCCGGTTTCTTTCCCGTTCATATCTAATATGATATCTGTCAAATAGATTTTTATGGAACCTTATTCAAAATAAGTTCTTGCAACTGTTTATGTGTATCCGTTGAAGGAAATGGTAGCTCAGAGCGACTCATGATTAACCTTATCATGTCTAAAAAATTCGGTTTATCCGTTCGGACACACCGTCAACTTGACGTGTTCCGGGAGGAGTCCTTATTGAAAGTATACTATACTCTTTCGAGTATATAAGAAACTTATTTCTTAAGTATTTTCCATTACGGTCTCACCGTGATGGTTTAATAATTTAGCCGATCTGTTTGTCTATTTTGTGTCGAAACTATAAAAGTTTTCGATTTGTGTTCCTCAAAAGAAACACATAACCATAACACGATGCCACATTCGTAAAGGTCACGAAATATTCATATCCACCTCTAGCCTAGCTAGACATGGGCCCACTTGCTTCACCATGAACTAGGGCTAACAGATCGGTGGCATTTGTACTTTTACCAAGTAAATGTGTTTTAGGCATTTTGCCCAATAAACTAGATTCGTAGACTTTATTTGAATGGAATCAAATTAGTCCGAGTACCCACTCTTCAAAAGTGTGGATATACGAGTCTTGTTTAATTGTGTCCCAGACAACAATGCCACATATAAGTCTCTTCTGATCAAATCAGTTTGAGCTGTTTGTTTGTCATGTTATATGTTTGAGATTTAGTTAGATTCAAAATATAAATTCTGTTATTCACATCTAATGTGTTTATCTCAATATCATCTTTATATAATGAAACACTTAAGTGTTCTAGAATATAAAGGTTCACCCGCAGCGGGTTAAACACTGATATAAAGATAATGTTTCTAGTCAAACTAGTTACATTATAACAGTATCCTAATTTAAGTACAAACCCGAAGGGTAGTTCCTAAATTAGGTATCTACGGTTAAAACAGCGACTTCCGTCCCGTTTCCAATTCGCAGATAAATCTCAATTGAAGTCAGTATCCTGCTCATAGCAGATTATGAACATCAGTATATATTTATGTACCACATTAAGTATTTAAAATCCAATTTCAATACTAATAGTGAACACAATTTGACAAACATATTTGAAGTCAGAGCCTTGCTCGTCTTCAATTCCTTCATGTATGCTTTGTCCAAACGGCAGTCAAGCTTCAGCGATCCCGTTTGCCACAATTTCGGCAGACATTTTAGGATATGTCATTTATCTTCCCAGAAGATTATAATGATTTTGCCTTTGCCCTTTTCCACATTCCAGAAGCCTTTGGCCAAGCCTTGGGTTTCTAGAATATCGAAGTAAAGTGCGCCTTGCGCTACTTGCCATATTGCAAACTTTGACTTTGTTTCCTTGAGAATAGTCATTAACTCTCCAAGAGTTATTTATTTCAATTTAATACTTCTAAAATCTAAAGATAGATTTATGAAGATACTTCAATTTCATTATCATACTTTAAGGATCTAATCTTTAGTTCTGATTCAGAAATTAAGGAGTGTACTGCGACAAGCTTAATAGATTAAGCACTAAAGTTATCATCACATGAATCTTCCAAAGATCATGCTCAACTATTTTCTTAACTCCGGGCTTAGGCCTAATATGTTATTTTATCAAATAAAGTAACTTATTAGTTTCCAGGACCATACTGAAATTTATTCCCAATTTGAAAATTAAACCATTTAAATATATTTTCCCTATGATTATGTTTTAAATGTCAATCTTTCAATTTTATCTTGATTTTAATAGTCCAACTATTTAATCAAAGATTTGGGTACTATTTAATATAATGATTACTATAGTCCAACTATACAATCAACTATACTTAATTAAATCAATTATATTGATTATTATAATCCAATTATATAATCAACTATAAATGAATTGTTTGAATATAGTCAAACTATTTATTAAAACAACGTTTAAATATTAGTCCAACTAACATTTAATATATTTGACGAATGATATATGTTTGAGCGCGTATAGCAAGTAATTAAACGAATATTGCAAATTCAATTCTTGCCTCCCACTATTTTTCGGCGAGCCTCTAACCCTCTGTCGAGTACTCGGGAAACCGTGTTTCCTAGCGGGCTAGGATCCCGTTAAATATCACACAATCTTGACTTTGGCCAACAAATTGTATGATAATTAACTAGGTAGATCTCTAAGATCGATTGGATCCAATCCAATTCCTAGATCCAGTAGGGGGACATCCAAGTCCGAAACATATATCTTATATATGCCAATACATCCAATGTATTACCTAACCTTTTTCCTCTGCATCAACTAAGCCTTGGCTTTGGCACAACAAACTTAGTGATCCCAGTTAAGCGCGACCCATTGACTTTGGAAAGCTTCGTAATCAATGTCGATGGACAAAAAGTGGTCTTGACTTTGGCCAACAAACCACAACTTGGACAAGACACCAATATGGAACAAAGCTCTCGTGATTCAAACACATCTTCGACGGACATAGGCCTTGACTTTGGCGAACAAGCCAATGCCAGTCTCGGATCTTGAGTGAGAATCACTCAATGGAAGGAAAGACGCTTAATATTTTGCGAGAGTTTTTCGAGTGCAAATTGGCAACCAATTTATTATCTTTGTTAAGGTCTCATCATCATACACCCTTAAACATGCATTCTAAAAACATAATAAAGCGCGTATGTAAAATAATAATGATATGCGGATGGATAATTTACACATTGATACTAGATCAAATCTCTCATTTACATGTATTTACTTCTACCCGTTACATTACACTTCTAAAGAAACCTCATTTACATTGAGGGGAATAGGTGAGAAGAGAATACAAAGAATAAGGAGGTAATAAGGCTGGACACGTAGGTCCAATTAATAAATCAAATTTATTACAACAATTTCTAATATTGTCTCACCCATCTAATATCCATCTGATATACATTATTCATGCATCGCAACCATGTATTCACACAAGCATGTTATCAATCAATCTAATCAAATTAATTAATCTGATAATTAGTGACCATCAAATGTTCACACAAGCATGTATTCAAACTCGTTTTTGCGAATAAGTACTTAAAGTACGAATTCTCGAAATAAATTAAACTACATCATTAAATCCAATTTAATATGCATTCAATTCTAATTCGCTATTTAATTCCAAATTAAATACTACACTTTATTTACGAACCTTTACGACTTAAATTCCAAATTTAATCGCTACGGGTCTCAAAGCCCGATTAACGTCCAACGTCAATTTAATTAAAGTCCAATGGGCTTTTAATTAATTTCTTGAGGCGTGGACTTTTGGTCAACTCGGATCGAACCCAATAACCAAAGTCCAATCCGGGAGTTACCCCATAAGCCTAGAAATCAATTTTAGCCCATTAGGCCCAATTAAACTTTAAAGGTCCATTAGTGGCATTTGGGCTTTATGGAAGCGGTTTTGGGCCCAATTGGATCCAACCAATTTAGCCTAAACCCAACTTGGTACAACCAAGCCCAATAAGCCCATTTACAACATTACAAGCCCAAATCCAATTTAAGCCCAATTAATTAAATTCCAAAAATCCAATTTCCCAATTTAATTACACTAAAGTGTATAACACAATTAATCACCCAAATCAATATTTCCAAAACATTAATTTATACAATTAATCATGCTCAATTACAAGAAAACATGTCCAACATATTTCATCAAAAATCAAACCCAATAATCATGCTCAAAGTCTCGGCATTGGAGGGATTATTTTGTCCAATTCGAATTCAATCCAATTAAATCCAAACCAACATTAAATCAATATCCCCAAATGATTTCCAACACATCCAATGATCAAAAAATCAAAAATCCAAGACAATTAGGGTTCCTTAACTTTCGGCCAAGCTAAGATAATTGGGGAAAATTGTTCCAAATAATTTTTCAACAAATTGATCCAATCAATCCTCAATTAAAACACATTTAAACATATTCATTCATCCAATTTCATAAATCATGCTCAAACACATTTTTACCCAAATTTTAACCCTAAACAATTTCATGCTTAACCTTGCTCTAATACCATTGTTGGTGTTTGCTAAGGTCACAAGATCATTAAACAAGCATGAAACATATGTGAATACAACGAGGGAGTTACAGAATACTCACATCGATCGGTTGAGCGACACGCGAGGCAACAAAAATCAACTTTCTGCCTCCATGGACTGCTCGGCAGTGAGCTGCAGTGCCTACTCCAAATTTTTCCATTGTTTCTCCTTGAACAAGCTCCAAGCTTCGTCAAACGATTCCAAGCTCATGGGTGGACTTCTCTATCACCTTCGCATGACTTCGTTGTGTGCTAGCACTCTCGATTTTGCTATAAAATCGCGACTCTAAGCTTCCCTTTTCCTCTTGGCTCACGGCAGTGAGCTACCAAAACCAGTGAGAAAACAGTCCTCCATGGGCGAGAGAGAGAGAGATGAGAGAAAGAGAGAGTTGTGTGAGTTGTTCCAAATTTGTGTATCTTATACACAAATGTGAATTTCAAATTCATTTACAATGAATTTGGCTTTCAAAAAGTCAAGCATTTAATGCTCCATCCACTCACATCACTTCCCATAAATCAATCAAGTTGTCAAGTCACATCACTCAAAGTGACAAGTGATTTGACGCTTGAAGTGATTGATGATTTGACGCTTGATTTAACTTGCGTGCCTCACTCGAATTCGAAATGCGAATGCGCTCGCAAACAATCCCGGGCTCGGGTTCGCTAATTCTAAATTAACGAATTTTCCGTTGCGACGCAAATAAATCTAATTTAATTAAATAATCATGCCTAGCATAATTACTATTCACGTCGCTAACGAATTAATTCCAAATTAATTCGTTCGCCCGAATTAAAATCTAATTTTAATTCCGCGTCGAAATCTAATTTCGTTTAATATATCAAATATATTAATTTATCGATTAATTCCAAATTAATTGTTATCTCTATTTAATTGATATTTTATCCGAGATAAAATATCTCTGCAATTAATCCCAGATTAATTTTCTCTCTCTACTAATTAATCCCAGATTAATTTAGAGTGCGAGTCATACGTCATCGGTGAATCTTCGGGAAGCGACCCATGAGATCCCCGGATATGTTGGCAGTAAATTCGGTCGTCAGACTATCCGAACACTTACGTACCTAGTACTACGTTTTACCAATTTACACGATAAGGTTGGCTTCTAGCAAAGCGTCATGCCTACCCAATTCTCCAGAAATATCTTTACAGGAATAAATGATCTATATTAGGCGTAGAATATGTAGTATTGCGTATGTCGATCCAGTATCGGATGATCACGTGCTAGGCCTGGGGCTGGAATTGTGTCTGCCCCGTACGAAGCACATGTCGGATGTCTGGTAACTAGTCTCTTTATCGGATAAACATGACCTTGTCATTTTATCCCGATGACTCCAGTACTTAAGAGTACTAGTATCGTATCCTACGTGACCATCATCTCCATATGACTGGAGTGATATTTCCGTCTTGACATCACACCCAACAAACTACGATTCTCAATATACCCAGCATAGGCGTACACAGAACCTGTTAAAGCCCTGGACGACCGCAACCAAAGTATATTGATTTTTGTAAGTATTAGCGGTGCAAGTCTCAGGTTAAGACCAAATACACCTACCCTGATTTCGGACTTCCATAGACACATAGTCATACTACCAATGGAATTCTGAGGGGGTCTATCCAAAGCGAAGCTATTTCCCGTACCATCGGTAAAACACAACCTCCTATTACACTTGCATGAGTATCCTATACCCAAATATATGAGAACTATGTCGTTGTGTCCTCACAACGCGCACAAGTGTAATACTAGTCTTTTACGCATTTATCGATGTCCAATCTAGACAATGCTCTGACTAGGGATATTTAATGATTTTTCCTTCATGGACTGATACTGTCTCATATCATTTTCAATCCAGGAACAATGGATTTACCATGGCAACAGGTAAAAGGTTGAATCGTAATCAACACTATGTTGATAACGATACCTTTTTGCTAAAAGCCTAGCTTTATACGTTGGTATGTTGCAATCCATGTATGTCTTCCTTGAAGACTAATATAGTACCAATAGGCACAATACCTTGCGGTACATCAACTAGTATCAAAACATAGTTAATATACATGGAATCCATTTCGGATTCATGGTACTTTTCCATAATAAGGGAGTCGATACCTTGTATCACTTCCTCATACGTATTCAGTTGGTATACCTCAATAAGATTGACATCTTTATGAGGTGAGATCAGAAACCCATACCCCAGGTTATTTTCTGACTCTCTCCGACTTACGCGGTTCTTGTGTATTCGAAGATTAATGGCAATAGTTTCATCATTGATGAACTATTTTATGTTCCATTAAGGATCGGTGTCAGGAATAGTATTACTCCAATTTTCATCGAGTTTTACTATCCTCCCACTTACCACTGCATATCGGTATTCCTTTGAGGAAAACCGCATGGTGAGCTGATGAGCGAAAAATATATCAATATTTACCGCCCCTTTTACTTAATATTTTGTTTAGTTTCTCGGGTTTGATGAACGTTTTGATGTGTTTTAGTTTATTTTGCAGATAAAATAATATTGGGAGATAATGATATCATTTAGGACGAAATGTGGGTCAAATAAGGGCAAAAATTGGATTTGACATATTAATTTTGGAGATTGGAAACTTGAAAGGGCGTTTTAACGAAGTGTAGTTTTGGAAATTCCAGTTTTGCGCATTTGTCGTATTGTTGGCATAACTTTTTACTCCAATATCGAATTGAGCTGATTCAAGTTTCAGATTAAAGAAGAATCAAACATCTACAACTTTGAAAGACAAAATAATTTCGAATGCTAAAGATTTCATGCCCGAAATCGATGAACCATCCAGAAGTGAGTTGTGTGTAATTATTAAAGTCACTTTCAATCATTTTCAAAGCAAAAAATAAATTAATAAATAAATAATAAAAATTATCAAATCACCACCAAACATGATAAGCAATTAGTGGAGTAATTAATAATAGATTTGGTGGAGCAATTAGTGGAGAAATTAGTGGAGCAATTAATAATTGATTTGGTGGATGATTTGATGGAGGCAAAATTTTGCCTATAAATACCAAGCCATTTCCTTTGTAAATTCATACTTTCTTCTAAGGAATTCCTTAAGAATACTAAGAAGATTGTATCTTGTTTGTTTATTTATAGCTTTCAGTAATTAATTTCCGCTTTCGCACTTTCTTTTCTCTACTTTTCAGTTTTTACTTTCCGCAATTTACTTTTACGCACAATAATTTTCTTTCTTTAATTTTCAGTTTTTTTCTTTTCAGTAATGAGGAGGTAACTCCCCTTTGCTGGGGTAAAAGGTAAAACTTTTATTACTAATATTTAGATTAATCTCCCTTAATTATAATATATAAACTAGTTAAAACCTGACTTAACGAGGATACCGCTATATTGGTCGGTTGGTAATTATTTAAATTGGTTTTAACCTGACTAAATTGGATACCGCCTGATTGGTCGGTTGGTAATTAATTATTAATTTGACTTAATCTGGATGCCGCCTATATGGCTGGTTGGTAATTATCATGCAAAGTTAATATATTATATTAAGAGAGATATCTAAAATAGAAGTAATAAAAGTGGATCATTTTATCTCAGCATTTTATTTTATTGTACTTTTACTTTATTTACTTTTCAATAATTTACTTTCAGCATTTACTTTTCAGCAATTTACTTTCAGCATTTACTTTTCAGCAATTTACTTTCAGCATTTACTTTCAGCAATTTACTTTCAGCATTTACTTTTCAACATTTAATTTTCAGTATTTAATTTCAGCATTTACTTTCCGTCATTTACTTTTCAGCAATTTACTTTTCAACATTTTTACTTTATGTATTTTACTTTTAAGTCTTTACTAGCCCTAGTTATGTGTTAGTTATCTGGGATTGTGATGAATTCTAACATCACTGGTTTATAAGGGGTTATTTTATAGTTTGAGTAATTTAAAGGTTTACTTATTAAGTCTTAAGCTTAATGCTTCTTGTTATCTGATCACCAATATGCTTCTTGTTATCTGATCACCAATAAGATTGATGTGGTAAATCTAAAATAAACTAGACATAGAGATTTTAGGTTTCAGCCTTAGACTTAATAGCCCACGATTTCCTTGAGGATAGATAACCCTTTAATAAATTTCCTTACAGGATAGAAATATACCTGTCGGGCGGGGGTAGCCATAATTGGAACTTAAACTTAATGAATCCATATAATTTGGTTGACATAGACATATGGTTCAATTGGGTTAAACTGGGTATTTGCGTCTGACCATCGACAGAGGCTTTTGCATAATCTCGTGTTCCAGGTTAGTAAACTGATTTATTACACAAACATAAAATAATCACTTCATCTTTTAAAAGATATTAGAATGATTCACAACCCTAGATCTTTGTGTCTTTTTTTATTTTCCTTAGTATTTTCTTTTTATTTATTTATTTATTTAGAAAAACTACAATCAAACAAATCAATCAAGCAATCATTCTCTTCTCCCTCAATTAGATATCTGTAAATAAATATATTCAATAATTAATAACAACAGTAGGAATTAAGTCCTCGTGGGATCGATATTTTTATACTACTTGAACGATACGTGCGCTTGCGTTATACGCGTGTGTTTACGCCGGTCATGAGCAACAATCTAATTGTCCTCTGGTGAGATGTATAAGCACTATGCTTATGATTTCCCTAGGATAACCTACAATTGGCACTTATCCAATTTGGGTTTTAGTTTGGTATCATCCAAACATATGCCTAGCATACCCAAATTATCAGGAATGTGAAACCCGGTTTCTTTCCCGTTCATATCTAATATGATATATGTCAAACAGATTTTTATGGAACCTTATTCAAAATAAGTTCTTGCACTGTTTATGCGTATCCGTTGAAGGAAATGGTAGCTAAGAGCGACTCATGATTAACCTTATCATGTCCAAAAAAATTTGGTTTATCCGTTCGGACACACCATCAACTTGACGTGTTCCGGGAGGAGTCCTCATTGAAAGAATACGATACTCTTTCAAGTATATAAGAAACTTATTGCTTAAGTATTTTCCATTACGGTCTCACCGTGATGGTTTAATACTTTAGCCGATCTGTTTGTCTATTTCGTGTCGAAACTGTAAAAGTTTATGATTTGTGTTCTTCAAAAGAAACACATAACCATAATGCGATGCCACATCCGTAAAGGTCACGAAATATTCATATCCACCTCTAGCCTAGCTAGACATGGGCCCACTTGCTTAACTATGAACTAGGGCTAACAGATCGGTGGCATTTGCACTTTTACCAATTAAAGGTGTTTTAGGCACTTTGCCCAATAAACTAGATTCGTAGACTTTATTTGAATGGAATCAAATTAGTCCGAGTACCCACTCTTCAAAAGTGTGGATATACGAGTGTTGTTTAATTGTGTCCCAGAAAATAATGCCACATATAAGTCTCTTCTGATCAAATCAGTTTGAGCTGTTTGTTTGTCATGTTATATGTTTGAGATTTATTTAGATTCAAAATATAAATTCTGTTATTCACATCTAATGTGTTTATCTCAATATCATCTTTATATAATGAAACACTTTAGTGTTCTAGAATATAAAGGTTCACCCGCAGCGGGTTAAACACTGATATAATGATAATGTTTCTAGTCAAACTAGTTACATTATAACAATATCCTAATTTAAGTACAAACCCGAAGGGTAGTTCCTAAATTAGGTATCTACGGTTAAAACAGTGACTTCCGTCCCGTTTCCAATTCGCAGATAAATCTCAATTGAAGTCAGTATCATGGTCATAGGATATTCTGAACATCAGTATATATTTATGTACCACATTAAGTATTTAAAATCCAATTTCAATATTAGTAGTGAACACAATTTGACAAACATATTTGAAGTCAGAGCCTTGCTCGTCTTCAATTCCTTCATGTCTGCTTTGTCAAAACGGCAGTCACGCTTCCGCGATCCCGTTTTCCACAATTTAGGCAGACATTTTATGATATGTCATTTATCTTCCCAGAAGATTATAATGATTTTGCCTTTGCCCTTTTCCACATTCCAGAAGATTATAATGATTTTGCCTTTTCCCTTTTCCACATTCCAGATATCTGGTAACTAGTCTCTTTATCGAATAAACATGACCTTGTCATTTTATCCCAATGACTGCAGTACTTAAGAGTACTAGTACCGTATCCTATGTGACCATCATCTCCATATGACTGGAGTGATACTTTCGTCTTGACATCACACCCAACACACTAAGATTCTCAATATACCCAGCATAGGCGTACACAGAACCTGTTAAAGCCCTGGACGACCGCAACCAAAGTATATTGATTGTCGTAAGTATTAGCGGTGCAAGTCTCAGGTTAAGACCAAATACACCTACCCTGATTTCGGACTTCCATAGACACATAGTCATACTACCAATGGAATTCCGAGGGGGTCTTTCCAGAGCGAAGCTGTTTCCCGTACCATCGGTAAAATACAACCTCTTAGTACACTTGCATGAGTATCCTATACCCAAATATATGAGAACTATGTCGTTGTGTCATCACAATGCGCACAAGTGTAATACTAGTCTTTTACGCATTTATCGATGTCCAATCTCGACAATGCTCTGACTAGGGATATTTAGTGATTTATCCTTCGTGGACTGATACTGTCTCATATTATTTTCAATCCAGGAACAAATCATAAGGACCTCATATCATTTATACATCTAGGTGATCTAATCACAAATGATAAGAGTGCAATCTCCTTTGTCACATAGTTAATTTGTACAACAACACCATGATCTGTACAAATAGTGACGCTATGGGTCATAATTGTCCAACAACTATAAGGATCCAATCCTTTGCTCTGACGAAGAAATTAAGGAGTCATTGCAGCAAGCATGACGGATTGAGCAGTAAAGTTATCATCTCGATGAGTCTTCCAAAGCTCATGCTTTACTATTTGCTCAACTCCGGGCTCAGGCCCGAGAGGTTTCTCTATAATATAGAGTAACTTCTCAGCCCCCAGGACTATCCTGAGGTTCATCTCCCAATCTGGAAAATAGGAGCCGTTAAAGACATTATCACCCATGACGATGTCTCTAACGCTAATCTTTCCAGCCATCTCGATTGCAATAGTCTAACTATCCAATCAATGATTTTGGGTACACTCAAAATGCAATGGTTACTATAGTCCAACTATATAACCAACTACAAGAGGAGTAATGTCTTGTACAGTCTAAATGTTCAATGAAAGCAATAAGATAAATATTAGTCCAACTAATATATTTATAACGACGATAAATAAAATTAAAAGAGCACGTTTAGCAAGTATTAAATGAAATTAAAAATTTAATACTAGCCTCCCCTTATTTTTCGGCGAGCCTCTAACCCTCTGTAGAGTACTCTTGAAACCCAGTTTCCTAGTGGGTTAGGATCCCGTTAAATAACACACAACCTTGACTTTGGCCAACAAGCTGTATGAAACTTAACTAGGTAGATCTCTAAGATCAATTGGATCCCATCCAATTCTTAGATCTGGTAGGTGGACCTCTAAGTCCAAGATATATATCCAATATATATTTCATAACCTTTTCCTCTAGATCAACTAAGCCTTGGCTTTGGCTCAACAAGCTTAATGATTCCAGTTAAGCGTGACCCATTGACAGTGGGAAAGCTTCGTAATCAATGTCGATCTACAGAAGTGACCTTGATTTTGGCCAATAAATCACAATTGCCCAAGACATGTGATATGTAACAAAGCTTTCGTGGTTCAAACACATCCGCGATGGATAATGATCTTGAATTTGGCCAACAAACCAATGCCAATCTTGGATCTTGACAGAGAACCACTCAATGGAAGGAAATCGCTTAATATTAAAGTGAGGGTTTTTCGCGTAAATTGGCAACCAATTTATTATCTTTGTTTAGGTCTCATCATACACCCTTAAACATGCATTTTAAAAGCATAATAAGGAGCGAATAAAATTAATAATGATATGCGGTTGGATATATAATAATTTGTTCCTAGAACAAATCACTCTCTTTCCTCTCTCCCGCTAGTAGTTTACATACTTCTACCAAATTACATAATACATTAGAGAAACCTCATTTGCATTGAGGGGAATTGTTGAGAAGATAAATACAAAGAGATAAGGAGGTGAAAGGCTGGACACGCAGGTCCAATTTAATAAATTCTAAATTTACAACAATTTCCAAAATTGCCCTCACCCATCTAATATCCATCTGATATACATTATTCATATAAATACATCCAAGTATTCACACAAAGTATGTTGTCAATCAATCTAATCAAATTAATTAATCTTTGATTAATGATTATCCAATGATCAAACAACGATTTGATTTGCGCGAGTCCAACTCGTTTAAGAATAAATACTCAAAGTACGTATTCTTGAATTATATCGAACTACAATTTTAAATCCAATTTAAATTGTATCCAATACTAATTCATTTTTAATTCCAAATTAAATAATTACACTTATAATAGTGCCTTTTAGACTTGGATTCCAAATCCAATCTAATTGGGTCTTAAAGGCCCAATTAGCATCCAATACCAATTCAATTAAAGTCCAATGGGCTTTCAATTAATTCTTTAGGCATGGGCTTTAGCCATTATGGATCAAACCCAAGATGCCAAGGCCCAAATAAGAATCACCCTATGCCAAAAATCAATTTAGGCCCAATTAAATTTTTAAAGGCCCAATAGTCATATTTGGACTTTATGTAAATGGTTTTAGGCCCAATTGGATCCAACACAATTGAATAAAATCAAACTTAGCCCAACCAAGCCCATTAAGCCCAAATACAACAAATTAGTTCATTTTAATAAATTCTAAATTTAAAGACTAATACATATTAACATAATATTCTAAATATCACATTAATTTTTATTAAAGTGTAATTAACACAATTAATTAATTAATCCAATATTTCCAAAACACCAATTAATCTAATTAATCATGCTTAATTATCCAATTCATGTCCAACACAAATTGAAGCAAAACCAACTCATTCCAACATGCTCAAGTTCACGGCAATACATGAAATTAACATCAAATTTTGATTTCAATCCAATTAAATCAATAATTAACATTCAATTTCATGCCAATTAACATATCCAATTGTCAAATTCAAAATATCACCATGAACATACTAGGGGTAGTTTTCGGCCATGAAATAGGAATTGGGGATTTTTGATCTAATCAATTTATCTCAAATCCAAAGATGCACAAATCCAATTCATCATCATACTAACACAACCAAACAATCAATTTAGGTAAATCAAGCTCCAAGCAAAAAATCCCAAATTAAAGTCCATAAACCCTAGATTTTGAAATCAAGTTTAGGTGGCTCTTGATACCATTGTTAGTGTCCTAGACATGCCCAAGGATCCTAAACAAGATTTATGTGTGAATAAAATCAATGGAAGTTGCGGAAAAACTTACAATGATCGGATGAAGTTCAAGACTTTTTCTTTGTTGTAGAAGCTCCAAGCTTTGTGAATGAGTTCCAAACTCTTGGGTGAGTTTCCCTATCACATTTCCTTGACTCCTTTAAGTGCTAGCTTGAACAAATTGGAAAGAAAAATTTCTCCTCAAATAAGAACAAGTTTCGGCCATTGGAGAGGAGAAGAGAGATGATGATTTCACTTTCCAAAAGTCAATGTATTTTTGATACAAAGCTTGTCCAAGAAGCTTTAGATGTGTTTAAAATTGCATTAAATGCAACCAACAACTTCCATCACACATGTGACATGTTGATGTAAGTTAGTGGGTCACACCACTTTGAATTCAAAATTCAAGTTAGCTTACACTACACACTTTGGGCCCGGTTCGTTTAATCCGACTAAACAAATTTTCCGTCGAGATGTAATTAAATCCAATTTAATTAAAAAATAATGCCCAGCAAAATTATTACGGAAGTCGCTTACGAATTAATTCCAAATTAATTCGTTCGCTTGAATTAAAATCCAATTTTAATTCCGTATTGAAATCCAATTTCAATTAATATATCCGATATATTATTTTAGCCCAATTAAATAAATTAAATAGTAAAATCCAATTTAACTATTAAATTTACTTTATCGATTAATTCCAAATTAATCGCGTTCTCTATTCTCCATGAATTAATCCCAGATTAATTCATGACGTAATTAATCCCAGATTAATTCATGACGCAATTAATCCCAGATTAATTCTTTCTCTGATAATTAATCCCAGATTAATTCTTGCTGTAATTAATTCCAGATTAATTTTCTCTCATAATTAATCCCAGATTAATTCTGTTCGAGTCAAATGTCATCGGTGAATCTTTGGGAAGTGACCCAGGAGATCCCTGGATATATTGGCAGTAAATACGATATCCGAATACGTGCGTACCCGATACCGCGTTGTTACCAATTTACAAGACATGGTTAGCTTCTAGCAAAGCACCGTACCTACCCAATTCTCTAGAAATATTCTTTTAAGGAATACAAGATCTTTGACAGACGTAGAATACATAATATTACGTATTACGATCTAGTATCGGAAGTCACATGCTAGGCATGGGGCTGGAGTTGTGTATGCCCCGTACGAAGCATATATCGGATCACTAGCAACTAGTCTCTTTATTAACGGAAAGTCATGACCTAGTCATACTTCTCCGATGGCTATAGTACTTGAGAGTACCAGTTCTGTATCCCTGCGTGATCATCATCTCCATGTGACTGAAGTGATACTTCCATCTTGACATCATACCCAATGCACTACGATTCTCAGTAAACCCAGAAGAGGTGTACACATAACCTGTTAAAGCTCCGGACGACCAAAATCGAAGTATACTAATTGTCGCAAGTATTAGCGATGCAAGTCTCAGGTTAAGACCACATACACCTAACTTGATTCGGATTCCCATAGACACATAGTCATACTACCAATGGGACTCCGATGGGTCTATCCAGAGTGAAGCTGTTCCCGGTCCAACGGCTAACAGAACCTCCTATCACACTTGCATAAGTATCAAATACTTAAATATATAAGAACTATGTCGTTAAGCTTCCATAACGCGCACAAGTGTAATACTAGTCTATTCCTCATTATCGATGTCCAGTCTCGATAATACTACGACTAGGGATATTTAATGATTAAACCTTTCGTGGATTAATATTGTCTCATATCTTATTAATATGATACTAATCATATTGACTTTTATCATTTATATATGCAAGTAATCCAATTACAAAATGATAAAAGAGCATTTTCCTTTGTCACGTAGTTAATTTGTATAAAAACACCATGTCTTTTACAAATAGTGATGATGTGGGTCATAATTGTCCAACAGGTCTTTCATGGAGAATTTTAATGAAAGCCAAGCTTTCACCGATTGTAGCATAGGAATGTCATTTCCAATAAGCAATACATCATCAACGTATAGAACAATGAATGTCAGTGCGCTCCGACTAACCTTCTTATATACACAAGAATCATCTTCATTTTGAATAAAACCATATTCTTTTATGATCTCATCAAAACGATTGTTCCAAGAATGCAACGCTTGCTTCAATCCATAAATGGATCGGTTTAACTTGCAAACCTTGTTTGCATGTCTTGGTACGACAAAACCATTAGGTTGTTGCATATAAACATCCTCTAAAAGGTTTCCATTAAGGAAAGCGATTTCGACATCCATTTGTCATATTTCATTATCGAAATATGCAGCAATAGCAAGCATTATCTGAATGGATTTAATCATGGCAACAGGTGAAAAGGTTTCATCGTAATAAACACCATGTTGTTTACGATACCCTTTAGCTACAAGCCTAGCTTTGTACGTTTGTATGTTGCCTTCTATGTTTGTCTTCTTTTTGTAAGATCCATTTACAACTAATAGGCTTAATGCCTTCTGGTACATCAACCAGTGTCCAAACTTGGTGGGTATACTTGGAATCCATTTCGGACTTCATGGCTTCTTGCCATAAAGCGGAGTCGATACCTTGTATCGCTTCCTCATACGTAGCTGGTTCATCTTCCTCAATAAGATTAATGTCTACATGAGGTGAGATCGGAAACCCATACCTCTCAGGTTATTTTCTGAGTCTCTCCGACTTACGTGGTTCTTTTGTATCAGAAGATTGTGGAACAGTCTCATCCCTGATGGACTGTTTGTGTTTCGAGAGGGGGTCGGTGCCAAGAACAGTATCACTCCGATTTTCATCGAGTTCTACTTTCTTCCCACTTACCTCTGCATTCATGAATTCCTTTTCTAGGAAAACTGCATGAAGAGCAACAAATATTTTGTTCTCTTGTGAGTTGTAGAAGTAATATCCTTTCGTTTCCTTAGGATAACCTACAAATAGGCACTTATCCGATTTGGGTTCTAGTTTGGTACTATCTAAACGTTTAACATATGCCCAGCATCCCCAATGTTGGAGTTTGCTAAGGTCCCAAGGATCAATAAACAAGCATGAAACAAGTGCGAATATAACGAGGGAGTTGTGGAATACTCACATCGATCGGTTGAGCGACGCTTTGATGAACAAAACTTCATTTTCTACCCATAGCAGCTCACGACAGTGGCAGTGAGTTTGGTCACTGTTTTCGACCTTTGATGTCATCTTCCAAGCTCCAAGCTTCGTCAAACGATTCCCGGCTCATGGGTGGACTTCCCTATCACCTTCGCATGACTTCATAGTGTGCTAGCACTCCCAATTTTGCCACAAAATCGCAACTTTTTGCGCCCCCAGAAGTCTTCGGCCAAGCCTTGGCCTTCTTGGATGTCGAAGTAAGATGCGCCTCGCAATTCTTACCTTTCAGAAGCTCTGGCTCTGCCTCTTTCAGCATAGCCATTAACTCTCCAAGAGTTTTCTCTTGGTTCATCATATTATAGTTCATGATGAACTCGCTCCAGCAGTCGGGAAGAGACTGTAAGATCAAATTTATGGAAGTCTCGGCCTCGAAGGTAATGCACAGCTGACCCAACTTTTCGATGTCAGCAATCATATGTGACACGTAGTGTTCGATAGATGTACCCTATGTACGGTTGGCTCAAATTGCTGAGGAAAGGTTTTCGTCAGTGGTTTTTCATGATTATCATCTGATGAGATTTATTTGATCATCACATCGCCACGATGTATGATCCGAACGAATCAGATGAATAACGAAGTATGTATGTGGATCGTTGATGAGACCATTAATTCTTTAGCCTGTGCTGACGCCTAGCTCAGCAGCTAACAAAATTATATCTAATCTAATTAGATTTATTATTGACCCAGAAGGCTTCTATTGCCGCCTCAGCTGTAGCAATAACCGGCATTTATTGTTTATTCGGTAACAGTATCTTGCTAGGAAGATTTCCAGCTCACTGTTCCATTATTCAAACTGTATAGTACCGTTTTGTGACTTGTAGTCATTTTATCGGTTTAGGAAACTTGCAGTAGTGATCTCAGTCACTTCAAGTTCTCATTCTCCATAGTTTAAGAAAGCATCCTTAGTTACTCTAAGATACTAACAGATGTTCTTAACGTCAATCCAATGACTATCACTTGGATTGGTCTGTTTGTGAATCCATATGCTCAAAGTGTATGAGACACCAGGTCGCGTACATTTTTCAATGTACGATTTCTCGGAGAGTATTTATGAAAGCCAAGCTTTCACCGATTTTATTATGGGAATATCATTTCCAAGAAATGACATATTATCATTATTGTATAAGACAACCATTGTCAGTGCGCTCCCACTAA
Source organism: Zanthoxylum bungeanum (assembly GCA_019454045.1). Lineage (NCBI taxonomy): Eukaryota > Viridiplantae > Streptophyta > Magnoliopsida > Sapindales > Rutaceae > Zanthoxylum > Zanthoxylum bungeanum. Next base: position 276,853 of record SKCR01023791.1, read on the forward strand.
CCTTCTTATATACACAAGAATCATTTCGTTTTGAATTAAATCATACTCCATTATGATTACATCAAAAAGATAATTCCAAGAACCTGATGCTTGCTTCAATCCAAACATGGATCGAATAACCTGCAAACCTTGTTTGCTATTTATGGTACGACAAAACCGACAGGATATTGTAAACATCCTCTGAAAGGTTTCCTTTTCAGGAAAGCGATTTTCCCGTTAAGCTGTCATATTTCATAAATGAAACACGCAGCTTTAGCAAGCATTATCCAAATGGATTTACCGTGGCAACAGGTAAAAAGTTTAATCGTAATCAACATAATGTTGATAACGATACATTTCCGTTACAAACCTAGCTTAGTACGTTGGTATGTTGCCTTCCATGCATGTCTTCCTTGAAGACTTATAGTACCATTAGGCACAATGCCTTGCGGTACATCAACTAGTATCTAAACATAGTTGGTATACATGGAATCCATTTCGTACTTATGGCACTTTGCCATAATAGGGAGTCGATACCTTGTATCACTTCCTCGTACGTAGTCAGTTAGTATACCTCAAAAGATTGACATCTTTATGAGGTGAGATCAGAAACCCATACCCCAGGTTGTTTTCTGACTCTCTCTGTCATACGTGGTTCTTGTGTATTTGAAGATTAATGTTATAGTTTCATCCTTGATGAACTATTTATGTTCCATTAAGATTCGGTGCCTGGAATAGAATTACTCTAATTTTCATCGAGTTTTACTATCCTCCAATTTTCCACTGTATATCGGTATTCCTCTTAGGAAAACCGCATGGCGAGCAGCAATCTAATTGTTCTCTCTTGTGAGATGTATAAGTACTATACTTAGGTATCCCTAGGATAACCTACAATTGGCACTTATCCAATTTGGGTTCTAGTTTGGTATCATCCAAACTTATGCCCAGCATGCCCAAATATTCAGGAATGAGAAACCCGGTTTCTTTCACGTTCATATCTAATATGATATATGTCAAACAGATTTTATGGAACCTTATTCTAAATAAGTTTTGCACTGTTTATACTTATCCGTTGATGGAAATGGTAGCTTAGAGCGACTCATGATTCACCTTATCATGTCCAACAAAATTCGGTTACTCAGTTCGGACACACCGTCAAATTGACATGTTCATGGAGGAGTCCTCATTGAAAGAATACAATACTCTTTCAAGTATATGAGAAACTTATTGCTTAAGTATTTTCATTACGGTCTTACCGTGACAGTTTAATACTATAGCCGATCTGTTCGTCTATTTCGTGTCGAAACTTAAAAGTTTCCGATTTGTGTTTCAAAAGAAACACATAACCATAACATGATGCCACATCCGTAAAGGTCACGAAATATTCATTTCCACCTCTAGCCTAGCTAGACATGGGCCCACTTGCTTCACTATGAACTAGGGCTAACAGATCGGTGGCATTTACACATTTACCAAGTAAAGGTGTTATAGGCAATTTGCCCAATAAACTAGATTCGTAGACTTTATTTGAATAGAATCAAATTTGTCCTAGTATCTACTCTTCAAAAGCGTGGATATACGATTCTTGTTTGATTGTGTCCCAGACAACAATGCCATAATATGTTTCTTCTGATCAAATCAGTTTGAGCTATTTGTTTGTCATATTATAAGTTTGAGATTTTATTTATATTCAAAATATAAATACTGTTATTCACATCTAATGTGTATATCTCAATATCATCTTTATATAATAAAAAACTTTAGTGTTCTAGAATATAAAGGTTCACCCGCAGCGGGTTAAACACTGATATAGAGATAATGGTTCTAGTCAAATTAGTTACATTATAACAGTTTCTAAATTTAGGTACACACCCGAAGGTAGTTCCTAAACATAGGTATCTACGGTTAAAACAGCGACTTTCGTCCCGTTTCCAATTCGCAGATAAATCTCTATTGAAGTCAATATCCTGTTCATAACAGATTCTGAACATCAATACATATATATGTACCATACTAAGTATTTAAAATCCAATTTTAATACTAGTGGTGAACATAATATGACAAACATATTTGAAGTCAGAGCCTTGCTCGTTCTTTAATTCCTTCGTGTCTGCTTTGTCCAAACGGCAGTCACACTTCCGCGATCCCGTTTGCCACATTTAAGCAGACATTTTGGGATATGTCCTTTATCTTCCCAGAAGATTATAATGATTTTGCCTTTGCCCTTTTCACACTCCAGAAGCCTTCGGCCTAGCCTTGGGTTTCTAGAATATCGAAGTAAGGTGCGTCTTGCGCTACTTGCCTTATTGCAAATTTTGACTTTATCTCCTTGAGAATAGTCATTAACTCTCCAAGAGTTTACTATTGCAATTTAGTACTTCTTAGATCTATAGATAGATCTTTGAAGATCCTTCAATTTCCTTATCATACTTTAAGGATCTAATCCTTATTTCTGATTGAGAAATTAAGGAGTCTACTGCGACAAGCTTAATGGATTAAGCACTAAAAGCTATCATCACATAAATCTTCCAAAGATTATGCTCTACTTTTTGCTTAACTCAAGGCTTAGGCCTAATATGTTATTTTATCAAATAAATTAACCTATTAGTTTCTAGGACCATCCTGAAACTAATTCCCAATTTTGAAAATTAAACCATTTAAATATATTTTCCCTAGGATTATGTTTTAAATGTTAATCTTTCAATTATTTCTTGATTTTAATAGTCCAACTATTTAATCAACGATTTAGGTACTATTTATTATAATGATTACAATAGTCCAACTATTTAATCAACTATAATTTAATAGATTAAAATCAATTATATTGATTACTATAATCCAATTATAAAATCAACTATAAATGAATAGTTTGAATACAATCCAACTGTTAATTAAAACAACGATTTAAATATTAGTCCAACTAACATTTAATTTATATGACTAATGATATTTGTTTTGAGCGCGTATGGCAAGTAATTAAACGAATATTGCAAATTCAATTCTTGCCTCCCACTATTTTTCGGCGAGCCTCTAACCCTCTGTCGAGTACTCGGGAAACCGTGTTTCCTAGTGGGCTAGGATCCCGTTAAATATCACACAATCTTGACTTTGGCCAACAAATTGTATGATAATTAACTAGGTAGATCTCTAAGATCGATTGGATCTGATCCAATTCCTAGATCCAGTAGGGGGACATCCAAGTCCGAAACATATATCTTATATATGCCAATACATCCAATGTATTACCTAACCTTTTTCCTCTGAATCAACTAAGCCTTGGCTTTGGCACAACAAACTTATTGATCCCAGTTAAGCGTGACCCATTGACCATGGAAAGCTTCGTAATCAATGTCGATGGACAAGAAGTGGTCTTGACTTTGTCCAAAAAACCACAACTTGGACAAGACACTGATATGGAACAAAGCCTTCATGATTCAAACACATCCTCGATGGACAAAGGCCTTGACTTTGGCCAACAAGCCAATGCCAGTCTCGGATCTTGAGTGAGAATCACTCCATGGAAGGAAAAACGCTTAATATTTGTGAGGGTTTTTCGCGTGCAAATTGGCAACCAATTTATTATTTTTTTTAAGGTCTCATCATCATACACCCTTAAACATGCATTATAAACACAAAATAAAACGCATATGAATAAAATAATAATGATATGCGGATGGATACTTTAGACATTGATCCTAGATCAAATCTCTCCATTTCTCTCTCCCGCTAGCACTAGTATTACTTCTACCCGTTACACTACACTTCTAAAGAAACCTCATTTACATTGGGGGGAATAGGTGAGAAGAGAATACAAAGAATAAGGAGGTAATAAGGCTGGACACGCAGGTCCAATTAATAAATCAAATTTATTACAATAATTTCTAAAATTGTCCCACCCATCTAATATCCATCCGATATACATTATTCATGCATCGCAACCATGTATTCACACAAGCATGTTATCAATCAATCTAATCAAATTAATTAATCTGATAATTAGTGACCATCCAATGTTCAAACAGCGATTTGATTTTGCTTCAGTCAAACTCGTTTTGCGAATAAGTACTCAAAGTACGAATTCTCGAATTAAATTAAACTACAAAATTAAATCCAATTCAATTTGTTTTAATACTAATTCGCTATTTAACTCATAATTAAATACTACACTTTATTTACGAACCTTTACGATTTAAATTCCAAATTTAATCGTTATGGGTCTCAAAGCCCGATTAACGTCCAACGTCAATTTAATTAAAGTCCAATGGGCTTTTAATTAATTTCTTAAGGCGTGGACTTTTGGTCAACTCGGGTCGAACCCAATAACCAAAGTCCAATCCTGGAGTTACCCCATAAGCCCAGAAATCAATTTAGGCCCATTAGGCCCAATTAAACTTTAAAGGTCCATTAGTCGCATTTGGGCTTTATGGAAGCGGTTTTGGGCCCAATTGGATCCAACCAATTTTGCCTAAACCCAACTTAGTACAACCAAGCCCAATAAGCCCAATTACAACACAACAAGCACAAATCCAATTTAAGGCCCAAATAATTAAATTCCAAAAATCCAATTTTCCCAATTTAATTACACTAAAGTGTATAACACAATTAATCACCCAAATCAATATTTCCAAAACATTAATTTATACAATTAATCATGCTAAATTACAAAAAAACATGTCCAACACATTTTATCAAAAAATCAAACCCAAATCAAGCTCAAAGTCTCGGCCAAAGTAGGGTTTTTCAAATCAATTCCGAATTCAATCCAATTAAATCCTAAATCAATATTCCCAACATGATTCCAACTCATCCAATGATTAAAATCAAAAAATCCAAGACATCAAAAAAGGGCATCACATTTGGCCAACACCAAAATTTGGGGAAAAAATGATCCAATCACAATTTCTTCAAATTGATCCAATCAATCATCCACAAAACATCAATTAAGCATATTAAATAATCCAATTTCATTATTCATACTCAAAATCAATTTTACCCAAATTTTAACCCTAAATCAATTTCATGATTTTCCTTGCTCATGATACCAATGTTGGAGTTTGCTAAGGTCCCAAGGATCAATAAACAAGCATGAAACAAGTGCGAATACAACGAGGGAGTTGCGGAATACTCACATCGATCGGTTGAGCGACGCTTTGACGAACAAAACTTCATTTTCTGCCTATAGCAGCTCACGGCAGTGGCAGTGAGTTTGCTCACTGTTTTCGGCCTTTGATGTCATCTTCCAAGCTCCAAGCTTCGTCAAACGATTCCCGGCTCATGGGTGGACTTCCCTATCACCTTCGCATGACTTCGTAGTGTGCTAGCACTCCCGATTTTGCCACAAAATCGTGACTTTTTACTTCCCAATTTTCTCTTTGTCTCTCGGTGACTGCAGAAAACCAGAGGAGAAAATAGCCTCCAAGGCCGAGAATGAGAGGGAGAAGAAATGAAGAGAGAGAGATGGTTTTGTGTAATGGAATTAAGTGTATCAAATATACAAATTTCAAAGTCAAATACCTTTAATAAAATAATATTAAATGTCTTTCAAGCCATCAAATGCTTTCCATCAACTCCCATCAAGTCACATATTTCAATCAAGTTGTCAAGTCACATCACTCAAAGTGACAAGTGATTTGACGCTTGATGCGACTAATGATTTGACGCTTGATTTGACTTGCGTGCCGCACTCGAATTCGAAAAGTGAATGCACTCGCAAACAGTCTCGGGCTCGGGTTCGCAAATTTACAAATTAATGAATTTTCCGTTGCGACGTAATTAAATGATTATGCCTAGCGAAATCACTATTCATGTCGCTAACGAATTAATTCTAAATTAATTCGTTCGCCCGAATTAAAATCTAATTTTAATTCCGTGTCGAAATCCAATTTCATTTAATATATCAAATATATTAATTTACTGATTAATTCCAAATTAATCGTTATCTCTCTTTAAATGATATTTTATCCCAGATAAAATATCTCCGCAATTAATCCAATATTAATTTTCTCTCTCATCTAATTAATCCCAGATTAATTAAAAGTGCGAGTCATACGTCATCGGTGAATCTTTGGGAAGCGACCCATGAGATCCCCGGATATGTTGTCAGTAAATTCGGTCGTCGGACTATCTGAACACGTAAGTACCTCGTACTACGTTTATACCGATTTACAAGACAAGGTTGGCTTCTAGCAAAGCGCCATGCCTACCCAATTCTCCAGAGATATCCTTATAGGAATAAATGATCTATATCAGGCGTAGTATACATAGTATTGCGTATTTCGATCCAGTATCGGATGATCACATGCAAGGCCTGAGGCTGGTACAGTGTCTGCCCCGTACGAAGCATATATCGGATTACGAGCAACTAGTCTCTTTAATATCGGATAATCATGACCAAGTCATATTATCCCGACGGTTGCAACCTTTTTAGAGAACCAGTTCTGTATCCCTACGCGATCATCAACTCTATATGACTGGAGTGACACTTCCGTCTTGACATCACACCCAACACACTACGATTCTCAATATACCCAACATAGGCGTACACAGAACCTGTTAAAGCCCTGGACGACCGCAACCAAAGTATATTGATTGTCGCAAGTATTAGCGGTGCAAGTCTCAGGTTAAGACCAAATACACCTACCCTGATTTCGGACTTCCATAGACACATAGTCATACTATCAATGGAATTCCGAGGGGGTCTATCCAGAGCGAAGCTGTTTCCCGTACCATCGGTAAAACACAACCTCCTATTGCACTTGCATGAGTATCCTATACCCAAATATATGAGAACTATATCGTTGTGCCCTCACAACGCGCACAAGTGTAATATTAGTCTTTTACGTATTTATCGCTGTCCAATCTCGATCATACTCTGACTATGGATATTTAATGATTTATCCTTCGTGAACTGATACTGTCTCATATCATTCTCAATCCAGGTGCAAATCATAGGGACCTCCTATCATTTATATATCTAGGTGATCTAATCATAAATGATAAGAGTGCAATATCCTTTGTCACATAGTTAATTTGTACAACAACACTATGATCTGTACAAATAGTGACGCTATGGGTCATAATTATCCAACACCCAATTCTTCAGGAATAAGAAACCCGGTTTCTTTTTCTGTCCATATCTCATATGGAGTCTGTTCAACAGACTTTAACGGAACCTTATTCAAAATAAATATTGCACTATTTAATACGTATCCCCAGAAGGAAATCGGTAGCTCTGTGTGACTTATCATTTACCTTACCATGTCCAACAAAGTTCAATTTCTCCGTTCGGACACACCGTTCAATTGAGGTCTTCCGGAAGGAGTCCACTGTGAAAGAATACCATATTCTTTCAAGTAATCTTGAAACTCATTGCTTAAGTATTCTCCACCACGGTCCGACCGCAATGTTTTTAATACTTCTGCCAGACTGTTTTTCTACTTCGTGTCGAAACTCTTTGAATTTCTCAAAAGTTTGCGACTTGTGTTTCATAAGATACACATAACCATAACGTGATGCATCATCCGTAAAGGTTACGAAGTATTCATATCCACCTCTAGCCTTGCTAGACATGGGCCCGCATACGTCACTATGAACGAGGGCTAACAGCTCGGTGGGACGTACATATTTACCACTAAAAGGTGTTTTAGGCATTTTGCCTAACAACCAAGATTCGCAGGCATCATAGGAATTAGGATCAAATCCGTCCAAGTATCCATTCTTCGAAAGTGTGGATATATGAGTTTTGTTAATGTCTCCCAGACGACAATGCCACAAATAAGTCTCATATGTTTTACTCAATTTGAGCTTTTTGTTTGTCATGTTATATGTTTTAGATTTATTTATATTCAAAATATAAATACCATTATTCATATCTGCTGTACATATCAAAATATCATCTTTATAAACAAAACACTCAGTGTTCCTGAATACAAAGGTATACCCGCATCGGGTTAAACTAGATACAGAGATAATATTCCTAGTCAAACTAGGTATAAAATAACAGTCGCCTAATGTAAGTACATTCCCTGAGGGCATATTCAAAACATAGGTGCCAACGGCCAAAACAGCGACTCTCGTCCCATTTCCGACTCGCATGTCGAACTCCCCTGAAGCCAGTCTCCTGCTAATCTACAGATCGTGCACATCAGTACATATGTGAGTACCACATCCGGTATCAAAAATCCAATTTTTAAAACTAGTAGTAGACATGTTTATTTCAATAACAAACATACCTGAAGCCGGAGCCTTACCTGCCTTTGCTTCCTTCAAGTCCATCTTGAACTTATGGCAGTCACGCTTCCAGTGATCTCGTTTGCCACAGTGTAGGCAGACGTCTTGGGATTTGTCATTTGTCTTCCCAGAAGACTGTGATTATTGAGCCTTGCCGATCTTCTTCTTCTTCTTCACACCCCTAGAAGTCTTCGGCCAAGCCTTGGCCTTCTTGGATGTCAAAGTAAGATGCGCCTCGTGCTTCTTACCTTTCAGAAGCTCTGGCTTTGCCTCTTTCAGCATTGCCATTAACTCTCCAAGAGTTTTCTCTTGGTTCATCATATTATAGTTCATGATGAACCCGCTCCAACAGTCGGACAGAGACTGTAAGATCAAATCTATGGAAGTCTCGGCCTCGAAGGTAATGCACAGCTGACACAACTGTTCGATGTCAGCAATCATATGTGACACGTAGTGTTCGATACATGTACCCTCTGACATACGAGAGCGAAAGAGATTCTTCTACAACTCATACTTCTGAGATATAAGATTAGATCTATGAAGACCCTTTAACTTCAACATCACGCATAAGGATCCAATCCCTTGTTCTGACGATGGAACTGATGAGTCATTGCAGCAAGCATAACAGATTGAGCAGTAAAGTTATCATCACTGTAAGTCTTCCAAAGCTCATGCTCTACTGGCCGCTCAAGTCAAGGCTCAGGCCCGGTGGGTCTCTCTATCACATAAAGCAACTTCTCAGCTCCCATGACTATCTTGAGGTTCATCTCCCAGTCTAGAAAATTTATGTCGTTAAAGACATTCTCACCCATGATTATGTCCCTAACGCTTATCTTTCCAGCCATTTTGATTGCTATAGTCCAACTATCCAGTCAAATATTTCGGGTACACTTAAATGCAATGGTTACTATACAGTAAATACGATTATCAGACTATCCGAACACGTGTGTACCCCGTACCATGTTCTCACCGATTTACAAGACATGGTTGGCTTCTAGCAAAACACTGTGCCTACCCAATTCTCCAGAAATATTCGACGAGGAATATCATATGTATCAGGCGTAGTAATACTAATATTATGTAATACGTAATACGATCTAATATCGGATGTCACATGCTAGGCCTAGGGCTAGTTCTATGGCTGCCCTGTACGAAGCATATATCGGATCCCGAGTAACTAATCTCTGTAATCGGGAAGTCATGACCTAGTCATACTATCCCGATAGTTGCAGCGTTAAGAGTACTAGTTCTGTATCCTGTGTGACCATCATCTCCATATGACTGAAGTGATACTCCCATCATGACATCACATCCAATACACTACGATTCTCAGTAAACCTAATACAGGCGTACACAGAACCTGTTAAAGCTCCAGACGACCAATACTAAAGTAAACTGATTGTCGCAAGTAATAGCGACGTAAGTCTCAGGTTAAAGATCACATACACCTACCCTGATTCGGATTCCCATAGACACATAGTCATACTACCAATGAGATTCCGAGTGGGTCTATCCAGAGCGAACTTTTCCCGGTCCAATAGCTAACAGAACCTCTTATTACACTTGCATAAGTATCCAATACCTAAATATATGAGAACTATGCCATTAAGCTTCCATAACACGCACAAGTGTAATACTAGTCTATTCCTCATTATTAATGTCCAGTCTCAATAATACTTCGACTAGGGATATTTAATGATTAAACAGTTCGTGGATTAATATTGTCTCATATCTTATTAATCTGATTTAACCATATGGACTTTTATCATTAATATATATCCAAGTAATCTAATTACAATAATGATAAAATAGCAATTTTCTTTTGTCACATAGATAATTTGTACAAAAACACAATGTTCTTTACAAATATTGATGTTATGGGTCATTATTGTCCAACACCTACCACTGCGAAGAGTAATAACATATTTGACTTGGTCTATGTATTGACTACTAGAACTACCCTCGTGAGGGTTTTGATGACACTTGGGGTTTGGCTGTGGTTGTTCAGGAAACTTTCATTTCTCATTAATGGTCAATGCATATATGATTTTGGGGAAAGTATCTTTCATATCAATCAATATTTGTATATTTTGGTTATTGATGACTTCCTGTTTCTCAAGGGTTTTCCTAGGTAGTGGGACATATGGTGTATAATTATGGGAATCTTAGAAATTCTGGTGTACTTGGGGAGATTGTTAAGATGGTTGTGCTTGGTTATCATTCTTCCAATTAAATTTTGGAGTGCTTCTCTAACCAGAATTGTAGGTAGGGGTTTGGATTTGATCTCTTGAAGGTGTTATGGAACTGACTTGGTCATGGAGACATTCTTGCATAGCTAGCAAGGTTGGGAAAACTTATGTTATGTGTTTATTTGAATTACAGATTTGACATGTGACTTCTTGAATTGACTTGACATGATCACTCTTACTCATTTCTAATGCCTCAATTTTTTTAGCTAGACATGCATATTTACCAGAAAGGTCATGATCTTCCCTAAGGTTAAATATACCTCTACCAAATGACTGTGGTTTTACAGGCGACTCATAAGTGTCAATTGTGTCCCATTGTTATGAATTCTCTGTTATGCATTCTAAGTAATCTAGTGCATCTTCGGGATTTTTGTCCCTAAACTCACCATTACACATCATTTCCACTACTTATCTACCTTGGGATGTTAAACCCTCGTATAAGTAGGAAACCAGCCTCTATGTTTCAAACCCGTGATGTAGACAAATATTTAATATCTCTTTAAATCTCTCCCAACATTAGTAAAGTGTTTCCCCTGACTCTTATGTGAAAGCTGTGATTCTTTTCTTAAAGGAGTTTGTTCTGTGATGGGGAAATTTTTTTTCAGAAACTGCTCTTTCAAATCATCCTAGGTTCTGATGGATCGTGACCTAAGGTTCGACAACCAAATTTTAGCTTTATCTTTTAAAGTAAAAGGAAAAAATTTTATTCGAATTATATTAATACTGTAATTTTGATATGTGCAAGTGTTACATACCACTTCAAATTCCCTTAAGTGCTGATAAGGATTTTCTGATTCTAGACCGTGGAATATGGGTAAAAGTTGGATGACACCTGGTTTAAAATTGAAACGTGATGCATCTGGGGGAAAATAATGCAAGATGGTGATCTTGTCCTAGTGAGATTCATGAATTGTCTGAGTGTTTTATGATAATTAAGATCGCCATGCTGAGACTCATTCTCTTCTTGATAAACTGGATTTTTTCAATTCAGGTTGGTGGATTTTATTTTGGTTCTCAGCCATTTTGACTGACGATGAGGGTGATGAAGACTCTCTATTTAATCTACTGCTAGATGATCGTGACCAATGTCTAATGAAACCTAAATGTAGACTATATGCTAAAATTTAAAAATGCAATACTTACAAAAAAGAAAATAATAATAATAATAATAATAATAATAAATAAGTGGGAAAAAATAAAATTAAAAATAAATGACAAAAGAAAAGAAAAGAAAAGCAAAGAAAGAAAGAAAATACAAATTTAGTGATTAGATCTAAAAACGTCTTCTGATTCTCGTTCAGTTGTCTCAATCTCCCGAATTAGGTTCTCACAAAAAATTATGGAAGAATCTCTAGATATGGATGGTTCAAGAAATTCTTTGGCAAAATACAAATTCCATTTTAATTGAGATTTCTATCCATTGTAACCATGAAGAATCAATACGTGGTTTGTCTGTATGTAAGATGTCTGGGTTCAAGATTCATTTAGGATCAATCAGGACATCTTGGATCTACACAAATACAAAGAAGAAAATGAGATGCATAAAATATAACAAAAAAGAAAGGAAATACAAAAAATAAAATAAAAAGAAAGAAAATAAATTAAAATAAAATAAAAAATATAAGGATTATTCTATCAACTAAATTTATTCCCCAGCAACGGCGCCAAAAACTTGACACACTCCCAAAGTGGTTCTTTAATCCCAAGTATAAGAGTGTCAAAGTAATAAAATGACCCGGTAAGTCCGGGGTCGATCCACAGGGAATAGATTTCAAATTCCTAAGTTTTCAAGATCGAAATTAACGAATAATCCAATGTATTTTGGGTAATTACTAAAGTCATTATCAAAAAATAAAAAAATGGAAAATGAAAATTTACATTTGTCAAACTTCCAAAAAACATGCTTGCATGTGTGGTGGAGTGTTTTGTGGAGTGTCTTGTGGCATGTTTGGTGGAGTGTTTGGTGGAGGATTTTGTGGAGTGTTTGGTGGAGTGTTTGGTGGAGCAATTGGTGGAGAAATTGGTTGAAGCCTTTAGATTTTCCTCTAAATACCAAGCCATTTAATTTGTAATTCTCATGCTTTCCTTAGGATTTTGTAAGGATTTTAAGGATTGCATCTCGTTTGTATTTATTTTTCAGTATTTCAATTATGTATTTTTATTTTCAGTAATAATAGTACTTTCTTTTCTTCTATTTTCTTTTATGTTTTATAGTTAGATTTTCGCTGGGGAAGGGTGAAGATTTTATTATTTTAATTGAGATTAATCTCCCTTAACTATAATATGGAAATTATAATTCAAATTAAAAGGATTACCGCCTTAATGGCTGGTTTTATTTATTTGACATAATGTGACACCGCCTATATGGCTGGTCTTTAGGTGACAGATAATTACCGTTTATATGGCTGGTTTATGGATAAATAATGATACCGCATTTATGGTCGGTCGGACTTAATTAAAATCTGACTTAAAGAGGATACCACCTATATGGTCGGTTGGTAATATCACGGATAATTTCTGTATTATAATAAGGGAGATTTCTAAATTAGATTTAGTAAAGGTGGATCCCTCAACCCCCAACATTTTGTTTTTATTCTAGGGAAGTGATGAAACACAATATTAACAAGCTTAATAATTGATTTAATTATATAATGGGTAATTCTTTAGTTTTTTTTTATTGAGTCTTAAGTTTAATGCTTCTTGTTGCCTAATCACCAATAAGATTGATGTGGTAAACTTAAAATGAACTTGGAAAAGAGATTTTAGGTTTCAGCCTTAGATTCAATAGCTCACGATCTTCCTTGAGGATAGATAACCCTTTAATATATTTCCTTACAGGATAGATATATACCTGTCGGGCGGGGGTAACCACAATTGGAACTTGATCTTAATGAATCCAGGTAATTTGGTTAACATAGATATATGGTTTAATTGGATTATACTGGGTATGTGCAGCTGACCATCGACAGAGGCTTTTGCATAATTTTGTGTTCCAGGTTAGCAAACTGATTTATTACACATATATAAGAGAATCAATTCATCTTTATAATAATATTGTGTGGAGGCACAACCCTAGATCTTTGAGTCTTTTGTTATTTTCCTTAGTAGTTTCTTTTGTGTCTTTAAGTATTTTATTTATCAAATGCACATTCAACCAACCAAAATCAATCATTCTCTTCTCCCTATAATTAGATACCTGTAAATAAATAGTATCAATAATTAATAACAACAATAGGAATTAAGTCCTCGTGGGATCGATATTTTTATACTACTTGAACGATACGTACGCTTGCGTTATACGTGTGTGTTTACGCCGGTCAAGTTTTTTGGCGCCGTTGCCGGGGACTTATTTTTCTTGAGTTATTAATTTTGAAGCTATCAAATTTACTTGTATCTAATTTTCTTTATTTTTACTTGTAATTTTTATTTCTTTCTTTTATTTTTCAGGTGGTTGAAATGGAACACTATTGGGAGATAGAAATATTACGAGCTTTACTAGAAGAAGATACACCCCAATTCAGGGAGCAACAGTCTGGTTTTCTGAGGTCTGTTGTCCAGCCCAACAACTATCACTGGATGTCAGAACCAAGCAATACTACATTTGCTCATCAGAATGAAATGGGGAGATGTGTGATATGTGATGGTAACCACCCGAGCGATCAATGTATATACCGTTCAGAGTGGCAGAATTATTGGAATCATTCAAGGTACGAAGAGCCAACATATTCACAGAACCACATCTTCCATCTTATCCACCATCTACCTACGATTTTCATCAAGAACCAGAACCATCAATGTTGGACAATTATGACCCATAGCGTCACTATTTGTAAAAGACATTGTGTTTTTGTATAAATTAATTATGTAGCAAAGGAAATTGCCTTTTATCATTTCGTAATTAGATTACTTAAATGTGTGAATGATGAAAGTCCTTATGATTAGTTCCGGATTGAGATGATATGAGACAGTATCAATTCACGACGGTTTAATCATTAAATATCCCTAGTCGTAGTATTATCGAGACTGGACATCGATAATGCATAATAGACTAGTATCGCACTTGTGCGTGTTATGGAAGCGTAACAGCATAGTTCTCATATATTTAAGTATTGGGTACTTATGCAAGTGTGGTAGGAGGTTGTGTTTACCGATGGTACGGAAACAGCTTCGCTCTGGATAGACCCCTCGGAATCCCATTGGTAGTATGACTATGTGTCTATGGGAGTCCGCATCAGGGTAGGTGTATTTGGTCTTAACCTGAGACTTGCATCGCTAGTACTTGCGACAATCAATACGCTTTGGTTTTTGTCGTCCAGGACTTTAACAGGTTCTGTGTACGCCTCTTCTGGGTTTATTGAGAATCGTAGTGTATTGGGTGTGATGTCAAGACGAAAGTATCACTTCAGTCATATGGAGATGATGGTCACACAGGGATACATAACTGGTTCTCTAAAGGGTTGCAACCATCGTGATAATATGACTAGGTCATGATTATCCGATAATAAAGAGACTAGTTGCTAGTGATCTGATATATGCTTCGTACGGGGCAGACACTATTCCAGCCCCAGGCCTTGCATGTGACATCCGATACTGGATTGCAATACGCAATACTATGTATACTACACCTGACATAGATTATATATTCCATTAAGAATATTTCTGAAGAATTGGGTAGGCATGACACTTTGCTAGAAGCCAACCTTGTCTCGTATATCGGTAAGAACGTAGTATGAGGTACGTACGTCTTTGAATAGTCCGACGACCGAATTTACTGCCAACATATCCAGGGATCTCTTGGGTCGCTTCCCGAAGATTCACCGATGACGTATGATTCGAACTTTATTAATCTTGGATTAATAGCGGAGAGACTTTATCTGGGATAAAGTACTATTTGAAGAGAGAGAACAATTAATTTGGAATTAATCGATAAAATAATATATTCGATATATTATACGAAATTAGATTTTGACGTGGAATTAAAATTGGATTTTAATTCGGGCTAACGAATTGATTTAGAATTAATTCGCTAGCGATGTGAATAGTAATTTTGCTAGGCATAATTATTTAATTGAATTTGATTTAATTAGGTCGCAACAGAAAATTCGTTAATTCGGAATTAACGAACTCGAGCCCAGAATGTGTTTGCGGGCCCACTTCGATTTTGAATTAAAGTGGGGCCCACAAGTCACATCACGAGTCATATCACTTGTCACTTTAGTGATAGATGTCGAGTCACTTTTTGTGGTGAGTATCATGCTGTCACTATTCATGATAGAAGTGGTTGAGTGTCTTTAATGAGATTTTTGGCTCCAAAATTTTGGTTGAATTTTTGGAAAGGATATACCAAATTTTGGAAAAGGATTTTTCATAATTGTTTTTAGAAAACAAAACATAAAAGAGAAAAACTCTCTCTCCCTCATTTTGGTCATTGCCGTGACCTCCTCCAAGAGAAAGAAAATTGTTTTCTTTCTTCCATCTTGCTAGCACACTAAAAGGATCAATATAAGGTGATAGGGAAACCGAACTTAGAGCTTGGAATCCTTTGGAAGCTTGGAGCTTGTTCATCTTCTTCAACAAAACAAGCCTTGGCCGAATACATCAAAAAATGAGGAAATTTTTGTTGATCTTCGCATCCAAAAGTTGTTCTTTGTAAGTATGATTATGCCATACTTCTTATGAGTATTCATTCTTTTCATTGCTTATTTTGATCTTGGGACCACCTTAGAAACAAACAATCAAATGAAGATCAGATGATTGACATGCTCAAAGATTTGTTCAAGAAACGAGACAAAAAGTTGGATACAATGCTTAAAACATACCAGAATCCACTCGAAAGTATTCAGAGACAATCAGCATCCATTCAGATAATGACAGATCAAACGAGACAATTAACAGAAAACCAGAGCTACATACCTCAAGAAACATTTTCAGATGAAACTGACGAAGCCTTCGAGTACCAAGCATTTCATGGTGACACTTTAATAGAGTAAGAGGATGAGCAGTATCAAGTACCAGAGGTATCAGTTCATTAGCCCAAACCAGCAAAGTCTCGATTTAATTTTTATTATTCGGACTCTGACGAGGATGAAGAAGCAGAGATGTTTGTACCAACTGCACCAACAAGTGAAGATGAAACTTTCCATCTTCAAAATGAAGAGCTTGGAGCATGTTTTGCATTGATATTTGAAGAATATCTACCTGAGCCAGTCACATCAACCTCAAAGGATGAAGATCAAATATCAGACACATCTATACATCCTCGGGTTGACACTTATAGAGCATGCATTTCACAAATGATAGATGAAGAACTGAACACGGAAATCCTAAAATATATATGTGAAGAAAAAGTGGAGCAAGAAACAGAGCAAATGGAGGAGCAATTGTCTGACCTTATTGAAGATCCAGTGAATTCATGCGAAACATCACTATTTTGGGGAGTATTAATCAAGGATATCGCCCAGAAGTTGACAGAATGGAACTTCCATTCAAATTCAAGCACCATACGAGACCTCCTGATTTTCTTTCTTTCTTTTCAGGAACCACTGGAGCGACAATTGCGTACACAATTCCGTTGCCTTAATTATTGCTTTAATTTGCTTTTCTTTTGTAATTATCTTTATTTTCTCATATAGGATCCAGACTTTTTGACCTTTCACGATTTCTTTTGTTGTTTATCTAACAATCGTCCTATGGAAGATACTAGTGCTATTATTACTCACCCTTTTTCAGGTACTATAAATTCAACTCATCATTGCACTTTTTAAAGGCATCTAGATTTGAGAAAGAAATACATAAAAAAATGGAAGCTACTTCAAGAAGACGAGTTGAAAACATCTGTGTGTTTTGCGGTACTAGTGTTGGTATTAAATCACAATACATAGATGCGGCACAGGAATTGGGTCGAGTCATGACCGAAAAGAATATGCATTTAGTATATGGCGGAGGCAATCTGGGACTTATGTGGATCGTTTCAAAGGACGTACAGGAAGGAGGCAGTCCAGTTTTGGGAATCGTTCCAAAACTCTTGGCAGAGGCGAATCTCATTGGACCATCAAATGAGAGGAACTGATCGTGCCAGGTATGTCTGAACGACTGGTAGAAATGATTAACCGTGCTGATGCTTTTATTACTTTGCCAGGAGGCTTGGGCACATTAGAGGAGATTTTATAGTGCTATCTTGGGCGAACTTGAACATACACCAGAAACCAATTGGGCTGTTTAACGTTGATGGATTTTATGATTTTATTTTTGTGTTTCTTGATGATGCCCGGAGAAATGGGTTCGTGACAAAACCTCTGAAAGATCTCCTATTCACTGCAAGAACTGCTCAGGATTTACTTGACCAAATCTTGGCCTTTGAACCACAAATTGACCTTGTGCTTTCCAAGATAAAATGGTCCGAAGACGATCATGGTAAGAAGCGTCGAATAAATCTGGATCTTAACATTTAATTTATAAGTGTAGAATTTCAGCTAACCAGGTACTATCTTATATACTCATCTTTTACTTTTTAAGATATTGGGGACAATGTCTCATTTAGGTTGGGGGTGGGGAATAGTTGACTAGTATCTTGTTATTTTCTCTAGTTTTTATTTAGTCCAAATTTTCCAAAAATACAAAAAAAATTGAAAATTTTCACAAAAAAATATATATATATATATATATATATATATATATTTTGTGTTTTTGTTTTTAACTTGATTAATCAGCTGACATTGGTGAAAGATAGTTGTGTAAGGAGTTTCCACTCTTGATACGTATCTCAAACCCATTTTCGAAACAAGTTAATTTTTGTTTATTTCCTTTTGAATTATTTAATTTGTGAATTCTCCATAAAACTGACTAAAATGAATCTTCATATGCTCAGTTGGCAGGTATTATCAACATGCATGGTAACATACGGACATGAGCTGTAATTGAAAAGTTTGTAATATTCAGTGCTCTAGTTTAATTGGAGGAAATATCTATAAATGACAATAGAGTAAAAAAAAACGTATGAGATCCGAGTTATTAAGTCCGTAGGGGTGTTTTAACACCCAGTGCCCTAAAACCAACTGGTTTGGGAGTCACTGGCCCAAAGCTCGCTACATGGATCGAAGATGTTGCAAAAAATATATATATTTGAAGTCTGAGTAATTAAGTCTGTAGGGGTGTCTTAACACATAGTGCCCTAAAGCCAACTGGTTTGGGAGCCACTGGCCCAAAGCTCGCTACATAGGCGGAAGATGTTGTATATAAATAAAAAAATCAAAAAAAAACCAAAAAAAATCAAAAATCAAAGAAAAAATCAGAAAAATTATTTCATTGCTACAAAAAAGTGTGAATTCTGATAAAACTTTAGGACAAAAATATTACTCTCTTCTCAACTGTACTTGTGACTATTGTGGGTAAAATGAGTTGATTAATATTTTGTTGGTTGTGTATATGAAGAATGGTAAAAACAATCGGAGAATTTACTTATTCGGTAATTTAGAAATAAAGAAAACAACTACTAACTTGGAGTATAAATTTCACTTGTTTAGTCACTAACTTCTTTATTCTCTTGTCTTTTTTCGTTTGTGTGCATTAGTTTTACTATCTTTTTACTTTTATCAAACGTTTGTGGGTATCGTTGCTGTAAACCCTCACGAGACTATAACTCGTCCACTAGGGACACATAGGGGTTTAAAGGCTTGTTGCATACGCTAAATGTAATCGTGATCCCTACGAAAGTGGCTTAGCTTAATTTTATTTTAAAGATGTTTATGTTATTTTATTTTGTTTTTTTGCTGAGGACTAGCAAAATGTTAGGTTTGGGGGTGTGATGAGTGGTAATTATATCACTATTTCACACTCATTTAACCTAATATTTTGTATAGTTTCTCGAGTTTTATGAAAGTTTTGATGTGTTTTTGTGTATTTTGCAGATAAAAATAATATTGGGACTTAATGGAATCAACACAGGGATAAAACGATGAAATTCGGAGAAAAAAAGGTCAAAAATGAAAATTTACTGTACGCGTCACGAAGTGCAGTTCTAAATTCTAGTTTTGCGCATATTTGGTATTATGGCCATACCTTTTTCATCTGATATCCGATTGAGCTGATTCAAGTTGCAAATTAAAGAAGACTCAAAGATCTACAACTTTGAAATTTTAAATATTTTCGAATTTGATGAGTGGTAATTAAATCACTATTTCCCACTCATTTAACTTAATATTTTGTATAGTTTCTTGAGTTTTGTGAATATTTTGATGTATTTTGTGTTATTTTGTAGATAAATAAAGTTTCAGGACTCTCTAGAGGTGAATTGGGGCCAAAATAGTGAAAAACAGACAAAAGGGTATTTTCATCATTTCGTGCGTCGCGACGCGCAAGCCCTCGGCGTCGCGACGCCTAACATGCACCAGGAGCTGCTAACGTGCGTCGGGTCCACAAGTCAGAATCTGTGAAGTTTGACTTTGCTAATGTGTGTCGTGCCACGTGTCACCATTACAGCTGATCTGCTAACGTGCGCCGTGCCACATGTCATCATCCTACGGTGCCGACAATCGCCATCGCCACGTGTCAGCCACATCATCGTCCACATCACCAGTTGACCGAGTCAACGTGCCATGTCACTGCCACGTCATCATCAGCCAATCACGAAGTGCCACGTGTCATAATCCTACGATGCCGACAATCACTTTCGCCACGTCATCGCCACGTCAGCATAATCATTGAGTTGCCAGCCGCCTTGCCACGTGTCACCTTATCTCTTTATCCGAATTGCCATGTGTCAGGTAAGAATCTGAAGCCGACGAACCAGAAGTCGCCACGTGTCGCGTCGCGACGCGTAACAGAGCCTACCGAGGCCTATAAATTCAGCTCGATGTTTCAGTTGTAGATGCACCTTCCTCTCTGAATTCTCTGATGTAAATAGGGAGTTTTCTATCTAGTTTCTTTTAAATTTTAGTTTTGTAATTAATTTTAATTACGTTCTGTAATAATAGTAATTTACTTTCTTTACTTTTACAGTTTTTACTATTCAACCATGAGGAGGTAACTTCCCCCTGCTAGGGTGAAATGCAATTCTTTTACTATTGCTATTTAGATTAATCTCCCTTAACTATAATATATTCACTATTTAAAATTTGACTTAATGAGGATACCGCTATATTGGTCGGTTGGTAATTCATTTTAAACTGGTTTAAACCTGACTAAGCAAGGATACCGCTAGATTGGTCAGTTGGTAATTAAATTTTCTTACCACCTATATGGCAGGTTTATTTTGGTTCCGCCTTTATGGCTGCTTGGACTTAATTTGACTTAATCAGGTTACCGCCTATATGGCTGGTTGGTAAAATAATCACAAGTAAATATATTATATTAAGGGAGATATATAAATTAGTAGTAATAAAAGTTGATCATTTCACCTTAGCATTTTATTTTATTGTAATTTATTTTTCAGCTTTTACTTTGCCGCAATTACTTTTCAGTATTTTTACTTTATGTATTTTAAAGCCCTAGTTATGTGTCGTAACTAAGTTAGTTTTCTGGGGTTGTGATGAATTCTAATATCACCGGCTTATAATGGGTTATTTTATAGTTTGGGTAATTTAAATGTTTACTTATTAAGTCTTAAGCTTAATACGTCTTGTTAATTGGCCACTAATAAGATTGATCTGGTAAATCTAAAATAAACTTGACAAAGGAATTTTAGGTTTCAGCCTTAGACTTAATAGCCCACGATCTTCCTTGAGGATAGATAACCCTTTAATAGATTTCCTTACTAGATAGACATATACATGTCGGGTGGGGGATAACCATAATTAGAACTTAAACTTAATGAATCCAGGTGATTTGGTTGACATAGACATATGGTTCAATTGGGTTATACTGGCTATTTGCGTCTGACCATCGACAGAGGCTTTCGCATAATTTAGTGTTCTAGGTTAGTAAACCCATTTATTACACAAACATGAAATAACCACTTCATCTTTTAAAAGATATTAGAAAGATTCACAACCCTAGATAGTTTCCTAATATTGAATTTTCTTAAACCTACTTTCGTGCAATTTTATTTACTTGTTTTTTTAAATTCAAAGTCATCACCATTTCAAATCAATCAATCAATCCGTTAGATACTAGTAATCATTTGACCTCATGAAATTAATAGATTAGGTATTAAATCCTCGTGGGATCGATACTTTTTAAACTACTTGAACGATACGTGCGCTTGCGTTATACGCGTGTGATTACGCACCGACCAAGTTTTTGGCGCCGTTTCCGGGGACTTATTTATCTTTCACTATTAGTTTTGAGGTTAGATACATTTACTTGTATCTAATTTCTTTTTACTTATTGTTTTTGTTTTCTTGTGTTTCAGGTTCTCAGATTCTTCATGAGAGGAACCAGAAGCTTTGAACTCCGACCGTTTGACCCAGAGATTGAAAGAACCATCAAACTGTTGAGAAAAGAAAGGCGAGAAGGCCAAGAAGCAATTGTTAACATGGAACCTTAACCTTTGGAGGTTGCACCACCAATTTCCATTCGAGACAGAACCATTCCGGTGGTTGACAGACTTATTTCATGTATTGTACTTCCTCTCTTACCAGCAAATGCGGGTGACATCAAAATATGCATTCAGATGATTCAACAGTCAGTTCAGTTTGGGGGGAATGCAACTGAAGATCCTAATGCCCACATCAGCAACTTCCTGGAAGTTTGTGGCACTTTCAATTACAACCGAGAAGCTGAAGAAGCAATGAGACTGTGTGTTTTCCCATACTCCTTGAAGGACAGAGCTAAAGCTTGGCTACATTCACTACCAGCAGGTTCCATCATAACTTGAAACACTTTAGCCACCGAATTTCTTGCAAAGTACTTTCCACCAGCCAGAACTAGAAAGCTAAGGAATGACATCACATCCTTTGTACAACAAGACTCATAATCTCTCTACGAAGCTTGGGAAAGGTACAAAGATTTGCTCTGGAAATGTCCTCACCATGAGATTCCAAAATGGCTTTAAGTCCAAACATTCTATAATGGACTTTCTGGAATAAAGAGAACGACAATCGATGATGCTGATGGAGGAGCTTTAATGGCAAAAGAAGAAGATCAAGCCTGAGACCTAATCGAAGAACAAAATTAATTAAGAATCCGATGTGGGATAAAAGCTAATTTAAAAGCTAATGAGATTATAAAACCCTAATAGGAGTTTGGGCCGAATTGGAATTTAAAACAAATAAAAATAAAATTTTACTATTCACGTGAATAGTAATTTTTTTTATTCCAATTCCCAAAGTGCCCATATCGTCATTCACCAATCCCTAAGCCACTATAGAACCTCATAAATGATTTGTTCAATAATTAAACACATTGAACCCTTTATGAACAATTCATACAGCAATCATATATGTTGTTATATTTGTACTGTGCACTGTTAACCATTGATTTCGACTTTGTTGTGTGTGACCTTTTGGGTTCCCCTCAAGTTGGACATGAAATGAATCGTGATAATTTAATCGAACATAAATTATCCTCCAATCAGATGGTCATTCGATTTCAATGACCAAGGTTGACATCTAGCAACATGCCAAGGCCCCCAAATGAGAAGGAAAGATATATATACCCATTCTGTATGCGATTTACATATGATACGGTCCATCGCCTCACTGTATCCCCACCTATTGACCTAGGGTACGGAAAGTGTCTACCCATATGGTCAAAGGTATGATGTTGATAGTGTCATGAATCGTGCTAACCCAAAAATCTCACATGATTCTTCCGTTGTGGCCACAGTCTCAAGCACTGATCACACATATCAACCCGAGAACTGGAATACTACTATTATAAAAAAATATTATCCGAGAGAGTGGTGATTCTCTGTTGTATCTTTACAAACTTCATGTGTTTCAAAAAATGACCCAATCATACCCTTATGACCGGACCTTTTGAACCGGGGAAGGAGAATGTCAAAGTTATTTGATCCACATATAAGATTGTTAAGACCTCAAGTCTAAGGACAAGTCATATAATCGATACATGAAATTTCTCACAGACACATGGGATAAACACTTCATATGAAAACTTTCGGCGGTCAGTTCGATGGACACGAGCAACTCATGCATCCATGTGATACACCAAGCGGACGGATCTCCGCTAGTAGCCTATGAGATCGGCTACCCCACTTAAGGGCGGATCATATCATTATGCTAGTCTCTATGCTTTGTGAACGCCCAGATTATTCACAAAACTATGACTAGGAACATTTAAGAGTAATGATTCTCATAAGGCGTGGAAGCCATCGTCTTATTCCTCCAAGGGCTTTATTATAGTGTTGATGATTCATATAAGCTATGTAGGACACGTATAATAAAGATTTCCATTTTATTAATTAATGAAAATATTACAAATACATGTACATATAGCCCATCCACAAGTTGGGTATAGGGCATATCCCTAACAATCTCCAACTTGCACTATAGCCAACTAGTAGGAATCTGGACATCATACTCTTGTAGGAGTTTACTAAGGTCCAAAGGATCAATAAACAAGCATAAACATGTGTGAATACAATCGAGAAAGTCGTGGAATACTCACATCGATCGGTTGAGCGACGCGGCAACGAACAAAAACTCAAAATCTGCTCACTGCAGCTCACGGCAGTGGACTGCTCCAAGCTCACTGTTTTGGCGTCCATGGATGTCTTCGTCAAGCTCCAAGCTTCGTCGAACGATTCCCGGCTCATGGGTTGACTTCCCTATCACCTTCGCATGTCTCTCGGAGTGCTAGCTCTCTTGATTTTTGCCACAAAAACCAAACACTTGCTTCCCTTTTCCTTTAAGACTCACGGCAGTTCAGTGCCAAGAACAGAAGAAAAATTGCCCTCCAATGGCGTGAGATGAAGAAGATAATGGAGAGAGAGAAGAGTTGTAAAATGTGTGTAAAGTGTAATTGATTTCCAAAATCAATTTAACTTATACCAAACATATAATAATAATATATGTCACTCAAGCTTTTAAAAGCTTTACAACAACTCCCATCAAGTCACATCTATCAATCAAGTTGTCAAGTCACATCACTCAAAGTGATAAGTGATTTGACGCTTGATGCGACTAATGATTTGATGCTTGATTTGACTTGCATGCCGTACTCGAATTCGAAATGCGAATGCGCTCGCAAATAATCCTGGGCTCGGGTTCGCTAACTCCAAATTAACGAATTTTTCATTGCGTCGTAATTAAATGATTACGCCTAGCGAAGTCACTATTCACGTCGCTAACGAATTAATTTTAAATTAACTCGTTCGCCCGAATTAAAATCTAATTTTAATTCTGCGTCGAAATCCAATCTCGTTTAATATATCAAATATATTAATTTTCCGATTAATTCTAAATTAATCGTTATCTCTCTTTAAATTGATATTTTATCCCAGATAAAATATCTCCATAATTAATCACAGACTAATTTTCTCTCTCATCTAATTAATCCCAGATTAATTAAAATTGCGAGTCATACGTCATCGGTTAATCTTTGGGAAGCGACCCATGAGATCCCCGGATATGTTGGCAGTAAATTCGGTCGTCGGTCTATCCGAACACGTAAGTACCTCGTACTACGTTTGTACCGATTTACAAGACAGGGTTGGCTTCTAGCAAAGCACCATGCCTACCCAATTCTCCAGAAATATCCTTACAGGAATAAAGGATCTATATCAGGCGTAGTATACGTAGTATTGCGTATTTCTGTCCAGTATCGGATGATCACATGCAAGGCCTGGGGCTGGTACAGTGTCTGCCCCGTACGAAGCATATATTGGATGACAAGCAACTAGTCTCTTTAATATCGGATAATCGTGACCAAGTCATATTATCCCGACGGTTGCAACCTTTTTAGAGAACCAGTTCTGTATCCATGCGCGATCATCAACTCCATATGACTGGAGTGACATTTCCGTCTTGACATCACACCCAACACACTACGATTCTCAATATACCCAGCATGGCGTACACAGAGCCTGTTAAAGTCCTGGACGACGCAACCAAAGTATATTGATTGTCGCAAGTATTAGCGGTGCAAGTCTCAGGTTAAGACCAAATACATCTACCCTGATTTCGGATTTCCATAGACACATAGTCATACTACCAATGGAATTCCGAGGGGTTCTATCCAGAGCGAAGCTGTTTCCCGTACCATCGGTGAAACACAACCTCCTATTACACTTGCATGAGTATCCTATACCCAAATATATGAGAACTATGTCGTTGTGCCCTCACAATGCGCACAAGTGTAATACTAGTCTTTTACGTATTTATCGATGTCCAATCTCGATAATACTCTGACTAGTGATATTTAATGATTTATCCTTCGTGGATTGATACTGTCTCATATCATTCCCAATCCAGGAACAAATCACAGGGACCTCCTATCATTTATATATCTAGGTGATCTAATCACAAATGATAAGAGTGCAATCTCCTTTGTCACATAGTTAATTTGTACAACAACACCATGATCTGTACAAATAGTGACACTATGGGTCATAATTGTCCAACAATCTCCCACTTGGCCTATAGCCAGTCACTCGAGTGTCTTACACCCGAACTATGTACGGTTGGCTCAAATTGCTTTGTACAAAGAAAAGGCTTTCGTCAACGGATTTGCATGATTATCGTCTGACGTGATTTATTCGATCATCACATCGCCACGATGTATGATCCGAACGAATCAGATGAATATCGAAGTATGTATCTGGATCGTTGATGAGACCATTAATTCTTTAGCCTGTGCTGAAGCCTAGCTCAGCTGCTAACAGAACTATATCTAATCTAATTAGATTTGTTATCGACCCAAATGGCTTCTATTGCTGCCTCAGCTGCAGCAATAACCCACATTTGTTGTTTATTCGGTAACAGTATCTTGCTTGGATGATTTCCAGCTCACTGTTCCATTATTCAAACTGTATAGTACCGTTTGCGACTTTTAGTCGTCTTTATCGGTTTAGGAAACTTGCAGTAGTGATCCCAGTCACTTCAAGTTCTCCTTCTCCATATTTTAAGACAGCATCATTAGTTCTCTAAGATACTAACGGATGTTCTTAACATCAATCCAGTGACTATCACTTGGATTGGCCTAATTGTGAATACATATGCTCAAAGCGTATGAGACACCAGGTCGCGTACATTTTTCAATGTACGAATTCTCGGAGAATTTTCTCGAAAGCCAAGCTTCCGCCAATAGTTTTTATGGGAATATCATTTCCAAGAAATTACATATTATCATTATTTTATAGGACAGCCACTGTCAGTGCGCTCCCACTAACCCTCTTATATACACAAGAATCATTTCCGTTTTGAAATAAATCATATACCATTATGGTTACCTCAAAATGATAATTCCAAGAACCTATGCTTGCTTTAATCCAAACATGGATTGATTAACGTGAAAACCTTGTTTGCTAGTTATGGTACGACAAAACCGCCAGGATGTTGTAAACATCCTCCGAAAGGTTTCCTTTTCAGGAAACCGATTTTTCCATTCAGCTGACATATTTCACTAATGAAACATGCAGCATTAGCAAGCATTATCCAAATGGATTTACCGTGGCAACAGGTAAAAGGTTGAATCGTAATCAACACAATGTTGATAACGATACCTTTCCGCTAAAAGCCTAGCTTTATACGTTGGTATGTTGCCATCCATGTATGTCTCCTTGAAGACTTATATAGTACCAACAGGCACAATGCCTTGCGGTACATCAACTAGTATCCAAACTTGTTGATATACATGGAATCCATTTCGGATATCATGACACTTTGCCATAATATGGAGTCGATACCTTGTATCACTTCCTCATACGTAGTCAGTTGGTATACCTCAATAAGATAAACATCTTCATGAGGTGAGATCAGAAACCCATACCCCAGGTTGTTTTCTGACTCTCTCCGACATACGTGGTTCTTGTGTATTTGAAGATTATGGTTTAGTTTCATCCTTGATGAACTATTTACAGTTCCATTAGGAATCGGTGCCTTGAATAGTATTACTCCGATTTTCATCGAGTTTTACTATCCTCCCACTTAACACTGCATATCGGTATTCCTCTTAGGAAAACCGCATGGTGAGCAACAATCTAATTGTTCTCCAATGAGATGTATAAGTACTATAATTATGTATCCCTAGGATAACCTACAATTGGCACTTATCCAATTTGGGTTTTAGTTTGGTATCATCCAAACATATGCCTAGCATACCCAAATTTTCAGGAATGAGAAACTTGGTTTCTTTCCTGTTCATATCTAATATGATAGCTGTGAAACAGATTTTTATGGAACCTTATTCAAAATAAGTTCTTGCACTGTTAAAGCTTATCCGTCGAAGGAAATGGTAGCTCAGAGCGACTCATGATTAACCTTATTATGTCCAACAAAATTCGGTTACTCGGTTCGGCCACACCGTCACTTTCACGTGTTCCATGAGGAGTCCCCATTGAAAGAATACTATACTCTTTCAAGTATTTGAGAAACTTATGCTTAAGTATTTTCCATTACGGTCTTACCGTGACGGTTTAATACTATAGCCGATCTGTTTGTCTATTTCGTGTCGAAATTTTAAAATTTTCCTATTAGTTTTTCAAAAGAAACACATAACCATAACGCGATGCCACATCCATAAAGGTCACGAAATATTCATATCTACCTCTAGCCTAGCTAGACATGGGCCCACTTGCTTCACTATGAACTAGGGCTAATAGATCAGTGGCATTTACACTTTTACCAAGTAAAGGTGTTTTGGGCGCATAGCCCAATAAACTAGATTCGTAGACTTTATTTGAATAGAATCAAATCAGTCCTAGTATCCACTCTTCAAAAGTGCGGATATACGAGTCTTGTTTTATTGTGTCCCAGACAACAATGCCACAATATGTTTCTTCTGATCAAATCAGTTTGAGCTATTGTTTGTCATGTTATATATTTGAGATTTATTTATATTCAAAATAGAAATTCTGTTATTCACATCTAATGTGTTTATCTCAATATCATCTTTATATAATGAAACACTTTAGTGTTCTAGAATATAAGGGTTCACCCGCAGCGGGTTAAACACTGATATAGAGATAATATATCTAGTCAAACTAGTTACATTATAACAGTTCCCTAATTTAAGTAAACACCCGATGGTAGTTCCTAAAATTAGGTATCTACGGTTAAAACAGCGACTTTCATCTCATTTCCAATTCGCAGATTAATCTCAACTGAAGTCAGCATCCTGCTCATAGCAGATTCTGAACATCAGTATATATATATCACACTAAGTATCTAAAATCCAATTTTAATACTAGTAGTGAATATATTTATGACAAACATTTTTGAAGTCGGAGCCTTGCTCGTCTTCAACTCCTTAATGTCTGCTTTGTCCAAACGACAGTCACGCTTCTGCGATCCTGTTTGCCACAATTTAAGCAAACATTTTGGGATATGTCATTTATCTTCCTAGAAAATTATAATGATTTTGCATTTGCCCTTTTTCACATTCTAGAAGCCTTTGGCCAAGCCTCGGGTTGCTAGAATATAAAAGTAAAGTGCGCCTTGCGCTACTTGCCTAATTGCAAACTTTGACTTTGTCTCCTTGAGAATAGTCATTAACTCTCCAAGAGTTTACTATTGCAATATTAGTACTTCTAAAATCTAAGTATAGATTTATGAAGATCCTTCAATTTCATTATCATACTTTAAGGATCTAACCCTTAGTTCTGACAAGGAAATTAAGGAGTCTACTGCGACAAGCTTAATGGATTAAGCACCAAAGTTATCATCACATAAATCTTCCAAAGATTATGCTCTATTATTTGCTTAACTCCGGGCTTAGGCCTAAGATGTTATTTTATCAAATAAAGTAACTTATTAGTTTTTCCAGGACCATCCTGAAATTTTATTCCCAATTTGAAAATTAAGCCATTTAAATACATTTTCCCTAAGATTATGTTTTAAATGTCAATCTTTCAATTTTTATCTTGATTTTAATGTCCAACTATTTAATCAAAGATTTCGGTGCTATTTATTATAATGATTACAATAGTCCAACTATTTAATCAACTATAATTTAATAGATTAAAATCAATTATATTGATTACTATAATCCAATTATAAAATCAACTATAATTTAATAGTTTGAATATAGTCCAACTATTTATTAAAACAACGTTTAAATATTAGTCCAACTAACATTTAATTTATTTGACGAATGATATTTGTTTTGAGTGCGTATGGCAAGTAATTAAACGAATATTGCAAATTCAATTCTTGCCTCCCACTATTTTTCGGCGAGGCTCTAACCCTCTGTCGAGTACTCGGGAAACCGTGTTTCCTAGTGGGCTAAGATCCCGTTAAATATCACATAATCTTGACTTTGGCCAACAAATTGTATGATAATTAACTAGGTAGATCTCTAAGATCGATTGGATCCAATCCAATTCCTAGATTCGGTAGGGGGACATCCAAGTCCGAAACATATATCTTATATATGCCAATACATCCAATGTATTACCTAACCTTTTTCCTCTGAATCAACTAAGCTTGGCTTTGGCACAACAAACTTAGTGATCCCAGTTAAGCGCGACCCATTGACCATGGAAAGCTTCGTAATCAATGTCGATGGACAAGAAGTGGTCTTGAATTTGGCCAACAAACCACAACTTGGACAAGACACTGATATGGAACAAAACCTTCGTGATTCAAACACATCCTCGACGGACAAAGGCCTTGACTTTGGCCAACAAGCCAATGCCAGTCTCGGATCTTGAGTGAGAATCACTCAATGGAAGGAAAGACGCTTAATATTTTGCGAGGGTTTTTCGAGTGCAAATTGGCAACCAATTTATTATCTTTGTTAAGTTCTCATCATCATACACCCTTAAACATGCATTCTAAACACATAATAAAGCGCATATGATAAAATAATAATGATATGCGGATGGATACTTTACACATTGATCCTAGATCAAATCTCTCCCTTTCTCGCTCTCGCTAGCACAAATATTTCTTCTACCCGTTACACTAAACTTCTAAAGAAACCTCATTTACATTGAGGGGAATAGGTGAGAAGAGAATACAAAGAATAAGGAGGTAATAAGGCTGGACACGCAGGTCCAATTAATAAATCAAATTTATTACAACAATTTCTAAAATTGTCCCACCCATCTAATATCCATCCGATATACATTATTCATGCATCGCAACCATGTATTCACACAAGCATGTTATCAATCAATCTAATCAAATTAATTAATCTGATAATTAGTGATCATCCAATGTTCAAACAACGATTTGATTTTGCTCGAGTCAAACTGGTTTTGCGAATAAGTACTCAAAGTACGAATTCTTGAATTAAATTAAACTACACAATTAAATCCAATTCAATTTGTATTTAATTCTTATTCGCTATTTAATTCAAAATTAAATACTACACTTTATTAACGAACCTTTACGACTTAAATTCCAAATTTAATCGCAACAGGTCTCAAAGCCCGATTAACGTCCAACGTTAATTTAATTAAAGTCCAATGGGCTTTTAATTAATTTCTTAAGGCGTGGACTTTTGGTCAACTCGGGTCGAACCCAATAATCAAAGTCCAATCCGGGAGTTACCCCATAAGCCTAGAAATCAATTTTGGCCCATTAGGCCCAATTAAACTTTAAAGGTCCATTAGTCACATTTGGGCTTTATGGAGGCGGTTTTGGGCCCAATGGGATCCAATCCATTTGGCCTAAACCCAACTTAGTACAACTAAGCCCAATAAGCCCAATTACAACACATCAAGCCTAAATCCAATTTAAGGCCCAAATAATTAAATTACAAAATCCAATTTCACATTTAATTATCCTAAAGTGTATAACACAATTAATTACCCAATTGACATTTCCAAAACACCAATTAGCCTAATTAATCATGCTCAACATCATTAAATCATGTCCAACACAATTTAACAAAAATCAAACCCATATACATGATTTAGTACTCTCAAAAATAAGGGGTAATTTTTTTCCAATTCGGTTTCAATCCAATTAAATCCACAATCGACATTAAATCACATTCCCGAATGATTCTAACTCATCCAATGAATCAAAAATAAAAAAATCACGAAGACATTTTAGGGCACATGTATTCGGCCAACACCAAAAAATTGGGGAAATTTGTTCCAAACATAATTTCAACAAATTGATCCAATCAATCCTCAATTCAAACACATTTAAGCATAATAATTCATCCAATTTCATTAATCATGCTCAAAATCAAGTTTACCCAAATTTTAAGCCCTAAACTTTTTCATGTTTTTCCTTGATCATGATACCAATGTAGGAGTTTACTAAGGTCCCACGGATCAATAAACATGTGTGAATACAATCGAGAAAGTCGCGGAATACTCACATCGATCGGTTGAGCGATGAGGCAACGAACAAAAACTCAAAATCTGCTCACTGCAGCTCACGGCAGTGGACTGCTCCAAGCTCACTGTTTTGGCGTCCATGGATGTCTTCGTCAAGCTCTAAGCTTCGTCAAACGATTCCCGGCTCATGGGTGGACTTCCCTATCACCTTCGCATGTCTCTCGGAGTGCTAGCTCTCTTGATTTTTGCCACAACAACCAAACACTTGCTTCCCTTTTCCTTCAAGACTCATGGCAATTCACTGCCAAGAACAGAAGAAAAATTGCCCTCCAAGGGCGTGAGATGAAGAAGAGAATGGAGAGAGAGAATAGTTGTAAAATGTGTGTAAAGTGTAATTGATTTCCAAAATCAATTTAACTTATACCAAACATACAATAATAATATATGTCACTCAAGCTTTTAAAAGCTTTTCAACAACTCCCATCAAGTCACATCTATCAATCAAGTTGTCAAGTCACATCACTCAAAGTGACAAGTGATTTGACGCTTGATGCGACTAATGATTTGACGCTTGATTTGACTTGCGTGCCGCACTCGAATTCGAAATGTGAATGCGCTCGTAAATAATCTCGGGCTCGGGTTCGCTAATTCCAAATTAACGAATTTTCTGTTGCGTCGTAATTAAATGATTACACCTAGCAAAGTCACTATTCACGTCGCTAACGAATTAAGTCTAAATTAACTCGTTCGCCTGAATTAAAATCTAATTTTAATTCTGCGTCGAAATCCAATCTCGTTTAATATATCGAATATATTAATTTGCCAATTAATTCTAAATTAATCGTTATCTCTCTTTAAATTGATATTTTATCCCAGATAAAATATCTCCGCAATTAATCCCAGATTAATTTTCTCTCTCATCTAATTAATCCCAGATTAATTAAAATTGCGAGTCATACGTCATCGGTGAATCTTTGGGAAGCGACCATGAGATCCCCGGATATGTTGGCAGTAAATTCGGTCGTCGGACTATCCGAATACGTAAGTACCTCGTACTACATTTGTACCGATTTACAAGACAAGGTTGGCTTCTAGCGAACCACCATGCCTACCCAATTCTCCAGAAATATCCTTACAGGAATAAAGGATCTATATCAGGCGTAGTATACGTAGTATTGCGTATTTCTGTCCAGTATCGGATGATCACATGCAAGGCCTGGGCTTGGTACAGTGTCTGCCTCGTACGAAGCATATATCGGATGACAAGCAACTAGTCTCTTTAATATCGGATAATCGTGACCAAGTCATATTATCCCGATGGTTGCAACCTTTTTAGAGAACCAGTTTTGTATCCATGCGCGATCATCAACTCCATATGACTGGAGTGACACTTCCGTCTTGACGTCACACCCAACACACTACGATTCTCAATATACCCAGCATAGGCGTACACAGAGCCTGTTAAAGTCCTGGACGACCGCAACCAAAGTATATTGATTGTCGCAAGTATTAGCGGTGCAAGTCTCAGGTTAAGACCAAATACACCTACCCTGATTTCGGATTTCCATAGACACATAGTCATACTACCAATGGAATTTCGAGGGTTCTATCCAGAGCGAAGCTGTTTCCCGTACCATCGGTGAAACACAACCTCCTATTACACTTGCATGAGTATCCTATACCCAAATATATGAGAACTATGACGTTGTGCCCTCACAAAGCGCACAAGTGTAATACTAGTCTTTTACGTATTTATCGATGTCCAATCTCGATAATACTCTGACTAGGGATATTTAATGATTTATCCTTCGTGGATTGATACTGTCTCATATCATTCTCAATCCAGGAACAAATCACATGGACCTCCTATCATTTATATATCTAGGTGATCTAATCACAAATGATAAAAGTGCAATCTCCTTTGTCACATAGTTAATTTGTACAACAACACAATGATCTATACAAATAGTGACGCTATGGGTCATAATTGTCCAACAACTCTCGGGTATGCCTATCATGCTTTTGTTGAGTCAGCCCTTTAGTCAGAGAATCTGCAAGATTATCTTCTGTGGGTATTTTCTCTATAATAACTTCTTTTCTCTCAACAATCTCCCTAATGAGATGAAATCGCCTGAGTACATGCTTGGATTTCTGGTAGGACCTTGGTTCCTTTGATTGAGCAATGGCGCCCGTGTTGTCACATTACATAGTGACGCCATTCTTTATCGCGGGAGCACTTCCAGCTCCGTGATGAAATTCTTTATCCAGACTGCTTCTTTAACAGCCTCAGATGCTGCAATATACTCGGCTTCAGTGGTGGACTCCGCTATAGTTGACTGTTTTGAGCTTTTCCAACTGAAAGCACCGCCATTCAAAGTAAACAGATATCCTGTTTGTGATCTACTGTCATCCCTATCGGTCTGAAAGCTCGCATCACAATAACTAATGACTTTCATCTCAGAATAATCTATGTATGTCAAAAACACATCCTTAGTTCTTCTAAGATACTTGAGGATTATTTTGACAGCTGCTCAGTGTTGTTCACCAGGATTTGCCTGATACCTGCTCGTTATGCTAAGAGCATAAGAGACATCAGGTCTTGTACATAGCATGGCGTACATGATCGATCATATTGCTGAAGCATAAGGGATCCTACTCATACGCTATCTATCTGAAAGAGAATGTGGACATTGCTCCTTATATAATTTGATTCCATGACAAGTAGGTAAATTACCTCTTTTGGAATCTACCATTTTGAATCTTTTCAAAACTTTATCTATGTACGTAGATTGAGAAAGTCCTAACAACCTCTTAGATCTATTACGGTAGATCTTAATGCCGAGGATGTAGGCTGATTCTCCCAAATCTTTCATGGAGAAATTCGGAGATAACCATTGCTTGGTGGCTTGCATCATGGGAATATCATTCCCGATGATTAATATGTCATCGACATATAATACAAGAAATACAACAGCACTCCCACTACTTTTCCTGTAAACACAAGGCTCGTCTACATTTTTGATGAAGTCAAATTCTTTGATTGTCTCATGAAATCGTATATTCCAACTTCTGGAGGCTTGCTTGAGTCCATAAATGGATCGTTTAAGCTTGCATACTTTATTATGATCATCCTTAGATGCAAACCCCTCAGGTTGTGTCATATAGACTTCCTCTACGAGGTTCCCATTAAGGAAAGTTGTTTTGACATCCATCTGCCAAATCTCATAATCAAAGTGTGCAGCTAGTGCCAGTAAAATTCGAAAGGACTTTATCATTGTAACAGGTGAGAAGGTTTCTTCATAATCAATTCCTTGGATTTGTCTATAACCTTTCGCCACCAACCTAGCCTTATAGGTTTGGATGTAGCCTTCTGCTTCAGTTTACGCTTGTAAATCCACTTGCAGGCTATGGGTTTTATCCCTTCAGGTGCATCTACCAAGTCCCAGACTTGATTCTCATACATAAAGTCTATTTCGGATTTCATGGCCTCAAGCCATTTGACTGAATCAATGTCACACATTGCTTCGTCAAAACTGGTGGGATCGTCATTATCAATGACCTGATCATGTTCCTCATCAATATGGAAACCATATCTTTCAGGCTCATGTCTTTCCCTACCAGACCTTCTGAGTTCATAACCTTGTGGTTATTCTGTCGCTGCCCTTTTGAGGGGCCCGAGATTTAGTTCTATGTTAGTTTGTTCTTCTCGTACCTCATCGAGGTCAAGTCTACTCCCACTATATTTCTTGAGAAGGAATTCATTCTCTAGAAATTTAGCATTTCGTGAGACAAATGTTCTTTGTTCATTTGGGACGTAGAACACGTATGCTCTTGAGTTCAAGGCAAATCATACAAACTTACATTTAACTGCCCTATCATCCAATTTGTTAGTTTGTGTGAGCTTGACATATGCGTCACATCCCCAAACTCTTAGATAACTAAGACTATGACGTTTCCCAGACCATAACTCATATGGTGTTTGACTAACAGTCTTGGAAGGAACTTGGTTTAGTAGTAGTATTGCAGTTTCTAAAGCAAGACCCCAAAATGAAAGAGGTAGATCCGTGTCTGGCATCATTAATCGCACCATATCTAATAATGTCTTATTTCTCCTTTCGGAGACCTCATTATGCTGTGGAGTTCCCGGAGGAGTCCACTGGGAAACAATGCCATTTTTCTCTCAAGTAATCTTGAAATTCGTTGCTTAAGTATTCACCACCTCGGTCAGACCTTAGTGACTTAATACTTTTATTAAGCTGGTTTTCTACTTCAGCCTTGAAGTCTTTGAATTTCTCAAAGGCTTCAGATTTGTACCGTATAAGGTACACATACCCATATCGCAAATAATCATCGATAAAGGTAATGAAGTAGGAGAATCCACCTCTAGCGGTGACTGACATTGGTCCGCATACATCAGAGTGTATGAGTTCTAATGTCTCCGCTACACGCTGTCCTTTACCTTTGAAGGGTAATTTGATCATTTTACCAAGTAAACAAGACTCACAAGTTCCATAAGGTTTATATTTGAAGGGTTTGAAATATTCATCCTTATGTAGCTTAGTTAATCTTGTTTCATTGATATGACCTAAGTGACTGTGCCATAGAAGTGATTCATTGAGATTATTCGAGTTAACGTTGTATATATTAGAGGTTGAACATTCTTTGTTAGTTTGTAAGACATAGATACCATTATTCAAAATACCATCTCCATATTTTATTTCATTGAAATAAATAGAACACTCATTACAACTTATTAGGCATGAAAAGCCTTTATTACATAAAGAAGAAATTGAAATGATCTTCTTTACTAGAGAAGGTACATAAACACAATCTTCTAAGTCTAAAACTATACCATTCGGCAAAACTAATGAATAAGTCCCCACGCACAATGTAGCCCGTTTTGCTCCATTACCCATGCGTAAGTCAACCTCCCCATGACGGAGTCTCATACTGTTTCTCAGGCCCTGCACATTGTTACACAAGTGAGTCCCACAACCGGTGTCAAGTACCCAAGTAGAAGGTTCAGAGTTTTGAGAATATAGTTCAATCATATACAACATACCTGAAGCATTGGGCTTCTTGGCCTCTTGGGCTTCCCTAGCTTCCTTGGCTTTCAAGGATCTGCATTCTTTCTTCCAATGACCTTTCTTTCTACAAAAGAAACATTTGCACTTTCCATTTTTCTTCTCCACCTTACCATTGGGCTTCAGGTGATCTGGAGCATTGGCCTTGCCCTTATTTTTCTTTGGGCCTCATGGCTTCAAGTCCGTACCCGTAAGCATGACGAGGTTTTAAGCTCCGGTTTCAAGTCATTCTCTGCTTGCTTTATCAGATTGTGCAATTCAGCTAAAGTAGCTTCTTTATCAGACAGATGAAACTGCATAATAAAGT
The DNA here is from genome assembly GCA_019454045.1 of Zanthoxylum bungeanum. NCBI lineage: Eukaryota > Viridiplantae > Streptophyta > Magnoliopsida > Sapindales > Rutaceae > Zanthoxylum > Zanthoxylum bungeanum. The sequence continues at coordinate 314,050 of SKCR01023791.1, forward strand.
TAGAGAATTCTTTTGGTAAGGACTGAAGAATTACATCGTGACCTATCTCATGATCCATGATGAACCCGAGGTTGGCCAATTTTTCAAGGTGGCCAATCATCTTAAGCACATGTCCACTAACAGATCCTTCCTTATACCTTGTTTGGAATAAAGCACATGACATTTGGAATCTCACGGTATGAACGGAAGTTGCATACAACTTCTTCAAGTGAAAGATGATGGTTTGAGCATCCATATCTTCGTGAGCTTTCTGAAGTTCTTCCGACATAGAGCTAAGCATTATGCAAACTGCTTACTCATCATCATCGACTTGTTTCTTCCAAGCATCAAATGTATCTTGGTCAGCATCTTCTGCGGGTTCAGGGGGAAAAGGTCTTTCAAGAATATAGAAAAAAAATTCTTGTCGTAAGACAATTTTAAGGTTTCTAAACCAGTCATTCTAGTTGTCCCCTTTGAGCTTATGCTCATCAAGGATGGAACGAAGTGATACTCTATTTTCCATTTGAATGTTTGGGAAATATTTTAACCCACATGTTAAGAGAAAATATTAAAATTAGGAATATGTTTTCATTAATGTTTCATAATAACACGGGCTTTTAATATTATGAAGTTGCTCCCACTCAATTGTTTTAAAATTTTAAACAAATCACATCAACCTCAATATGATGGATTTCTTGTGGGCAAGGATCCCATTATCATCATTTCATAACTCTGACTAGGGCCGGTCGTTATAAAATATGATAATTAGGTAGGTTTTCAACTGATTTATGATATAAATCACAATTCCTTGATCATTGGGTTGGGCAATCAAACATGCCATAGATTATGCTAGTCCTTGTGGACAACCAATCTTTGCCACTAAGTTATAAGACCACGCCTAAGGGTCGCTGCGTCTTATGACTCAGAAAAGTCAAACCATTGTCAATAGTACGATTTAGGGACAAATTGGTATTGGTCAGTCTGGTAAAGCCTAGTCCTGCCAATACGGTTTAAGCCATTTGGGTCTATACTTTACAATATGAGGAAAATTTTAGACTTAAATTATTATTGAGGATTTTAGCAACTTTAAGTGAATAACTGTCAAATGGATTCCTCCATTGAAAATTCCCCAGAGGGAGGGTGGAGCAAACTCTCTTAAATACCCTTACCTCTTAGGCTCTTATTGCCATGGTGACAGGAATAAACAATAGATCCTCAAAATTAGTCCACACTTTTAATATGCTTTAAGGTAAGCTTTGAGTAAATGATTATCTAGATGTCTTCACAGCTTTTCCTTTTGGCTATAAAAAGGTAGTGAGTGAAGGAAGACACCAAATCATTATCTAACTCTAGTAATACATTTGGTTAAATTAACTTTAGTTTGGAAAGTTTTATTAACCCCTTAGTCATAACCCACTTGTATCTTTTATAATGTCTTTTATTATAAACAAATGATTTATATTTATTATCCTTAAAGGTAATAAATCTCTAAGTTCATCACGGAATAATTACTTAACTAAGGGATAAGCAATACACTCTCTATTTCTTAGAAAGTCTCTAGATGCTTGCACCCTAAAATAATCATGGCAATTCTAATCATACATAGAATCATCAAGCATATGAGTTTTAATATGTTGGACTTATTTTAGGCATTAAATAACTTTGATTAATATTTAATTATGATATTGCATTTTATTTTATTCAAATAAATTTACTATTCACATTTTTCTGCAGACGCTTGAACTTTAAATATAATTTTACAATTCAAATCTTAACCAAATCATGCCAACTGTGCCTAAAATTAAGTTCAGGGTGTTAGCTTTCCAACGAGCTTTTAAACACCCAATTTCGAGTTCAAATGAGAGAGAACTAATCAAAACAAAAACGGCGCGCTGATACCACTGTTGGGAAGCGGCCACGAGTGCGCAGCGGAAAATCAAAATTATTATGCCGCTTTCCCTTTGCCCAAGACCCATTTGTTTTGATTATTCTACAAGCCTAGGCATGTTACTATATATTCTAAGCATAAAACTCATTAAACATGCAAAGAACATAAAACTAAACATGCTAACTATCATAAGAACTCTAAATAAAATAAAGAAAGAAAAAGACTTACTTGAACCGTAGACTCCTCCAGTCCTCCCTCCAATCTACAAGCTTTTCTCGAACTCATCAAGCTCTTCCATGTTCCAAAGAGCCACCCAAGTTTGTGGCCTCCAAAGATGCACACACCAAAGCCAAAACTCAACGGCAAGACTACGCCTTGAGTGCACGGGTATTTTGCCCTTGGTGCTAGCCTAGGCAAATACCTCAAAACTCTTAACTCGAGGTTCCTCTAGTCAATTAGACTTAAGGATCCTCAAAATTAGTGGCTTACTCTTAAACTTTAGAGTTTCTCACTTATATAAACCCAAGATATGAAAGGTTTTGGTGTAGCAAATTTGTGAAGAATTCTTTGGGTTTATATAATGCTCCAAAGACAACAAAATTAATTAAGAATCTGATGTGGGATAAAAGCTAATTTAATCTTAGCCATTGGATCTTAATTTAGTGGTTTAATGAGATTATAAAACCCTAATAAGAGTTTGGGCCGAATTGGAATTTAAAACAAATAAAAATAAAATTTTACTATTCATATTACTATTCATGTTACTATTCAGGTGAATAGTAATTTTTTTTATTCCAATTCCCAAAGTGCCCCTATCGTCATTCACCAATCCCTAAGCCACTATAGAACCTCATAAATGATATGTTCAATAATTAAACACATTGAACCATTTATGAACAATTCATACAGCAATCATATATGCTGTTATATTTGTATTGTGCACTGTTAACCATTGATTTCGACTTTGTTGTGTGTGACCTTTTGGGTTTTTTCAAGTTGGACATGAAATGAATCGTGATAATTTAATCGAACATAAATTATCATCCGATAAGATGGTCGTTCGATTTCAATGACCAAGGTTGACATCTAGCAACATGCTAAGGCCCACAAATGAGAAGGAAAGATATATATACCCATTCTGTATGTGATTTACATATGATACAGTCCATCGCCTCACTGTATCCCCACCTATTGACCTAGGGTACGGAAAGTGTATACCCATATGGTCAAAGGTATGATGTTGATAGTGTCATGAATCGTGCTAACCCAAGAATCTCACATGATTCTTTCGCTGTGGCCACAGTCTCAAGCACTGATCACACATATCAACCCGCGAACTGGAATACTACTCTTATAAGAAAATATTATCCGAGAGAGTGGTGATTCTCTGTTGTATCTTTACAAACTTCATGTGTTTCAACAAATGACCTAATCATACCCTTATGACTGGATCTTTTAAACCAGGGAAGGAGAATGTCAAATTTATTTGATCCACACATAAGATTGTAAAGACCTCCAGTCTAAGGACTAGTCATATAATCGATACATGAAAGTTCTCACAGACACATGGGATAAACACTCCATATGAAAACTTTTGGCGGTCAGTTCGATGGACACGAGCAACTCATGCATCCATGTGATACACCAAGGGGACGGATCTCCGCTAGTAGCCTATGAGATCGGCTACCTCACTTAAGGGCGGATCATATCATTATGCTAGTCTCTCCATTTTGTGAACGCCCAGATTTAATTTCGGGTACAATCAAATGTAATGATTACTATAGTCCAACTGTATAATCAACTATAAATGATCGGTTACATTCAAATGTAATGATTACTATAGTCCAACTATATAACCAACTACAAATGAAGTAGTGTGTTGTACAGTCTAACTGGTCAATGAAAGCAATATTAAATATTAGTCCAACTAATATATATTTATAACTACGATAAATAAAATAAAAGAGTGCGTATTGGCAAGTATCTAAACGAAATTGCAAATTTAATACTAGTCTCCCACTATTTTTCGGCAAGCCTCTAACCCTCTGTGGAGTACTCGGGAAACCTAGTTTCCTAGTGGGCTAGAATCCCGTTAAATAACACACAACCTTGACTTTGGCCAACAAGTTGTCTGAAACTTAACTTGGTAGATCTCTAAGATCAATTGGATCTCATCCAATTCCTAGATCCAGTAGGTGGACCTCTAAGTCCGAAACATATATCCAATATATGTAAATATATCCAATATATTTCCTAACCTTTTTCCTCTAAATCAACTAAGCCTTGGCTTTGGCTCAACAAGCTTAATGATTCTAGCTAAGCGCGACCCATTGACTGTGGGAAAGCTTCATAATCGAGGTCGATGAATAAGAAGTGACCTTGATTTTGGCCAACAAGTCACAACTGCCCAAGACACGCGATATGTAACAAAGCTTACGTGGTTCAAACACATCCGCGATGGGCAAAGGTCTTGACTTTGGCCAACAAACCAATGCCAATCTTGGATCTTGAGAGAGAACCGCTCAATGGAAGGGAAAACGCTTAATATTTGATGAGGGTTTTTCGCGTAAATTGGCAACCAATTTATTATCTTTGATTAGGTCTCATCATACACCCTTAAGCATACATTCTAAAAGCATAATAAGGCGCGAAATAAATTAATAATGATATGCATATGAATATATAATAAATTTGTTCATAGAATAAATCTCTATATTTCCTCTCTCCCGCTAGCACTATCCATACTTCTACCCAATTATATAATACTTCTAAAGAAACCTCATTTATATTGAGGGGAATTGGTAAGAAGAGAAATACAATAAGAAAACAAATAATAGGCTGGACACGCAGGTCAAATTTAATAAATTCTAAATTTATTACAACAATTTCCAAAATTGCCCTCACCCTTCTAATATCCATCCGATATACATTATTCAAACAATACATCCAAGTATTCACACAAAGCATGTTATTCAATCAATATAATCCAATTAATTAATCTTTGAATTAATGACCATCCAATGTTCAAACAACGATTTGATTTTCGCGAGTCCAACTCATTTAAGAATAAATACTCAAAGTACGTATTCTTGAATTTTATCGAACTACAATTTTATCAAAGCTAGCACTTTGGGAGTCTTTGAAGGTGATAGGGAAACTCACCCTTGAGTTTGGAATTCAATTTGAAGGCTTGGAGCTTCCATTACATCAATGAAAGTTTTGAACTTCTCTACCAATCATTGTGAGTATTTCCGCAACTCCCTTTGATTTATTCACACACAAATCAATCTTAGTGATCTTGTGGCATATGTAGGACACTAACATATATCTCTGGGATAATCCGGATACCTGTGACAGAGGGATTATACGTATGCAGTGACCTCGACCTGTATGATTTAGCGAGTTTATCTGTGGTAGTCATAATTTACGGGTGGGTGAATTATGGACACGAAATTAGATTTTGTGACATATATGCCTGAATCTAGAGAGTCTCACTAATGAAATATACTCGTAGAGCACTAGGGCAACTGTTATGAATAATACTTATTATTTATAACTCGTTTAATGGTTAAACGAAAAATACATGCAATCGGGACCTGACGATCATTTCCAAATTATTGTGTATTTGTATTTAATACTTGATTTTATTAAATACACATTAATAAAATATCAAAATTGTGATATTTGGCATATATCATTAATATATGTATTTGAGATATTTAATGTAAATATAATACATATATTTAAGATATTTGTATTTAATTATCTAATTATTTAATTGTTAAATAACTAAATTAATTAAAATAATAAATATCTTAATAATGATTTGCTTTATTAAAGTTGGAAAATGGCTTAATACCATTGGAACACTTTTGATTTGCTTTATTAAAGTAAATAAAAGGTGGACTAATGAAAATTAAACAAATTGAAATAAATTGTTTTTTTTTTGTTTGATAATTTGGCCAAGTGAGAAACATATAACAAAAATTATTTTGTTTCATTTTTCACAATTACACAAGTTCAACAAAAATTAAAAAGTGAGTTGAGAGCATTTTGAAGGAATACCAAAAGAGAAAAAGCTTAAGTTTTGGAAATTTATAAGTATTTCTCATTTTTCTTCAAGATAGAAATTGTTTTTATTAATCTTATCTTCAATTGTGTTGCTAAGATTGATCTCTCTACTCTTAAGTTTGTAATTAAATTTGTTGGAATCTTATTTGAGGGTGTTATGCATGTATGATTAATTTATTTGCTTATTATTGTAATTAAGCTTAATAAATTAATTAGAAAATTAAAGTTTCCATCTAGAGTTAATTAGCCATTCATAATTAACCAACAATTGTTCTTGATTAAATTCATGATGGTGAGACTTGATTGGTGTGGTAATTGGATGATTAAAGTGTTAAATTTTGTCAATTTAATGTAAATTGTCCAATTTGAGTAATTTGTGAAATTAGGGTTCTTAACCCATTCCAATTTTGGGGCTTTTCATATATATGATATAATTTGATGTATATTGGATGTATGTCAAATTTGGGATTGATTGGATTTGATCTTGATGTGTTTTGAACAAATTAAGCCAAATTGCAATTAATACAAAATCTGGGCTGCTTTCGTAATTCTGGAAAACTCTGGGCAGTTTTGAAATTCTGTAAAAGTTTCTGGTTTATGTTGAAAATTGTATAAATTATTTTGGGATTGATTTGGAATCAATTAAATATGTATTTGACAATTTAAGGACTAAAATGATTAATTTGCAAAGTGTAGGGGTCTCATAGCAATTAATGATAAATCTGATTTTTCAGATAAAAAATCAGTTTTTATTTATTGATTAATTATAATAAGTTGGTTTATTTTAATTGCCCAAGGAAAATATTTATCGGAAATTATTTCGTAGTGAAAATACGTGAAAACGGTGAAAAACGGCTACATCGGGTAACGGCTACCCAAACAGTGAACTGGGCACTGTTCGGGCAGCCCACGAACTGTCCAAATATTTTTGAGGCTGACCTAGGCAGTCCCCATGAGCATTGGTCAGTCGGTTCGGCCGGAAACGCATTTTATGCTATTTTACGGAAAAACGTTTCGCAAAAGTTTCGCGATGTTTCTATATTATTTATGTCGTTATATGATATCGAATAAATATGTTTAGGTGAAATATGAATGAATTATTAATATTTGATATTGAATAATTTATTCATAAGTTTAAAAAATTTAAACTACGATTTCGCCCGAACAGCGCTTCTTCCACTACGCCTCCCTGATTTGACCCCAACAAAAATGGTATCAGAGCGAGTCTGATCCTTCAATGTTTAATTTAATCATTACTTAATACATGGATGTATTTATTTAATTTGATTAAATAAAGTAAAATCATCTTATGTTGGAAAATCCCCGTTTAAATAAGGTTTTAAGAAAGTGACTAGTATTAGGAATACTTATTTCTTCGTCCGCCTTGTCAATATAGATGTAAATTTTTTCATGATGCTATGGCTGTAACGTGCCAAAGCTGTGTGATTATGATTGAAGGTAGTTCATTTGCACCTGTAGAACTTATATGATAAGAGACAAATTCAAGTGAAAGTGGAAATCCTGAACGTGCCAAAGCTGTCAGGACTACATCGGTATCTTGAGTTTGTCATTGACAAGTTTAACCTTGATACGCCTCCCTGTGAACGTGCCAAAGCCGTCATAACGAGAAATGATCAGGACCGAACCCAGGAGTCACAGTGAGTGTGATTGACAATGAGTTGTCCACCAAATGAATATACGTAGGCGAGAGCGTACCAAAGCTGTGAGTCGAAATATATTCATGGGGTCCATTTCCCATTATAGAATTCAATTTAATTATTGAATTCTCATTTTCGTTGGGGATTACGGTATTACGTAAAGTAGTGGGAGGCACTGCTAGGTTAAAAATTCTTAACTTATGCGGTGTGTAATATTATGTAAATTATCGCTCATGTTGTTCCTTATTCTATTAGTTTGATAGAATTAAACTTTTATCCACTGCATGCATATTATATATGTTTTCTGACTTTAATTATGGTTGCAGATTTCTAGAATAGGTTCTAGATTAGAAAAGATAATGATATAATCCTTCTCGACAGAATAGTCTCTTATGCAGTAAAGATTGACATGAATTGGTTCATGTCTCGAGATTCTTCACTGGCATTAAGAAAACCCTATTAGGTTTTTGTTTATCTAATAATGACGTTTCTTGACTTTAGTGACATTCTGAGGTCACGTGTCAGACACTATTTGTTTTTTGATTATTTGCAAATGTTGTAAATAATTTGAAAGTAAATAATAAAGTTAAGAAAGAATATGCGTATAGTTGTGTATAGAAAATATTGATTTTCACAATACGACAACTGTAGATATTAGATATCAGATCTCCCGTCTAGTTATTTAAAATATTGTTGAATGATTGTTTCGATATTTGATATCAGAACTTGCGACTATTTGATAGTTACTTGTTCTTTGTAAACAGTTATTACATATTTTAAAATGACTAGTAGTGTCATTAACAAATAGATAAACATTAAGAAAAAAAATTGTTAAATAAATAACTTTGAACATTATTTTATGACATTTTATCACTTAAGTATTGGATGCTTATACCATATGGTAAATGATGGTCTGATATGAGATCACACCACATATCCTTATCCATTTAACGAATATTGTATTTGGGAAGGTGACTCAATCTCATTTAACCAGTGATTGTCATTGGACCAGAAAATTTATTAAATTGATACATTGGATGTATGTAATTTAATGAATTGTAAATTACTTAAGGTAGTTTTCTTTATTTCGTAACTTAGTCAATGAACTTCGTGACTTATTTACGTATTTCTGATGAAATGCGGATAGAATATTTTGACTGGTTCAAAGATATTTGATCTGAAGTTTTGAAAATTGTATTTTTAAAATTCATCGTGAGTCTTTGAATTGTTCAAAGATGTTTGATACGATCAAACATATGAATTTATGGCAATTTGTTCTAAAGTTATTTGAAGAATATAATTCATACATCAATATTATTCTTCCACGATTCCATATTGATGGAATTGGTTAGTGGAAGAAATTGAATCTTATGCGATTTGATTCGTTTGATATTGAGAGTTACCGAATTAGTTTCAATACTCTTTGGGATATGCTCCAGTAACACTAATTCATCATTTTAATTAATGTTCCATTAGTTACGTATATGATGTGTATAAGTAGAAAATTTGAATCTTGAAATGTTTGAGATTTGAATATATCTTTTATATAATTGATAGTACTTGTGCCTTGGAGGTACGAGTATAAGTTTAACATTTATTCTATTTCATAGAATATTGTTTCTATTTGATAGAATATATTTTCTACGATCACGAGTAATAAAATTGTTTTATTACTTAGTGTGTAACATCTGATGTTGACTATTGTAGAAAAGACTTTGACTTACTGAAGTCAAATGTTAGAGTGATAAACTATAAATGGAATTACATAATTAATCAGATGAAAATACCCTTTAATTACTTCCATATAAGTGTTATAGGATGTCAGAATCATTCGCAAAGTATGTGATACATAATGGTTCTGTTGTTTTCTTATCGAAGAAAATTATCCTATAACTCATAGTGGGAACGATATTTGATATCGATTCCGAAATTAGCATTAAATCGTAAATCTAAGATTGTTCATAGCTTACTACGATCAAGTTTAGAACTTGATTGAGCTTTAGTTATGAAACGTTCATAAAATGTGCAAATGGTTTGCACAGCAAAAGCAAAGTGAGCTTATTAAAGGTTTGACTTTTACAGTATGACAATAAGAAAAGTTATACTCAGTAATCTATTGTAGATTCTGAGGAAACTTGTCTCTAGTCGCACTGATTGAACAATTTAAGATCCGTTGGTTAATGATGATATTAAATTGTACATTTTAGCTAAACAAAACAAAGTGGGGTTTCTAAATGGTTTCTTCAGATAAAAGATCCATTGTGATTTCTTAGTTTGAAGAGTTTGTTTTGGAATAGCCCTGGAGTTTGTATTATGTTAATATTACAAATTAGTATATTAGCTTATAGAGCCTATTGTAGACTCAGATGAGCTTTCTGGAAATTTATGATTTCTAATTTTGATATCAGTCAGATTGTCTGATTTTATCAAAGTATAGAGAATACATATGAGATAGGAGGGGTAGTGGGAGCGTATAAATTTCTTTCTAGTGTTTACATCATAATGACATTATCATTATTAAGGTAATAATGAGATATTTATGAGGTAAAAAGGTTTACCTCAGTCTTATTTTCTCCGTAAAAGCAGTGGGAGTGGTCTCTATTATATTCGATATAAAGTTGTATATATGATATAAAACTAAGAGACTGGAGATATACTCTCATTAGTCGTGCATTAGATATGATCTAATAAAGGATACAATGAGACTATATGTATGACAGTTTGTATAACTGTTTGACAGTTAGTGTGTGTCTTATGTATAGTATTCATTTTTCGTAAATGATGATTCCTTTTTCGAAAGAGATATTGATTATAATATCTAATCAATCTTATGCATCATAGGATGATGGCATAATGAATACTATATTGAGTGCGATTAGAGATATCAATTTAATCGTAATTGTTATGAGTTATTTTGATATTCTCTAGATCATAAGATGTGTCTTGAAACATGTTTTTTATCATCTTTGAGATATTAAGAACGAGTTTCTAATTAATGGAGAATAAAGTTTGCAACCATTAGGGTCAGATTAGTTTTGAGTCTAGTTACGATGTTAGACAGTTGTTGATGGTGTTTTCAGGACCTATGTTATTTAAGGAGTACAGTAGGGGTAAAAAGGGTAATTACCTTCTTGGGCGAGATCATTAAAGCCGACCCGGCCACTATACAGTAAGAGACCGAGCATTTGATGATAGGTGACCGACCACTTGAGATCGGATGACCGGGCATTATCAGATCGACAACAACATTCTCAGTTCAAATGGCTATCATGACCGACCTCATGAAGACCGAGCACATGACGAGGCGTGCTCAGGAAGATAAAGCATCCTATTCTTGCGGAAAAGGGATAAGTTGTCCTACTTTAATGGGGTAAAGTGAGTGTAGAAAGACAAGTTGAAGGCATCATCTGAAAATCATCACAAGAGTGAAAGATTAGAGTCATAAAAGTTCCAATTTGTAAAGAGCCAAGGAGAGGCCTGAGAGGTGCATTTGAGTAATAAAAAGTATCGCCCTGTTCTTGTCCGTGGACGTAGGTCGGATCCCAAAATCCACCGAACCACGTTAAATCACCTTGTCTGATTGGCGTATTTTCTTGTTTTCCGCTAAGTTTGCTTTTGGTTCCCTATAACCAAACAAATTCACAGTTGAAGGAGGATTCCCTCGGAGGTGATATTCCTATATTACCCTGAGACCAAAATCCACCGTCAACAGTTGGCGCCGTCTGTGGGGAACTCTACGAAAAGCAACTCGCGTAATAAGACAAATGGCGGAAGGCAGAAACCAACATCATCAGGGGGCTCGGCTGCGGACTGGATGGAAAAGATCGAGGAAAACCTTAGGAAGGAAAGGGAGGAAAACCAAACTCTACTAAAAACCATAGTAGACCGGTTGGAAAGGATGGAAGGAGCACGCGGCGGAAAATTCGAGGCCGGGACTAGCCGGCGAAGGAGTGAGATAGCGGAAGGAAAGAGAATTATTGATACAAGCGAAGACGACAGACCTCAAAGGAGGGAACCCTACAGGGTGAGATCCGTGGTAGTACAAAGGGATTCCCAAACCGAGGACACATGGGAGGAGGAAGATGACAAATCATTACCAGATCCCTCCTACGATTGCCCTCACAGTACCCGGAGGAGAGGAAAAGAACATACCGAAAAGGTGCGGGACGACGCCGACCCTGAGAAACGCCGCTCCCAAGATAGCAAAAAAAAGAAACCTCAGAGGGCGGCATGGAACCAGGGACAGCGGTATGAAATCTTGGTTACGGGAGGAGCTGGCCAAATGGGGAGTATACCCCAACGCAAACAGAGGGGATATCCAGGACGTCAAAGATGAGTCCCCCCTCACGGAGGAAATAAAATCGGAGAAATTCCCGAAGAGATTTAACATGCCGACCATGACACCGTACAAGGGCCATACCGACCCTAAAACCCACATTGAAAGTTTCACCCTGCTGATGGAGGTGCAAGGGGTAACAGGGGACGCCATCTGCAAAGTGTTCCCCCTAACTCTGGTCGGACCAGCCATTCTATGGTACAGGAGCTTAGCCCCAAGAAGCATCAGCAGCTTCACACAACTGAAAAAGTCATTCATACGACACTTCAAGGGGGCTTGTGTCCCCAGAAAGACGATTGGAGAACTCCGGCTCATGAAGCAAGGAGACGATGAACCTCTGAAGATATTTATTGAAAGATACCATACTATGGTACTCGAAGTCGGAGGGTATGAATCCCCTGAAGCCCTGGAAAGCTTGAAAGGAGCCTTGAGGGTCGGAAGACTCTGGACCTACCTAAGGATCCAGGACACCCCGGACTACGCCACCGCCCTGGAGGTGGCCCGGAAGTTCGTTTCGTTAGAGAACGAAGAGAAAGTGTCTCGGAAAGGGAACAACATCAGGGATAGAACCACAAGGGAGGGCGCCCAACGCCGAACAGAAAAAGAATCCAGAAGACCACCCCCGAAACACAAAGAATTCAAGCCACTGCACCGGGACAATCATGAGAGAAGAGCGCCGACCCAAGTAAACCACGTGGTCAGGGAAGATGCATACATTCCCCTAAAAAACCACTGGGACAAATTGTCATGGAGATCCAGGGGAAAGGCCTCTTAGTGGAACCCGACCAAAGGAGGTTCCCCCCGGACAGAAGGAACCAAAAGGCTTATTGCATACACCACAACTCCAGAGGACATGCAACGGACGGATGTAAAGATCTGCGAGAACAAATGGAGGATCTAGCACGAAACGGGTATCTGAACAAATACATTGACCACGAGGTTATGACGACCAGACAAAGGGCATGTGGCCGCCAATTCAACTGAAAGAGGGCAGTTTGTCCCCAAAAACATAAATAAAACTTTCTCCTTTCAAAGAAGGTTCTCGGCCACTTTCTTAAAACATAAATAGAAAGACCTACTCAAAAAACGGGGACAAACTTAGCACCTAAATACAAAAAGAAACGACCAAGCAATAAAGACTTGGGCAGCTCGGGGCTTGACCTTGCCCCACCGAGGTCATTCAGTTATCCGGCTCGGGATCGGGCTACGTCCCACCGATTCATGCACGTTGGTCTGAGGACAGAAACACTCCCTCAGAGCCAAGTACGTCTTTCGGCTCGGGGCTGGATTGCGTTCCGCCGAGGCCCCTTCATTAATCAGCTCGGGGCTGGATTTCGTTCCGCCGAGGCCATATTCAGCTCGGGGTCGGGTTACGTCCCACCGAGTCATGCATATTGGTCTGGGGACGGGACATTCCCCCAGAGCCAAGTACCTCTTTCAGCTCGGTCGGGTTACGTCCCACCGAGACATGCTCATTAGTCTGGGGACGGAACATTCCCCCAGAGCAAAGTATCTCTCTAGCTCGGGGTCCTCAGGGACATACCCAATGTAACGGATCCGTGAGAAGCATAGCACAGGGAGGGATGATACCCCTGTGGCGATTGCTTACTCCAGTGTTACCGAACATAAGGAGGAACATGCCCTTAATGTCGAATCGAACACTCTTCTGATCCTCACCTGCCCGATGTAATGGATCCGTGGGAAAGCATAGCACGGGGGATAATGACACCCCCGTGACGATTGCTAACTCCAGTGATACCGGGCCTAAGGAGGAACATACCCTTAGTATCCCGGACACTCTTTGATCCATTCATCATCCGGATCCGCGGGAGGCACAGCACGGGGAGGCGTATACCCCTGTGGCGTGTGCCTACTCCAGCGTGGTAAGGAGGAGCCCTCATACAATACACAGGCTCCCGAGCGAACCGACGTGTAGAGGATGTGCCCTTACCGTTCATACGCTCTTCTGATCCGAATCCTGGTTCGCCGGGACACTGAATTGAAAGATTCAGAATTGTGTTTTGGAGGCCTCGGGCAGGACACTGTTTCGAGGCATCCGTGCCGTTATTTACACTTGTGAAAAGTTTTACTTTGGGACAAGTGCTAAGTCACCCCCACCTTTTGATTTTATCTTCGAAATTTTGTTTTTATTTTTTCGCCGGTCTGGCAGAGGGACGCCCATGCTAGATTCGTTAGGGCTTCAAAGGTTGATTCACTTCCCTTCTGAATAAGTCCCAGTGATTAATCGGCTCGGGGCTGGATTCGTTCCGCCGAGGCCACTTGATTATTCGGCTCGGGGCTGGATTCGTTCCGCCGAGGCCTCTGGATTAATCGGCTCGGGGCTGGATTTTGTTCTGCCGAGGCCTCTTGATTATTCGGCTCGGGGCTGGATTTCGTTCCGCCGAGGTCACTTGATTATTCGGCTCGGGGCTGGATTTCATTCCGCCGAGGCCACTTGTTGATTCGGCTCGGGGCTGGATTCGTTCCGCCGAGGCCACTTGATTATTCGGCTCGGGGCTGGATTTCGTTCCACCAGGCCATTATAACTTCTTCAGCTCGGAGTCGGGTTACGTCCCACCGAGTCTGTCCTTTCGGACTGGGGACGTAACATTCCCCCAGGTCCAAGTGCCTTTCTCAGCTCGGGGTCGGGGTACGTCCCACCGAGTCAGCCCTTCGGACTGGGGACGTAACATTCCCCCAGGTCCAAGTGCCTTTCTCAGCTCGGGGTCGGGGTACGTCCCACCGAGTCAGCCCTTCGGACTGGGGACGTAACATTCCCCCAGGTCCAAGTGCCTTTCTCAGCTCGGGGTCGGGGTACGTCCCACCGAGTCAGCCCTTCGGACTGGGGACGTAACATTCCCCCAGGTCCAAGTGCCTTTCTCAGCTCGGGGTCGGGGTACGTCCCACCGAGTCAGCCCTTCGACTGGGGACGTAACATTCCCTCAGGTCCAAGTGCCTTTCACAGCTCGGGGTTGAGGTACGTCCCACCGAGTCAGCCCTTCGGACTGGGGACGTAACATTCCCCCAGGTCCAAGTGCCTTCTCAGCTCGGGGTCGGGGTACGTCCCACCGAGTCAGCCCTTCGGACTGGGGACGTAACATTCCCCCAGGTCCAAGTGCATTTCTCAGCTCGGGGTCGGGGTACGTCCCACCGAGTCAGCCCTCGGACTGGGGACGTAACATTCCCTCAGGTCCAAGTGCCTTTCACAGCTCGGAGTCGAGGTACGTCCCACCGAGTCAGCCCTTCGGACTGGGGACGTAACATTCCCCCAGGTCCAAGTTCCTTTCTCAGCTCGGGGTCGGGGTACGTCCCACCGAGTCAGCCCTTCGGACTGGGGACGTAACATTCCCTCAGGTCCAAGTGCCTTCACAGCTCGGGGTCGAGGTACGTCCCACCGAGTCAGCCCTTCGACTGGGGACGTAACATTCCCTCAGGTCTAAGTGTCGTTCTCAGCTCGGGGTCGGGTTGCGTCCCACCGAGTCAGTCCTTCGGACTGGGGACGTAACGTTCCCCCAGGCCCGAGCATCTCTCACAGCTCGAGACAGGATCACATGCCACCGATCACATCATCGTTAGCTCAGAGGCAAAATTTTCTCCTCACAATCGAGATTGGATCAGTCAGGGGTCAGGACCCCCAAATCTCTGGTACAGATATTACAGAGGAGGAGTCATTTTTAGTTTGGACAACAAGAGGAACTTCATCTCCTGATGGAACGACCCAAGTAAGCAATTTGCTTTGAGGTGGAGAATCATTCTGAATAGGGTCAGCATCTCCGATAACCGAGGATATGAAGATAGAAACAGAAGACTTAGTTGATGGAGAAGACAATTTCTCTGTGATTTCTGGAACGACCACCAGCTAGGCGATCATCACACCATCTTTTTTTATAGTTCCCGGCATCAACTCACAAACTCTCGTTGTTCCGAGAACTAGGGGACAGATGTTGATGGTGTTTTCAGGACCTATGTTATTTAAGGAGTACAGTAGGGGTAAAAAGGGTAATTACCTTCTTGGGCGAGATCATTAAAGCCGACCCGGCCACTATACAGTAAGAGACCGAGCATTTGAGATAGGTGACCGACCACTTGAGATCGGATGACCGGGCATTATCAGATCGACAACAACATTCTCAGTTCAAATGGCTATCATGACCGACCTCATGAAGACCGAGCACATGACGAGGCGTGCTCAGGAAGATAAAGCATCCTATTCTTGCGGAAAAGGGATAAGTTGTCCTACTTTTAATGGGGTAAAGTGAGTGTAGAAAGACAAGTTGAAGGCATCATCTGAAAATCATCACAAGAGTGAAAGATTAGAGTCATAAAAGTTCCAATTTGTAAAGAGCCAAGGAGAGGCCTGAGAGGTGCATTTGAGAGTAATAAAAAGTATCGCCCTGTTCTTGTCCGTGGACGTAGGTCGGATCCCAAAATCCACCGAACCACGTTAAATCACCTTGTCTGATTGGCGTATTTTCTTGTTTTCCGCTAAGTTTGCTTTTGGTTCCCTATAACCAAACAAATTCACAGTTGAAGGAGGATTCCCTCGGAGGTGATATTCCTATATTACCCTGAGACCAAAATCCACCGTCAACAACAGTCTATGTCATAAAGAGTCAGAAAAGATGCAGTGAGAGTGTCACTGATGATTCTACTATATGAGCGGAAATAGTTGTAACTTATGAAGTACATATGAAGTTGCATAATGACCTCGTAGATTAGAAGTTTGTTATTAGTATTGTGTTTGCGGTTGTCTACAGAGTATTTTAGATTTGATCCGTAAATATTTAGACAGCTTAGTAACTGAAGCACAATGTTGATATGGCATCTGAGTCATATTGATGTAGAACTTAGTATCTACAAAAATATGAATGATGCTAGCTAAGGATAATGATTGTGTTTGTTGGACAAACTCAATATGTCAGAACAGGCTTATTTGTTGTTATCTACCTCTTGAGCGATATGTGAGTTATTGAGGGCCATGAGTATTTGATACACATTGGGATGTGTATATGATACCATGGAATGGCACTAGAGCAAGTGGGAGAAATTGTTAGGGTTGGTGCTCTGAGCGCTAATCCGGATCGTATTTATGTCAGATTCATGAATACGAGCAATACCTTTTTTCCATAATATTACTAATTTAAATGGTAGCACCACTTGTCTTTTATATACATATTTGATATAATTTTGATTATATTGATTAGATTGAAACTAAATCCGGTTTAGTGATATGTATATATATTAGACAAAGACCCAATGATTTACAACGTAGTGCACAGTTACAACATAGTTTGTAATTGACACTGGGAAGTGTCGCTATAAGTTGTATATCCTTAAATTAAAGTTTCTGGTCAAGATTTACTAACACGGGTCGGTTAGTAAAATTCGTTGAGATCAGTACATGTCGTATATCAGACTTGGTCCGATGGTTTATCCCAATGAACCATGAGTCTTGGGAGACTCGTATAGACGTGTAGATGTTTTTTTGATAAAAACTGAACGACTCATCGAAGATTTCCTAATAGATAGTACACCAATGTCAATATGAATCTTCTCGGGTTGAGTAGCATAGCGATTCTTTGACATGAGATACCATTATAGATATATGAGTTATCATCCACACTTAGATGGCAGTCACGTCACCGATCTATTTAGATCAGACCTCCGCCAATTCATTGGGTGTGGACTCATGCTCATGATATCCTGTCAGTATCAAAAAGGATATGTCAGTTCTGTGTACAGAGCATAGGTAGTCCATATGTGATTAGCAATCTATTAAATCTAAGACCATAGTATACTTCGGAAGTGAGTTTCGAATGTTCTTTAGAGATTGCTAATAGATATGTCGACATGATTATCCCTATAGAGATTTGACGTTTATATCTATTTCTCTGGGATAATCTGGATATCTGTGACGGAGGGATTATACGAATTCAGTGACATCGACCTGTATGATTCAGCGAGTTTATCTGTGGTAGTCATAATTTACGGGTGGGTGAATTATGGACACGAAATTAGATTTTATGACGGATATGCCTGAATCTAGAGAGTCTCACTAATGAAATATACTCGTAGAGCACTAGGACAACTGTTATGAATAATACTGATTATTTATAACTCGTTTAATGGTTAAACGAAAAATACATGCAATCGGGACCTGACGATCATTTCCAAATTATTGTGTATTTGTATTTAATACTTGATTTTATTAAATACACATTAATAAAATATCAAATTGTGATATTTGGCATATATCATTAATATATGTATTTGAGATATTTAATGTAAATATAATACATATATTTAAGATATTTGTATTTAATTATCTAATTATTTAATTGTTAAATAACTAAATTAATTAAAATAATAAATATCTTAATAATGATTTGCTTTATTAAAGTTGGAAAATGGCTTAATACCATTGGAACACTTTTGATTTGCTTTATTAAAGTAAATAAAAGGTGGACTAATGAAAATTAAACAAATTGAAATAAATTGTTTTTTTTTGTTTGATAATTTGGCCAAGTGAGCAACATATAACAAAAATTATTTTGTTTCATTTTTCACAATTACATAAGTTCAACAAAAATTAAAAAGTGAGTTGAGAGCATTTTGAAGGAAAACCAAAAAAGAAAAAGCTTAAGTTTTGGAAATTTGTAAGTATTTCTCATTTTTCTTCAAGATATAAATTGTTTCTATTAATCTTATCTTCAATTGTATTGCTAAGATTGATCTCTCTACTCTTAAGTTTCTAATTAAATTTGTTGGAATCTTGTTTGAGGGTGTTATGCATGTATGATTAATTTATTTGCTTATTATTGTAATTAAGCTTAATAAATTAATTAGAAAATTAAAGTTGTCATTCTAGAGTTAGTTAGCCATTCATAATTAACCTATAATTGTTCTTGATTAATTTAATGATGGTGAGACTTTATTGGTGTGGTAATTGGATGATTAAAGTGTTGAATTTTGTCAATTTAATGTAAATTATCCAATTTGAGTAATTTATGAAATTAGGGTTCTTAACCCATTCAAATTTTGGGGCTTTTCATATATATGATATAATTTAATGTATATTTGATGTATGTCAAATTTGGGATTGATTGGATTTGATCTTGATGTGTTTTGAACAAATTGGGCCAAATTACAATTAATACAAAATGTGGGCTGTTTTCGTAATTCTGGAAAAATCTGGGCAGTTTCGAAATTCTGGAAAAGTTTCTGGTTTATGTTTAAAATTGTATAAATTATTTTGGGATTGATTTGGAATCAATTAAATATGTATTTGAGAATTTAAGGACCAAAATGATTAATTTACAAAGTGTAGGGGTCTCATAGCAATTAATGATAAATCTGATTTTTCAGATAAAAAATCAGTTTTTATTTATTGAGTAATTAGAATAAATTGGTTTATTTTAATTGCCCAAAGAAAATATTTATCGGAAATTATTTCGTAGTGAAAATACGCGAAAACGGTGAAAAACGGCGTTACCGAGTAACGGCTGCCCAAACGGTGAACTGGGCACTGTTCGGGCAGCCCACGAATTGTCCAAATGTTTTTGGGGGTGACCTAGGAATTCCCCATGAGCATTGGTCGGTCGGTTCGGCCGGAAACGCGTTTTATGCTATTTTACGGAAAAGAAAAATATTTTCGCAAAAGTTTCGCGATGTTTCTATATTATTTATGTCATTATATGATATCGAATAAATATGTTTAGGTGAAATATGAATGAATTATTAATATTTGATATTGAATAATTTATTCGTAAGTTTAAAAATTTTAAACTATGATTTCGCCTGAACAGCGCTTCTTCCGTTACGCCTCCCTGATTTGACCCCAACAAAAACGAAGATAAATATTTTGTCATCTTGTAAAATCATGAACACAATCTTTTAAATCTTTATCAAATTTGTTTATCTCTTAGAGATTGGTTGAAGGATAAAGTCGATCTAGATAACTAAAATCAGCTAATTTTTTCACAAAATGGGAAGATGAATTTGGAATGCAAGAGATCATTGGATAAATGTTGTTTTTCTCATAGATCCGTAAAAAGGTTTCTCCGTGATTGATTTGAAAAATAGATTTATAAAATTCAATATAATCTTTTTCCCATTGGTACATGGGAATTTCTCTAATTACGAAAGTAACTTGTTTTTTCTTCTGTGAAGTTTTTTCAAAAACAGTTTTAGCAGTAGAGCTGCTGGATCCACTTACAAATAATATTTTAGGATTCTTTGTATTATTTGATTTGAGAGATATTTCTATATGAGCTTCCAGACTTGAATCTGAGGGTATTATAGGCTGTGAACCCTGTTTCTCAATCCCTTTATTAATACTTACTTTGGGCTGTAAATCGCATGTTAATAAGGCTTGATCATGCCTTTTTGCAAGACCAATATACTTTTTTAATTGAGTATTACTTTCTACTATAGCTTATTGATCATCCATCAAATGGACTGATGGTGAAGAAGGATGAGGAGGATTGTTAAGATATTTAGCAAATTTTTTTGCATAATCATCTATAGCTTCGAAAAGCTTGTCATTTTTCTCTTTGAGGGTTACCATTTCTTGTCAAAGGATTTTTATATTATTTTGATATTGTTCTTGGAACGCGAAGATATCATTCCTTAATTCTTTTTGCTCGTCATCAATATCTGTTGCCATGTTGATAATATTATTTAGCTTTTCAGCTAATTTATGCTCCATCTGGATACATGAGTATTATCAGTCTCAACTGTAAACTCACGAGGTAAGAGAAATAAGGTAAATTTACGAATATCTTTGACGATAGCTAATAACTCCTTTTCATTCATGGAGTAATTAACTTCTGCTTGATTAAATGTTCCACTTGTATAGCAGCAAACTTCACTGATGTCTGTTTTGAGCAATGCTGCCCAATAATAATCTGAAGCGATAGATTGAACGATTAATTTATTGCCTTCTTCTGTCTATCTTAGCTTTGTAAATTTTTCACATTCTTGTTTAAGATTTGTAACGGCTTCTGTGTGTTCTAAAGCTCATCATTTAGTGTTATTCTTTTTTAACAATTTTTGTAAAACTGCTCGTTTCTTTGCTAAATTAGGAATGAATGATCTGCGTAGTTCAGACTTCCTAAAAAATTTGTATCATCTTTTTATCCGATAACTTATCAGGAAATTCTTAGATTTTTCTGAAATATGAGATTGTAATTTTATCCCATTGGAGCTAATTGTCAATCCAAAGAAAATTATTTCATTCTTTTTAATTTCTGTCTTTTACAGATTCAGAATGATTCCATTTTCTTTACATATTGTTGAGAAAGTTTTTAAATGGTTTATATGTTCTTCGTATGTATAAGAACATATAAGAATATCATCTACATATACCAACAAATAATTGTTAGTATTGCTAAAAATTTTATTTAGTATTGCTAAAAATTTGATCAATCTTTCTTTGATAGATATGAGGTACATTTTTTAATCCGAATGGCATAATGAGCCATTCGTAATAACCATTTGGGGTACTAAATATAGTCAATGGCACTGATTCAAGTGTTAATTTTATATGCCAAAATCCTGATTTGCAGTCGAATTTTGAATAAAATTGTTTGCCATTAGCAAGATTTATTAGCACATTTTCTTCATGCAAATAATCAAAGATTTATAAAAGATATTAAAAATTTAGACAAAACTATAAACCCACATACAGAATTGAATGTTGATTAAATGACAAATGTCATTGAATAAATAAACCAAAAGGTAGATAAAGTTCTCAAAAAATTAGAAACTATGGATCAAAGAATTATTGATTTAGAAATTATGGTAAATACCATTGAATGAGAAATAAAAAACAAAAGCAGATCTTCAAAAAGAAGTATAGCTTTGATAAAAGCAAGACTGGAATAACCAGTCAAGATACAATACAAAGCTTACTAACCAGAAGCTTCGAAGAATGGGTAATCAACACCCAATTACCAAAATTTAAAGAGGAACTAGAAAAAAATAAATCAATTAAGACAAAATAATATTGCTCTTAAAGAAAGAAAAATAAAAAAAATAAAAAATAGATAATGATAGACACGAAAAGGAAAGTTCTCATACTGATTCTCAGTAAGAGATGGAAAATTAGAATGATGAATTAATAATTGATTTACAAGAACTACATATAGAACCTAAGATCTATATGAATGAACTTATAGGACAAACATGAGGTCCAACCGTGATTAAACAAGAAAATTTTAATGATCCAGGAACTAGTATGTAACACCCGGTAATTCCGACGACTACTAAGTTATGGATGGCATAGTACATGATGAAAATCATGTTCAAGCAAGTACGTGCTCATTAAATGACTTTTCGGACATTCGATAAATTCCTCGCAGTTCCGATACAGAATTCATTCCAAGATTAAATCTGGACAGCCCATAGTATTTGGGCCGTAACTTTTTCATATAAACTTCGATTTTTATGAACTTTATATCGTCGTTAAGCTAAGGCTGAGACCTACAACTTCCACGTTAGATATTTGTCCAAATTCGAATCAGAAATAGGTCAAAATACAGATCAAAAATTCAGATGAATAGTACCCGATGACCTATCTAGAAAATTCTCAAAACTTTTGATTTTTTTTTTGCCATTAAACCATTAAAAAATTCAACCCCTAGTATAAATATAGACACTATTCATTCATCTCCAAAAAGAGGAAAGAAGAAGAAGAAACGTGAGTGGGGGAGAGAAAGAAAGAAAGAAGAAGAAATGGGAGGAAAGCTATTTTTAGAAAAATTATATCAGAGTTTCACAGAAAGAAAGGTTTTCAGAAAGGTTTTTCAGAAAAGATATGTTTTCAGAAAAGAAATTTGGACAATGTAATTGAGGTGTTCATGTTAGGCCCTGAAATTGGCTAAGCATTGCGACGCTCAAAACCCAGCCTCGCGACACGTAAGAATCAGAGGCTCACTTCCTTGGGTCTGATTGGGTGAGCGCCGCGACGCTCATCATTTGACGTCACGACGCGTAACAAACAGAGGCTTTACTTCGGATTTGATCGGGTGGGCATCACAACACGTAGTGTCTGGCGTCGAGATGCGAAACAGAACATGTTCTCTGCTTGGGACTGCTTGCGTGGGCGTCGCGACACGCCAGACCTGGCGTCGCAATGCGATACGAAAAAAAATTTAGTTCATCTTATAATCATCTTAGGAAGTTAGAGGACACCCTAAGGGTCTCGTATCGGAACATGTACACACATTACATCATGACACAAATATGATATGCCATGTAGTGATAGCAAGTGCTTGAATGAATAAACTTAGCCTAATTCTGAAATATATTCATCAGCCTATATTCTAATCAAGTTTACCAATTATAAATCATTGTAGGAACCAAAATCTTGTTGGCGACTTGGTCGCGTAATTGGATTTTGATGACGTCAACGCAATTGACGACTTCGACGTACAAACACGAAGCAATACAAAAGTGTCGAAGCATAAGGAGTGAAGAGCGAGAATGTGAAGACTTGCGGCAAAATGAAGAGTATATTGCATAAGTCTTAGCTTAGGATCTCAATTGTAATGTGAGATGTAATATTCAAGTGCCTAAGCTCATAGGAATCATGCACATTTACTTAGATGCATTAGGGGTATGTACAAAATGCATTAAAACCTTCAAATCTGCATTTTAGTATTTAGGGAAGCCCTCTGGAACCGGCATGGACCATACCGGTCCCCTTACCGGTCTTTAAACCGGCCTCCCCTGTTTCGCATGCCTACTGGAACCGGGCCATGTCTCGCCGGTCTCCTCGCCGGTCTCCATGCCGGTATTGGCATAGAAAACATACTCTCTGGAACCGGCACACTCCATACCGGTCTCCATACCGGTTTGCTCGCCGGTCTAACGGCTAGTTTTTTAAACGTTATAGAGCCGTTGAAACCCTAGACCGGCATGCCGGTCCCCTCGCCGGTTTGCTCGCCGGTCTCGCTGTAAGTTGGGGAAAACTTTGCATTTTGTTATAAATAGAACCCCAACTCCTTTGCCTTAAATTAGAGATCTAGAAAACCTTCATATACATTCTCTAAGGCAAACAAGAGTGTCATACACCTTCATATTCATAAACACTCATCCAAGCTCACACACACATCTTCCATATCTTTTAGTGAGCTTAGAACACTTGGGTTTGCTCTCACACAATCTTCTTATATTTGTGAGTGCCCAAGTGTGTTTTACAATTTCTTTATCAAAAACACTTGCGGTTTGTGAAATCCCATAGTTTGGGTAAGTTGTAAAGGTTGTGAGTGCACCTACGAACAAAACTCAAAGTTGTAAAGGTTGTGAGTACGCCTACGAACAAAACTCAAAGTTGTAAAAGGTTTGGAGTGCACCTTTGCGGAAAACTCTTGGTTACGAGTGAGCCACGACAAAACTCGGATTCTAGTGGAAATCTTCAAGCGAGGCTTGGGGGAGTGGACGTAGGCACGTTTGGCCGAACCACTATAAATCTTGGTGTTGCATTTCTCTTTCCCTTAACCTTCACTTATTTGCAAGTTTATTTACATTTATATTATTGATTAGAAAACTTGCATATAGGTTGTTATTTACAATAGAGAAAATTGCCTAAAACTCCCACTTGGTAATAAGAGCTTAAAATCGGCAAAGATTTTATAATTCCGCATTTATAGCGATAACCCAATTCACCCCCCCTCTTGGGTATAGAGATTTCTTGTCGCTATTGCTTGTAGGTACTTTCAGTTGGTATCAGAGCGAGGTATTCTCTACAAGACTTAACCGTCCGAGAATAGATCATGGCCTCTACAAGCAAACCGTCAAATTTTGCCGAGGGATATTCAACAACTAGACCTCCGTTTTACACCGGAACCGACTACAACTATTGGAAGTCAAGAATGTTGACTTATCTCCTAGCCAATGATCCGCCATCCTATTTGGTTATCACACGAGGTGCAAAAGGGCCAACAAAGAAGGATAGCAACGGGGTTGATATTCCAAAACCAAGTTTAGAATGGGATAGTGAGGATGTGAAACTAGCCTCACAAAATGCTAAGGCACTCAACCAACTCCTATGTGCCATTGATCGGGATCAAGTTAGCAAGCTTCCGGAATGTGGAAATGCATATGATTTATGGAAGTCTTTGGAAATGGTCAATGAGGGCACAAGTCAAGTGAAGGAATCGAAGATCAACCGGTTCATGTGCGAATTGGACAATTTCAAGATGGAATCCGGGGAAGAAATTGATCACATGATTTCTAGGTTTACGGTCATCATCAATCATTTGGGAGCATTGGGAAAAGTTATCGGGACATCGGATCAAGTGAAGAAAATTTTAAGATCTCTCCCGAAAGAGTTTAGAAGCTACACCTCCTCCATTAAAGAAGCAAACGACATAAACACTTTGAAGATGGATGATTTGGTCGGCAAGTTGCTTGAGTATGAAATGGAGATCAAAATGGATAAAAAGGAGGAAGATGAGAAAAGAACAAGAAAGTCCTTGGCCTTAAAAGCGAGAAAAAAAGTCGACTCAAGTTCAAGTGAAGAAGATGATAGTGATGATGAAGTAGCAAGCATCACTAATAAAGTAAAGGAGCTTCTCAAATCCGCAAAACTCAAGGGAAAATCAAAGGCAAACGAAAAGAAAGAAGAAAAATGGCCGCGGAAGAACAAGAAAATTGTGTGTTATGAATGCAACAAACCGGGTCACATAGCTACCGATTGCCCATTGAGGAAAATGAAAGGAAAATCAAAGAAAAAGGCAATGAAAGCAACTTCAACTTGGAGCGATAGCGATTCAAGCTCATCCGAGGAGGAAGAAGTTGAAGTCAAAGACAAATCAATAGCATTTATGGCTATCACAGATGAAGACATCCGATTTGAAATTGAAGAAGAAAGCGAAGAAGAAGAGGTACACAATTCTGAATTACTTGATGCTTTTAATGGCTTAAAAGAATTGTGTGATATGCTTAAAAAGAAATTGAAATTAGTTAAAAATAAACATGCTACACTTAAAATTGAACATGCAACTAGTATGGATAAAATTCATGTTTTAGATAATGATATGATATGCTTAAAGGCCAAACATGAAAAAGAAATTGCATGCTTAAATGATGAAAATGCATGTTTAAATATTAAAAAGCTAGAACTTGAAAATGTCATATCAAATATGCCATCTAGCTCTAAGACATACAATTGCGAATCTATATTGAATGAAAACGTCTTATTAAATACTAAGATTATAGATTTGCAAAACATACTTAGCAAATTCACATTGGGACATAAAAATTTTAATATGCTTATTGGATCCCAAAAATGTGCATTTAAAAGAGAAGGATTAGGATATAGGCCTTATATTAAAAGAAAATTTTGAAGAATTATTTTGTTAAGGCATCCTATTCTCATGCTAAAAATGAAATAGATGAAAATGTCACATGTCATGCTTGTAACAAAAAGGGACATAAAATTTTTGAATGCATGAACAAGAATGTGATTAAGAATGCATGGATTCCTCAAGGAATCAAAATTAACCCCAATGGACCCAAGAAAGTTTGGGTACCAAAGTGTAATTGATAAATTTGTAGGGGGAGCTTTGGGAATGGATCTTTAAAGAGAATTGCAAAATTGATCCCAAAGGCTCAAAGAGATGAGGATTCGCAACGGTAAAGGTAAAACTCCGTACTCACGGAAACATTGGTACCGTTTCCTCTAAATTGCCAAAATGTGCATATTTTTAAATTTTTGTATCTTTATAGCACATATGTAATTGGTATCTCATTTAGATTTATATTTTGCTTGTCCACTTTTTGATTATGTCAAAGGGGGAGAAATCATTAGAAATGAGATTAAAACTTGTTTTACCCTCACCCTTGGTCTAAGGGGGAGTAAATGTACTAATGTGTTTGTCAAGTTGTTATAGAGCTATATTCAAGACAATCACACATTGAGGGGGAGCTTATGTTGAGGGGGAGCAAAATTGTCAAATTTGGACTCCAAGAAGCTCACAAGTATCAACAAGTTTTAAGGGGTTGCCATCATCAAAAAGGGGGAGATTGTTGGCGACTTGGTCGCGTAATTGGATTTTGATGACGTCAACGCAATTGACGACTTCGACGTACAAACACGAAGCAATACAAAAAGTGTCGAAGCATAAGGAGTGAAGAGCGAGAATGTGAAGACTTGCGGCAAAATGAAGAGTATATTGCATAAGTCTTAGCTTAGGATCTCAATTGTAATGTGAGATGTAATATTCAAGTGCCTAAGCTCATAGGAATCATGCACATTTACTTAGATGCATTAGGGGTATGTACAAAATGCATTAAAACCTTCAAATCTGCATTTTAGTATTTAGGGAAGCCCTCTGGAACCGGCATGGACCATACCGGTCCCCTTACCGGTCTTTAAACCGGCCTCCCCTGTTTCGCATGCCTACTGGAACCGGGCCATGTCTCGCCGGTCTCCTCGCCGGTCTCCATGCCGGTATTGGCATAGAAAACATACTCTCTGGAACCGGCACACTCCATACCGGTCTCCATACCGGTTTGCTCGCCGGTCTAACGGCTAGTTTTTTAAACGTTATAGAGCCGTTGAAACCCTAGACCGGCATGCCGGTCCCCTCGCCGGTTTGCTCGCCGGTCTCGCTGTAAGTTGGGGAAAACTTTGCATTTTGTTATAAATAGAACCCCAACTCCTTTGCCTTAAATTAGAGATCTAGAAAACCTTCATATACATTCTCTAAGGCAAACAAAGAGTGTCATACACCTTCATATTCATAAACACTCATCCAAGCTCACACACACATCTTCCATATCTTTTAGTGAGCTTAGAACACTTGGGTTTGCTCTCACACAATCTTCTTATATTTGTGAGTGCCCAAGTGTGTTTTACAATTTCTTTATCAAAAACACTTGCGGTTTGTGAAATCCCATAGTTTGGGTAAGTTGTAAAGGTTGTGAGTGCACCTACGAACAAAACTCAAAGTTGTAAAGGTTGTGAGTACGCCTACGAACAAAACTCAAAGTTGTAAAAGGTTTGGAGTGCACCTTTGCGGAAAACTCTTGGTTACGAGTGAGCCACGACAAAACTCGGATTCTAGTGGAAATCTTCAAGCGAGGCTTGGGGGAGTGGACGTAGGCACGTTTGGCCGAACCACTATAAATCTTGGTGTTGCATTTCTCTTTCCCTTAACCTTCACTTATTTGCAAGTTTATTTACATTTATATTATTGATTAGAAAACTTGCATATAGGTTGTTATTTACAATAGAGAAAATTGCCTAAAACTCCCACTTGGTAATAAGAGCTTAAAATCGGCAAAGATTTTATAATTCCGCATTTATAGCGATAACCCAATTCACCCCCCCTCTTGGGTATAGAGATTTCTTGTCGCTATTGCTTGTAGGTACTTTCAAATCTCCTACGCCAAAGTAAAGTAGTGTCAGCCAGATTCTAAATCAGTGAGTATACCCTTTTCTCAAATTGATTTTATTTATATGGTTTTGAATTAAAATTTAATTTTCCGTATATATGGCGTTAGACAAGTTTATTTACAAATATTTTATGAATAAGAATGTTTTAAGAAATATTTTAGAAATATTGATTTAAAAGCATGATCTCTTTGATTTTCGGAGGCATGGGGAAAAACCCACCTCAGTTGTAACTTGGTACAGATACTGGAATTGACGGATTCAGAATGTGTGAACGTAGTTCAAGACTATGGATGACAGATTCCCCTAGACCCTAGACTCAGGGCTAGGGAGACGGCGAGACGTAACGTCCCTAGACCCCAGATTTAGAGTCAGAATGGTAGTATAGATCTGCATCCCCGGCTCCAGTTAAGTGGCTTAGGGGATGGCGAGACGTAAAGCCCTCATACGTCCAGATTTACAGAGACATATTTTCAGAAATAAGATTTTTAAAGTTATGATTTTCAGAAATGATAAGTTTTATGAAAGATTTTTCAAATGAATTCAGTTTTACAGAATATATAAGAGTTTCACAAAAAGAAAGGTTTTCAGAAAGGTTTTTCAGAAAAGATCTGTTTTCAGAAAAGAAAGAGTTTTCTGAAAAAATAGCTTTCTTGAAATATTTTAGTTTTAGAACAATGGATTTCATAAAGTATTTCAATTTTCGTTTTCAACTGTCCACTCACTAGGTCGTTCAAACGATCTAACCCCTCACTCCCAGTTTCTTTGTTTTGCAGGTACACCCGGAGGACGAGCTTAAGATGATGGATACTGATGGCAGTCACTAGGGTATTGAGTCCACCAGGTCAAGTCAAAGATAGAATTCAGTCTGAGTCAAATAAAGTCAAGTATCATACATTTGTATACTTAAGTTTATGTGTGTAATAAGTTAAGTATCCATAACATGGCTTTAAGATTATTGTATTTTGAGTATATAGTTATGAATGTTAAAATGTATCTTCCGTTATTGAGTTGGGCTATGGTCCCAAGTATTAGATCATGTTTAAGATGAGATTAATAGAGTTGATCAGAGTCAGAAAGTCAGAGGCTCGGGGGGATAGGGTGGCATATTCCATGCCGGTGGCATCTCCGGGAGAGGGATGTTACATAGTACATCTAGAAATCCTCTTGATCAAATAAGAATAAGCGAAAGGGCAATGACTAATGGTATGCCATGAGTAATAAAGAAAAATAAAAATCGAAAAGGTGAAAGTTGGTCAAGCCAAAAAAACTCAGATGAACAGGCAATACCTATATATATATATATTATTTTATTATTTTTTAAAATTAAAATTACAAAATATTAAAATAAAAAACTTATTACAATAAGAAAACATATTATAATTTATCATTAGAATAGAAAATATATAAGGCACATAATCTCAATAATTATTTTTTTTATTAATTTATAAAATTAAAATAATAAATTAGAATAAAAAAAACTTATTATAATATAAAAATTAAATTAAATCTATAATTAATTTTTTATTATTAAATTATAAAATTAAAATAATAAATTTTTAAAATAAAAGACCTATTACAATATAAAAACATAATAGTAGTAGTAGTAGTAGTAATGATTTCAAATGAAAAATAAATAAGATATAAAAACTCTATTGTGAATAAGAATTTGAAAATTACGAGACAAACAGACATGTTCATTCAAACATAAGAAAGATATATGAATTCTATCCGAAATTTTAGAGTCACAATTATCCATTTGTTTTAAAAGAGAGTTCCACTACATTCCAAGTTCAAACACTTGTTAAGGAGTGCTCCTTGAACAAGAAGTATCCAAGGAATCCTGGGAGAACATTGGCCATTTCGAATCCGTAGAGCACCAGATACGGAGGCTAATAAGTTCTTAAGGACAGAGAATCATCTCGACTTGGACATTTTAATCAGGTTTTTCTGGTTCTTAAAGTTTTAGGGTTTTCATGATAGTGTAGATCTACTTTTGATTTTCTGATTTTGATCTGTATGTTTGCATGTTAGTTTCTGTTTAATTACACCAATATACCAACAATCTTAAGAACTTATCATTTTTAGTGTTGTTAGATAGAAATTTGCATGCTTAGATAAGAAAATTTCTGGAAAATAGCGTTTGTGCATGAAAAATACGTAAGGGCGTTCGAACGCCCGACGAACGCGAAGGTAAAAATCTGAAATTTCGTAAGAACGTTTGAACGCGTCTTCAAACGTAACTCGAACGCAAGCCTTCTACCTAAGAATGTTCGAATGCGTCTTCAAACGTAAATCGAACACAAACCATCTGACTTAAAATGTTCGAACGCGTCCTAAACGCAACACGAACGTAAACTCTCTAGAATACTCTGTTCGAACACGTTCTCGAACGCTCCACGAATGTGAACTCTCTGGAACACTTCGTTCGAACGCGTTCTCGAACGCAACATGAACATGCACACCCTGGACAGTCTCGTTCGAACGTAGATACGAACTCGACACTAACGAACTAAGTCCTGGAATTGTGTATAAATTGAAAGACTTAGATTAATTAATCACAATATTAACTTAGTAAATCATATACTAAATCACAATAATCTTGGTAGTATAGATTTAAGTTATTATTAGGGTGTTCAATTATCACAAGCATACATATAGTGATAAAGTCGAAAATTAATTGTGTGTTGCATACTTGGTTGAGAATTTAAAGTGTAATCATACACAAGTAATTCCATCCAATCTTGATTGACACATACACATATATCTACACATATCGAATATTGTATTGTAAAATCAAAAGTGTAATACTAAGTTTGAATTGCTAAGGGATTCTATTGAAGAAGTGTTTAAAAGATATTCTGTCAAAAAGGTGATAAGAGCCTAAGTGGTCAGGGATTTAAGTGGTTACTCCAGACCCCCCTCGTCCTCTGAGAATATTCCTTTATTTACTTTTCATAAGAAACCTTATTAGAAATTCAAGGACTTGTGTTTATTGGTACCACCATCCAATAGAACAACGAGTGAATACTTGGTATATCACTTGAACGAGATCATTTGTTGATCGTTGTGCAAATTGTCTTTTGTAGACTTATTGACCCCTGTTGGTTTTCCAGTTACATATGGCTAGCGGAAACATCACAGTACCGATCTCTCATAGAGAATAACCGGAAAAGTTTGGTGGGGCAAACTTTAAACAGTGGCAGAGCAAAATGTTGCTCTACCTGACAACTCTGCAGTTGGCTAAATACCTCAAAGATCCTCCGGATCCTGTGGAGGGTGAATCAGAAATAGCCAAGCAACTGCGGGAAGAGGCATGGTCGTCTGGCGACTTCTTATGCAAGAACTACCTTTTGGGTGGACTTGACAATACCCTGTATAATATGTACCAAGGCATGGTTTCTGCGAAGATTCTCTGGGAATCTCTCGATAAGAAATATAAAACCAAAGATGTCGGATAAAAGAAATTTATCATGGGTAGGTTCCTGGACTACAAGATGGTAGATTCAAGAACTGTAATGTCTCAGTTGGGTGAACTGCAATTGATCATTCATGAAATATTGGATGAAGGTATGAAACTCTGTAAGACGTTTCAAGTTGCCACTATCATTAAAAAGTTGCCTCTATTATGGAAGGACTTCAGGAGCTATCTGAAACACAAAAAGAAGCAGATGAGCCTTGAAGACCTTGGAGTTCGATTGAGGATCGAAGAGGACAACAGAAAGTCTGAAAAGGCCAGCTACAAGACTATAGAGTCTAAGGCCAACATCGTCGAGGATGAAAAAGATAGCAAAAGAGAAAGAACAGTGGAGCTGATTCTTCCCAAGCAAACAAGAAGTTCAAGGGGAAATGCTTCAACTGTGGAAAAAGCGGTCATATTGCAAAGGATTGCAGAAATAATAAGTCTTAGGACAAGGGCAAGAAAAATAAAAATGAGGCCCATGTCGCTGAAGATGAGCAGTTAACTGATGAGATCTCAGAGATGAACCTCTCAGCAGTGGTAACTGAAGCCAACTTGGTTGGGAATCCGAGAGAATGATGGGTAGACACTAGGGCTACTCGTCATATTTGTGTTGATAGTAAGATGTTTTCCTCATATCAGAAGGTCGATGGTGGTGATCATCTGACTATGGGAAAATCGTCTACCTCTAGAGTGGTTGGATAAGGCACAGTGGTTCTGAAGATGACATCTGGAACGAAGTTTACATTAAAGAATGTTTTTCATGTTCCAGATATTCGGAAGAACTTGGTCTCGGGTTCTCTCCTTAGCAAGAATGGCTTTAAGCTTGTATTTATTTCTGACAAGTTTGTATTGACCAAAAATGATGTCTATGTAGGAAGATGATACCTCACTGAGGACCTTTTCAAATTTAATGTAATGACTGTCAATCGACACAGTGCTAGTAATAATAAAGCTACAACATCTGCTTATATTATTGAGTCACAAAATGTATGGCATGGGAGGTTAGGACATGTTAATTATGATATGATGTGTAAATTAATTAACA
The DNA here is from genome assembly GCA_019454045.1 of Zanthoxylum bungeanum. Lineage (NCBI taxonomy): Eukaryota > Viridiplantae > Streptophyta > Magnoliopsida > Sapindales > Rutaceae > Zanthoxylum > Zanthoxylum bungeanum. Next base: position 346,892 of record SKCR01023791.1, read on the forward strand.
TGGACCTTATACCTAAATTTGCAATTGATAGCCAACATAAGTGTGAGGCATGTGTTGAATCAAAAATACATAGAGCATTATTTCATCGAATGAAGTTCTGAACCATTGGAAACTTGTACACACTGATGTGTGTGATATGAATATTATGCAAACAAGAGGCGGTAAAAAGTACTTTGTCACTTTTATCGATGATAGCACAAGATTCTGTTATGTGTATTTGCTGAGGAGCAAAGATGAAGCTATTGAGAGCTTTGTACACTACAAGAACGAAGTTGAAAATCAACTTGGCAAGAAAATCAAGAGGATCCAGAGCGATAGAGGTGGTGAATATGTGTCATCATTTGGTGAATATAGTTCCAATCATAGAATTATTCACGAAACCACTACTCTTTATTCGCCTCAACAAAATGGGATTGTTGAGCGCAAAAATTGGACGTTGAAGGAAATGATGAACGCCATGTTGACAATCTCTGGTTTACCCCAGAACTTATAGGGGAAGCCTTGCTTTCCGCGAACTACGTTCTGAACAAGCTTCATCACAGGAGATTGGACAAGACACCATATGAGTTATGGAAAGGTCACATACCTTCCTACAAATACCTAAAAGTGTGGGGGTGTCTTACCAAAGTAATGGTTCCTAAACCTAAGAAGGTTAGAATATGACCCAAAATTGTTGATTGTATATTCATCGGATATGCTCACAACAGTAGTGTGTATCGAATCTTGGTACACAAGTCTGAGATTCATGACACCAATCCAAATATGATAATTGACTCAAGGAATGCGACATTTTTTGAAGAGACATTTCCTTGTAAGGAAAGACAAAGAAGAAAGTCTCTCAAAAGAACTATTGATACTGTCAATGACAGTGATCAGGTCGACCAAGAGTCAGATCAACATGGAAATATTGAGGTAAATGAACCGAGACGTAGCAAAAGAGCTAGAACGTCTAAGTCATTTGGACCCGATTTTCTGACATACTTGTTAGAAAATGAGCCTCAAAGCTATAAGGAAGCAATGTCTTCGACAAAGACACCTTTGTGGAAAGAGGCTATCAACAGTGAGATTGATTCAATCCTTCAAAACCATACTTGGGAGTTGGTTGATCTTCCTCCAGGTTGTAAGCCATTGGGCTATAAATGGATATTCAAACGGAAGATGAAACCAGATGGATCAATAGATAAGTACAAAGCAAGGCTTGTCATAAAAGGTTATAGACAAAAAGGTCTTGATTACTTTGATACCTATTCACCAGTGACTCGTATCACGTCGATAAGAATGCTCATACTCATAGCAGCTATATTTGGTCTTGAAATACACCAAATGGATGTAAAGACGACATTCTTGAATGGTGAATTGGATGAAGAGATTTACATGGAACAACCAGAAGGGTTTAATATTCCTGGACAAGAACAGAAGGTGTGGAAACTTGTAAAATCTTTGTACGGATTAAAACAAGCACCTGTACAATGGCATGAGAAATTTGACAAAGAGATGTTGTCAAGTGGGTTTAAAACCAATGAGTGTGATAAGTGTTTGTGCACTAAATCAACTTAAAATGGATATGTCATTGTGTGTCTCTACGTAGACGATATGCTGATAATTGGCAGTAATCATGAAATGATTCAGTCTACCAAGAAAGTGTTATCCAGCAAATTTGATATGAAAGATTTGGGAGTAGCTAACCTAACTCTTCATCTATCAAAGAATACTAGCTCAAGCGTATCGCAATTAGAGTATTCGAGGATCATCGAAAATTTGATGTATCTTACGAATTGCACACGACCTGATATCGCTCAAGTTGTGAACAGGTTTAGCAGATATACGAGCAATCCAGGACATAATCACTGGAAATCCATAGTAAGAGTTTTGAGGTATCTGAGAGAAACTTCAAAATATGGGCTGCATCATGCTAGATATCTTACTGTTCTATAGGGATACAGCGATGCTAACTGGATATCTGATACAGTGGATTCCAAATCTATGAGTGGATTTGTTTCACACTTGGTAGTGCAGTCGTGTCATGGAAATCCTCGAGGCAAATATGTATTGCCCGGTCTACTATGGAATCAGAGTTCATAGCATTAGACAAAATAGCGGAAGAAGCGGAATGGCTTCGAAACTTCCTGGAGGATATTCTTCATTGGCCCAAACCGGTGCCAGCGATAAGCATACATTGTGACAACCAATATGTTAGTGTTCCTAGAACTTGCCAAGGATCTCTAATCATGATTCAGTGTGTGAATATTCAAAGAAGTTGCGGAAGACTTACTTTGAACGGATTTGATGGATGTATGAAGTTCAAAACTTTTGTATGTTTGAGAAGAGCTCCAAGCCTTTCTTTGTGTTCCAAACTCAAGGGATTAGTTTCCCTAACACCTTGAATGACTCCTTGAAAGTGCTAGCTTGAAGAAAATTTGCAACAAAAATTATATGGAGAAAGGAAGCTTACAGCTTTTTTGTGAGGGAGAGGGAGAGCAATTTGTTTTTGTGTTTTTGATTTCTAAAATCAATTACCATTTACCAAATCCAATTTTAGGTATATGTCATTCCAAATGATTAAAAAATACAAAGTGTGTTGAGATTGGTTAGTGTGATTTACAAGCAATCACACCACTAAGCTTTTCACTCAACCTTTAACCACTTCCATCACTAGTCAAACTAGTTGATGTAAGTCAAGTGGGTCCCACCACTTGTAAACTCCGAATTTAAGTCGAACAATCCAACACGCAACTTCGCTCGGGCCCGGGTTCGTTTAATTCTGAATTAACGAATTTGATGTTGTGACATAATTAAATCCAATTTAATTAAATAATTATGCCTTGTAAAATTATTATTAAAGTCGCTTACGAATTAATTCTAAATTAATTCGTTTGCCCGAATTAAAATCCAATTTTAATTCCGCATTGAAATCTAATTTCAATTAATATATCGAATATATTATTTAATCGATTAATTCCAAATTAATCGTTCTCTCTCTTCTAATCGAATTTTATCCCAGATAAATTATTGCCGCAATTAATCCTAGATTTATTCTCTCTCTCATAATTAATCGCAGATTAACTCTGTTCGAGTCAAATGTCATTGGTGAATCTTTGGGAAGCGACCCATGAGATTCCTGGATATGTTGGTAGTAAATCTGGTCGTCGGACTATCCGAATACGTGCGTACCCCGTACCACAATCTTACCGATTTACAAGACATGGTTGGCTTCTAGCAAAGCACCGTGCCTACCAAATTCTCCAGAAATATTCTTTTAAGGAATACATAATCTTTATCAAGCGTAGTATACTAAGTATTGCGTATTACGATCCAGTATCAGATGTCACATGTTAGGCCTTGGGTTGGAATTGTGTCTGCCTCGTACGAAGCATATATCGGATCACTAGCAACTAGTCTATTTAATCGGATAATCATGACCTTGTCATATTATCCCGATAGTTGCAACATATTAGAGTATCAGTTCAGTATCCCTGTGTGATCATCATCTCCATATGACTGAAGTGATACTTCCATCTTGACATCACACCCAATACACTACGATTCTCAATAAACCCAGAAGTGGCGTACACAGAACCTGTTAAAGCCTCGGACGACCAAAACTAAAGCGTACTGATTGTCGCAGGTATTAGCGATGCAAGTCTCAGGTTAAGACCAAATACACCTACCCTGATTCGAATTCCCATAGACACATAGTCATACTACTAATGAGATTCTGATGGGTCTATCCAGAGCGAAGCTGTTTCCGTACCATCGACAAACATAACCTCCTATTACATTTGCATGAGTATCCAATACCCAAATATATGAGAACTATATTGTTACGCTTCCATAACGCACACAAGTGCAATACTAGTCTATTCCGCATTATCGATGTCCAGTCTCGATAATACTACGACTAGGGATATTTAATGATTAAACCTTTCGTGGATTGATAATGTCTCATATCTTATTAATTCGGAACTAATCATAAGGACTTTTATCATTAATATATTCAAGTAATCTAATTACAAAATGATAAAATACCAATTTCCTTTGTCACATAGTTAATTTTTACAAAAACCACAATATCTTTTACAAATAGTGATGTTATGGGTCATAATTGTCCAGCAATCTCCCACTTGGCCTATAGCCAATCACTCAAGTATCTAACACATGAACTATGTACATGTCGCTCAAACTTTTGCTGAGAAATAGCCTTCGTCAGCGGATCTGCAATGTTGTCATCTGATGCGACCTTCTCGATCTTCACATCGCCACAATGTATGATCTCACGAATCAGATGGAAATGTCGATATACATGCTTGGATTGTTGATGAGACCGTGGTTCCTTAGCATGCGCTATAGCCTCGTTATTGTCACAATACAAAGGAACGGGCTCAGCTGCTAACGGAACTACTCCTAATCCAATTAGGAATTTACGGATCCAAACTACCTCTTTTGCTGCCTCAGCTGCAGCGATATATTCTGCTTCTGTTGTTGAATCGTAACAGTCTCTTGCTTGGAAGATTTACAGCTCATTGCTTCGTTGTTCAAACAAAATATGTACCCGGATTGCGACTTACAGTTTTCTTTATCGATTTGGAAACTTGCATCGGTAAACTCAGTTACCTCAAGTTCTCCATCTCCATAGATTAAGAAAGCATCCCTAGTTCGTCTAAGATACTTAAAGATGTTCTTAACCACAACCCAGTGACCATCACCTGGATTTGCCTGATAGCGACTACACATGCTCAAAGCATATGAGACATCAGGTCGCGTACATATCATGGAATACATGATTAATCCGACTGCAGAAGCGAACGGGATCCGACTCATGTTGTCTCTCTTATCTTGAGTTTTAGGACACATGTCCTTAGATAGAGAGACGTCATATGACACTGGCAACAATCCCCTCTTAAACTGATCCATATTGAATCTCTTCAACATTTTGTCAATGTACAAGCTCTGAGAGAGTCCAAGCAGCTTTCTAGATCTATCCCGGTAGATCCTTATTCCTAAAATAAAAGTCATTTCTCCCAGATCTTTCATGGAGAATTTTAATGAAAGCCAAGTTTTCACCGATTGTAGCATGGGAATGTCATTGCCAATAAGTAATACATCATCAACGTAAAGGACAATGAATGTCAGTGCGCACCCACTAACCTTCTTATATACACAAGGATCATACTCGTTTTGAACGAAATCATATTCTTTTATGATTTCATCAAAATGTTGGTTCCAAGAACGTGATGTTTGCTTCAATCCATAAATGGATCGATTTAACTTACAAACCTTGTTTGCATGTTTTGGTATGAAAAAACCGTCAGGCTATTGCATATAAACATCCTCCAAAAGGTTTCCGTTAAGGAAAGCGGTTTTAACGTCCATCTGCCATATTTCATAATCGAAATATGCAGCAATAGCAAGCATTATTCGAATGGATTTAATCATGGCAACAGGTGAAAAAGTTTCATCGTAGTCGACACCATGTCGTTGACGATACCCTTTTGCTACAAGCCTAGCTTTGTATGTTTGTATGTTACCATCCATGCCAGTCTTCTTCTTGAAGACCCATTTACAACCAATAGGCTTTACACCTTCTAGTGCATCAACCAGTGTCCAAACTTGGTTGGTATACATGGAATCCATTTCAGACCTCATGGCTTCTTGCCATAAAGCGGAGTTGATACCTTATATCGTTTCCTCATATGTTGTCGGCTTATTATCCTCAATAAGATTAATATCTACGTGAGGTGAGATCAGAAACCCATACCTCTTAGGTTATTTTCTGACTCTCTCCGATCTACGCGGTTCTTTTGTATCAAAAGATTGTGGTACAGTCTCATCCCTGATGAACTGTTCGTGTTCCGTTAAGGAATCGGTGCCAGGAATAGTATCACTCTGATTTTCATCGAGTTCTACTTTCCTCTCACTTACCACTGCATTTAGGAATTCCTTTTCAAGGAAAATCGCATGTAGAGCAACAAATACCTTATTCTCTTGTGGTGGTAGAAGTAATATCCTTTGGTTTCCCTAGGATAACCTACAAATAGGCACTTATCCGATTTGGGTTCTAGTTTGGTACCATCCAAACATTTAACGTATGCCCAGCATCCCCAAATCTTCAGGAATGAGAAACTCGGTTTCTTTCCTTTTCATATTTCATATGGAGTCTGTTGAACAGACTTTGACGGAACCTTATTCAAAATAAGTATTGCATTGTTCAATGCATATCCCCATAAGGAAATTGGTAGCTCATTGCGACTCATCATAGACTTTACCATGTCCAACAAAGTTCAGTTTCTCCGTTCTAACACACCATTTAATTGAGGTGTTCCGGGAGGAGTCCAATGTGAAAGAATACCATACTCTTTCAAGTAATCTAGAAACTCATTGCTTAAGTATTCTCCACCACGGTCCGATCGTAATATTTTAATACTTTTACCGGTCTGTTTTTCTACTTCGTGTCGAAACTCTTTGAATTTCTCAAAGGTTTCCGACTTGTGTCTCATAAGATACACATAACCATAACGTTATGCATTATCCGTAAAGGTTACGAAGTATTCATATCCACCTCTAGCCTGGCTAGACATGGGCCCACATACTGTTGGACAATTATGGCCCATAGCATTACTATTTGTACAGATCATGGTGTTGTTGTACAAATTAACTATGTGACAAAGGAAATTGCACTTCTATCATTTGTAATTAGATTACCAAGATGTATAAATGATAGAAGGTCCATATGATTAGTTTCGGATTGAGATGATATGAGACAATATCAATTCATAAAGGTTTAATAATTAAATATCCTTAGTCGTAGTATTATTGAGATTGGACATCGATAATGCGGAATAAACTAGTATTACACGTGTGCGCGTTGTGGGAGCATAACGGCATAGTTCTCATATATTTGGGTATAGGATACTCATGCAAGTGTAGTAGAAGGTTGTGTTTTACCGATGGTATGGAAAACAGCTTTGCTCTGGATAGACCCCTCAGAATTCCATTGGTAGTATGACTATGTGTCTATGGAAGTCCGAATCAGAGTAGGTGTATTTGGTCTTAACCTGAGACTTGCACCGCTAATACTTGCGACAATCAATATACTTTGGTTTAGGTCATCCAGGGCTTTAACAAGTTCTGTGTACGCCTCTTCTGGGTATATTGAGAATCGTAGTGTATTGGGTGTGATGTCGAGATGGAAGTATCACTCCAGTCATAGTGGAGATGATGATCATGTACGATACAGAACTAGTTCTTTTATGTACTGCAGTCGTCGGGATAATATGACTAGGTCATGATTATCCAATATAGAGACTAGTTACCAGAGATCCGATATGTGCTTCGTACGGGGCAGACACATTTCCAGCCCCAGGCCTTGCACGTGACATCTGAAACTGGATCGAAATACGCAATACTACGTATACGCCTGATATAGATCACTTATTCCTGTAAGGATATTTCTGGAGAATTGGGTAGGCATGGCGCTTTGCTAGAAGCCAACCTTGTCTTGTAAATCGGTAAAAATGTAGTACTAGGTACGTACGTGTTCGGATAGTCCGACGACCGGATTTACTGCTAACATATCTGGGGATCTCATAGGTCGCTTCCCGAAGATTCATCGATGACGTATGACTCACACTTTATTAATCTGGGATTAATTATAAGAGAGAGAAAATTAATCTGGGATTAATTACGGAGATATTTTATCTGGGATAAAATATTAATTTAAGAGAGATATCGATTAATTTGGAATTAATCGATAAAATAATATATTTGATATATTATACGAAATTGGATTTCGACGCGGAATTAAAATTGGATTTTAATTCGGGCGAACGAGTTAATTTAGAATTAATTCGTTAGCGACGTGAATAGTAATTTTGCTAGGCATAATTATTTAATTACATCGCAACAGAAATTTCGTTAATTCGGAATTAGTGAACCCGAGCCCGAGAGTGTTTGCGGGCGCACTCGCATTGCAAATTAAAGTGCGGCCCACAAGTCACATCAAGCGTCAAATCACTAGTCAATCATGTGATGGAAGTCACATCACTTTGAGTGAAGTGATGTCTAGTCACTTTTGATGTGAATAGTGACAAGAGTGGTTGATTGCATTTATTGCCATTTTTGGCTCCAAATTCATTTGACTTTTGGAAAGTAAATTTTTGGTATATGTTTTAATTGATTTTTGGAAAATCAACTAACCAACACAACTCTCTCTCCCTTTCTCTTCTAGTTTCGGCCATGGTGGCCAATTTTCTTCTTGGTTTTGTTTCTCCATTGCCGAGAATGAGAATGAACTACAGGAAGATTTTGTTGCAAAATCAAGAGTGCTAGCACAGAAAGGGGTCATCCTAAGGTGATAGGGAACTAATTTCATGAGCATGGAATCACCATTTGCAAAAGCTTGGAGCTTGGAGCACCAATGGAGGGATGACCGAATTTGGAGAACACAAAAAGCAGCCCACTGCCGTGAGCTTTCAAGGAGGAGCTAAGGATTTTGTGTTCGTCACATCGCAAACCGATCAATGTAAGTATCTTTCCGCCATATTTCTTGATGTATTCACATATGTTTGATGCTTGATTTGATCATTGGGACCTAATAGAAACCCAACAATGGTATCAGAGCCAATATTGAGCATGAAACTTTATTAGGGTTAAAATTGGGTAAAATCAATTTGAGCATGATTTGATGAAATTGTTTGATTGAGTATGCTTGAATGATGTTTAATTGAAGTTGGATATGATCAATTTCATGAAAATTTGATTGGATCATTTTTTGCCCAAAAAGTAGGCTTGGCCGAAACTTGATGAACCCTAGATGTCATGGTATTTTTTGTTTTTTTGATCATTGGATGACATGAAACAATTGGGAAATGTTTAATTGAGATTTAATTGGATTGAATTTTGAGTTGGACATGAAATCCCCAAAATGTCGTGGACTTGGAAGCATGGAAAATGATTGATTTTGATTAAAACGTGTTGGACATGTTTTGATGATAATGAGCATAATTAATTGAGTGAATTAATATTTTGGAAATTTTAATTTGGGTAATTAATTATGGCAATACACTTTAGGTTAATTAAGTTATGAAAATTTGGAATTTGGTAATTTAATTAATTGGGCCTATTTTGGAAATTGCGCTTAAAAATTATAATTGGGCTTAATGGGCTTGGTTGTTCCAAGTTAGGTTTAGGCTAAATTGGTTGGATCTAATTGGGCCCAAAACCATTTCCATAAAGTTCAATTATGACTTAAATGGACCTTTAACTTTAATTGGGCCTAATGGGCCTAAATTGGTTTCTTGGCAAATAAGGGTGATTCCTTAAATGGGCTTTGGTATTTGGGTTTTACCCATATTGACCAAAAGTCCATGCCTTATAAATTAATTGAAAGCCCATTGGACTTTAAATTAAATTAACATTGGATGTTAATCGGGCTTTGAGACCCGTAACGATTAGATTTAGAATCTAAGTCGTAAAGGTACATTAAAAGTGTAATTATTTAATTTGAAATTAAATTAATGAATTAGTATTAAATACATATTAAATTGGATTTAATGTTGTAGTTTAGTATAATTCAAGAATTCGTACTTTCAGTACTTATTCGCAAAACGAGTTTGACTCGCGGAAAATCAAATCGTTGTTTGAACATTGGATGGTCATTAATATTCAGATTAATTAATTGGATTAGATTGATTGATAACATGATTTTGTGAATACATGGATGCGATGTATGAATAATGTATATCGGATGGATATTAGATGGGTGAGGGCAATTTTGGAAATTATTGTAATAAATTTAGAATTTATTAATTGGACATGTGTGTCCAGCCTATTACCTTCTTTCTCTATGTATTTCTCTTCTCACCTATTCCCCTCAATGTAAATGAAGTTTCTTTAGAAGTGTTATGTAATCGGGTAGAAGTAATACTTGTGCTAGCGGGAGAGAGGAAAGGGAGAGATTTGTTCTAGGAACAATGTGTTAAGTATCCATCCTCACATCATTATTATATTTATTTACTTACGCGCCTTATTATGTGTTTAGAATGCATGCTTAAGGGTGTATGATGATGAGACCTTACCAAGGATAATTAATTGGTTGTCAATTACGCGAAAAACCCTCAACATCATAATAAGCGTTTTTCCTTCCATTGAGTGATTCTTACTCAAGATCCAAGACTGGCATTGGTTTTTTTGCCAAAGTCAAGACCTTTGTCCGTCGCGGATGTGTTTGAATCATGAAAGCTTTGTTCCATATCGGTGTCTTGTCCAAGTTGTGATTTGTTGGCCAAAGTCAAGATCACTTCTTGTCCATCGACATTGATTACAAAGCTTTCCAAGGTCAATGGGTTCCGCTTAACTGGGATGACTAAGTTTGTTGTGCCAAAGCCAAGGCTTAGGTGATTCAGAGGAAAAAGATTAGGCAATATATTGGATATATTGGCATATATAAGATATATGTGTCGGACTTGGATGTCCACCTACTGGATCTAGGAATTGGATGGGATCCAATTGATCTTAGAGATCTACCTAGTTAATTATCATACAATTTGTTGGCCAAAGTCAAGATTGTGTGTTATTTAACGGGATCCTAGCCCACTAGGAAACAAGGTTTCCCGAGTACTCCACAGAGGGTTAGAGGCTCACCGAAAAATAGTGGGAGGCAAGTATTAAATTTGCAATATTCATTTAGTTACTAGCCATACGCGCTCATTCAAATTATTCGTCGTTAAATTAATATATTAGTTGGACTAATAATTAATGTTGTTTTAAAACAGTTGGATTGTATTCAAACTATTTCAATTAATAGTTGATTTTATAATTGGATTATAGTAATCAATATAATTGAATGTAATCTATTAAATTATAGTTGATTATATAGTTAGATTATAGTAATCATTATAATAAATTGTACCTAAAATCGTTGATTTGATAGTTGGACTATTAGAATCAAGATAATTGAAAGATTAGCGTTTAAAACATAATCATGGGTGAAAATGTATTTAAACGACTTTAATTTTCAAATTGGGAATAAACGAATCAGGATAGTCCTGAAAACTAAGAAGTTACTTTATTTGATAAAATAACATCTTAGGCCTAAGCCCGGAGTTAAGCAAATAGTAGAGCATGATCTTTGGAAGATCCATGTAATGATAACTTTAGTGCTTAATCCAATTAACTTGCCAAAAAGACTCCTTAATTTCTTAGTCAGAACTAAGGATTAGATCCTTATAGTATGACAATGAAATTGAAGGATCTTCATAGATCTATCCTTAGATCTTAGAAGTACTAAATTGCAATAGTAAACTCTTGGAGAGTGTAGGCCACAGGAGCTGGGCGACGCATGCTGTTCTAGACTCAGGGCCTAATTGGGAGTACGGAGTAGCCACCCGGTGTGAACCGGGAAAATGATTTAAGGCCGCACTCACCCCTCGCAAGGGAAGACCTCAAACCGTTGGGTTCGGAATGGTCCCTTACTTATGTCAATTGTAATGGATGGATTTGGGAAATATTAACCAAGTCTACAAGACATACATTGGTAAAACTACTCTAAATTCCTATAGGCCTAAATCTAAATTCGCATGCTTTGAAAGTAAATTTTTACAACGGCAAACATTCGGCATCACACATCAAACATGCTACATACATAGTAATCTAAACATACCTAAACTTAAATTCCTCATACAAAAGATAAATAACTAAAACATGCTTGAAATAAAATAACGTTCTAATGACCTAATCATGCTCAAATACAAGTTGGATGAAATGGAATACATGAATCCTTCAAGTGGTACGGGGCATTGTATCCCGAGAGTGCAAACCATAATACCGTCCATTCGGATTCGGCTATGGAATTTATGTCCGGGTTTCTATCCAATATACCACAAGAAAGAACACATATTCCATTCACCCAAAATCACATCATACACTAAATCATTATTTCATGTGAACAAATTCCAAATAACATGTCAAACTAACTATTCATGCTAAACACATTTTTTTAAATCATTATTTTATGTGAATAAATTTAATAATATAAACCCTCAGGTCTAACCTTTTTTTTGTCGTTCTTTGGAGGTGCGTTATATGGCCACCGGAAAGGCTAAGACACCACGATTCCACCGGTTCACTGTTTCAACGTTTTGCTCACTGTTTCGCTGTTTCATCCGCTGTTTCCACTTCGTTTCGCTGCAATTTAAATCTCCACACTTTTCTCACTGGTTTGCAATGAATTATGGGCTGTTTTGGTGAATTTTGAGGGGTATTGGACTGCCGTTTGTTCGGTTTCTCGAAGACTTTCAAGTGCAGTTTTTTATTCACTGTTTCGGTGTATTTAGGGACTATTTTGAGTGTGTTTGAGCTGCTGTTTTGGGCGAATTTTAGAGGGTGTTTAGGGTAGTTTATTCACTGGTTTGGGGGCTAAAATTAGGGTGATTTGGGTGCTATTTCCAGGGGCAAAATGGCATGAACTGCAGGCCTAATTAGGGGCTGTTTTATGTGTTTCTTGGGGCTGAAATAGGAGTGCAGTGGCGTGAATCTTAGAGGCTTGTGAAGGAAGCTTTGTGGGTGACTTCTAGGGCTGTGAAGTGGGGCTGTATGGGCATGTAGGTGTGATAACTATGGGCTGAATGGATGCTTGAAATGATTGGAGGCAGTGAAGGAAGGGCTTGGGCGTGAATGTGTGGAGAGGATATAGGGCTGTTTTGATCTTCTAAAATGCTTAATCTTTTCTTGATGTGTATTAGGTGTTCCAAGGCAGAAAAATGAGGGTTTAAATAGGCAAATTGAGGGCATTAATGAGATTGGCAAGTGATAATGAAAGGTAATCAATTTGATGACAAGTTTTGTTTGGAAATGGAAGGAAGGTAATGTATAATTGTGATCCTTGTTGAAAATTCAATAAAGGTTGAAAGGAAAGGAAATGAAATGACAAGTTTTGTTTGGAAATGGAAGAAAGGTTATGTATAATTGTGATCCTTTGTTGAAAATTCAAAAAAAAAGTGATGGAAAATGAAGAAAATGAGAGGGGATGGTGATGGGCGTGGGGTGTGATGGCTAAATGATGTGGGGTTGATCTAATAATGCCTTGGAAATTAGGTGTCAAGGTAAAAGGTGAGATCAGAGGTGTAAAGTAAATTGGTGGAAGGATAAATCATGTTTGAATAGTACAAGGAGGGTGAATTTTGGTGTCATGGTCGTGGGCCTCATTGGTGGTGGGCTTGGTGTTTGATCTATTTTGGTTTCATGGGCTTTGGATGTGGGTTTAGGTGTTTAGGTGGGCTTAGAGTGGTTTGCAGGAATTTAGGGCCAAAGATGTACCTCGAAACGAAGATTCAACATGCGAACTCCGAGCGAACTTAGTGAATCAAAACCAAATATGCCAACTCTTGACTTCTCCTTTCCGTCGACCATTTTCAACGACTTCCACGACTTAAAAGTAATACTTCCTTCAAGACTCCTCATCGGGTTTGGTATACAAAAAAATGCAATGCCTACAGAGAGTTAATGGCCATTCTCAAGGAGACAAAGTCAAAGTTTGCAATAAGGCAAGAAGCGCAAAACGCATCTTATTTCGACATTCTAGAATGCCAAGGCTTGGCCAAAGGCTTCTGAAGGGTGGAAAAAAGGCAAAGGCAAAATCATTATAATCATCTTGGAAGATAAAGGACATATCCCAAAATGTCTGCCTAAATTGTGGCAAACGGGGACACAGAAGCATGACTGATGTATGGACAAGGCAGACATGAAGGAAATGAAGATGGGCAAGGCTCCGACTTCAAATATGTTTGTCATAAACATGTTCACTGTTAGTATTAAAATTGGATTTTAGATACTGGAAGTGATACATAAATATGTACTGTTGTGCATAATCTGATCTGTAAGTAGGATACTGACTTCAGATGAGATATATCTACGAATCGAAAACGGGAAGAAAGTCGATGTTTTGACCATAGATACCTAAGTTTAGGAACTACCCTTCGGGTGTGTACTTAAATTAGGAAACTGTTACAATGTAACTAGTTTGACTAGATACATTATCTCTATATCAGGGTTTAATCCATTGCGGGTATACCTTTATATTCTAGAACACTAAAGTTTTTTATTTTATAAAGATGATATTGAGATAAACACATTAGATATGAATAACAGTATATATATTTTGAATATAAAAGAATCTCAAACGTATAACATGACAAACTAATAGCTCAAACTGAATTAATCAGTTGAGACTTATAAGTGGCATTGTTGTCTGGGACACAATTTAACAAGACTCGTATATCCACATTTATGAAGAGTGGATACTATGACAGATTTGATTCTATTCAAATAATGTCTACAAATCTAGTTTATTGGGCAAAGTGCCTAAAATACCTTTTACTTGGTAAAAGTGTAAGTGCCACTGATCTGTTAACCTTTGGTCATAGTGACGTAAGTGGGCCCATGTATAGCTAGGCTAGAGGTGGGTATGAATGTTTCGTGACCTTTACGGATATGGCATCGCGTTATGGTTATGTGTTTCTTATGAAACACGAATCGAAAACTTTTACAGTTTCGACACGAAGTAAACAAACAGATCGGCTAAAGTATTAAAATCATCATGGTAAGACCATGATGAAAATACTTAAGCAATAAGTTTCTCAAATACTTGAAAGAGTATAGTATTCTTTCAATGAGGACTCCTCCAGGAACACGTCAATCTGAAGGTGTGTCCGAACGGAGAAACCAAATTTTTTTGGACATGATAAGGTTAATCATGAGTCGCTCTGAGCTACCATTTCCTTCAACGGATACGATTTAAACAGTGCAAGACTTATTTTGAATAAGGTTCCATAATAATCTGTTAGACAGACTTCATATTAGATATGAACAGGAAAGAAACTGGGTTTTCTCATTCCTGAAGATTTGGGAATGCTAGGCATATGTTTGGATGATACCAAACTAGAACCCAAATCGGATAAGTGCCTAATTGTAGGTTATCCTAGGGAAACCAAAGTATAGTACTTATACAACTCACAAGAGAACAATGTTATTATTGCTCACCATGCGGTTTTCCTAAGAGGAATACCAATATGCAGTGGTAAGTGGGAGGAAAGTAAAACTCGAAGAAAATCAGAGTAATACTATTCCAGGCACCGATTCCTTAATGGAACACAAATAGTTCATCAAGGATGAAACTATACCAATAATCTTCGAATACACAAGAACCGCGTAGGTCGGAGAGAGTCAGAAAACAACCTGGGGTATGGGTTTCTGATCTCACCTCGAAAATATGTCAATCTTATTGAGGAACACGAACTGACTACGTATGAGGAAGTGATACAAGGTATCGACTCCCTATTATGGGAAAGTGCCATGATGTCTGAAATGGATTCCATGTATACCAACTATGTTTGGACACTAGTTGTTGTACCGCAAGGCATTGTGCCTATTGGTACTATATAAGTCTTCAAAGGAAAACATACATGGAAGGCAACATACCAACGTACTAAGCTGGGCTTGTAGCAAAAAGGTATCGTTATCAACATTGTATTGATTACGACGAAACCTTTTACCTGTTGCCATGGTTAAATCCATTTGGATAATGCTTGCTGATGGTGCATGTTTCATTCATGAAATATGGCAGCTGAATGCCAAAACCGCTTTTCTTAATGGAAACCTGTTGGAGGATGTTTACAACATCCTGACGGTTTTGTCGTACCAAAAACTAGCAAACAAGGTTTGCAGGTTATTCGATCCATGGATGGATTGAAGCAAGCATAGAGTTATTGGAATTATCATTTTGATGTAATCATAATGGTGTACGAATATGATTCTTGTGTATATAAGGAGGTTAGTGGGAGGGCACTGACAATTAATGTCCTAAATAATTATAATATGTCATTTCTTGGAAATGATATTTCCCATAATACAATCGGTGAAAGCTTGGCTTTCATGAAAATTCTCCGTAGAATTCTTGGGAGAAACAACTTTTATTCTATGAATAAAGATCTAATGGGATAGATTCAAAGTTGTTGATACTCTCCGAGAACTCGTACATTGAAAAATATACGCGACCTGGTGTCTCATACGCTTTGAGCATATGGAGTCACAATCAGGCCAATCCAAGTGATAGTCATTGGATTGATGTTAAGAACATCCTTTAGTATCTTAGATGAACTAATGATGCTGTCTTATACTATGGAGAATGAGAACTTGAAGTGACTGGGTACACTGCTGCAAGTTTCCAAACCGATATAAACTACTATAAGTCGCAATAACGGTACTATACAGTTTGAATAACGGAACAGTGAGCTGGAAATCTTCCATGCAAGATACTGTTACCGGATAAACAACAAAAGTGGAATATTGTTGCAGCTAAGGCAGCAATAGAAGCCTTTTGGGTCGATAATAATCCTAATCAGATTAGGAGTAGTTCTGTTAGCAGTTGAGCTAGGCTACAGTGCAGGCTAAAGAATTAATGGTCTCATCAACGATCCAGATATATACTTCGATATTCATCTGATTCGTTCGGATCATACATCGTGGCGATGTGATGATCGAATAAATCACATCAGATGATAATCATGCAAATCTGCTGACGAAAACATTTACTCAGCAGAAGTTTGAGCGAACCGTACATAGTTCGGGTGTAGGACACTTGAGTGATTGGCTATAGGCCAAGTGGGAGATTGTTGGACAGTTATGGCCCATAGCATCACTATTTGTACAGATCATGGTGTTGTTGTACAAATTAACTATGTGACAAAGGAAATTGCTCTTCTATCATTTGTAATTAAATTACCAAGATGTATAAATGATAGAAGGTCCATATGATTAGTTCCGGATTGAGATGATATGAGACAGTATCAATCCATAAAGGTTTAATCATTAAATATCCTTAGTCGTAGTATTATCGAGATTGGACATCGATAATGTGGAATAGACTAGTATTACACTTGTGTGCGTTGTGGGAGCATAACGGCATAGTTCTCATATATTTGGGTATAGGATACTCATGCAAGTGTAGTAGGAGGTTGTGTTTTACCGATGGTACAGAAAACAGCTTCGCTCTAGATAGACCCATCGGAATTCCATTGGTAGTATGACTATGTGTCTATAGAAGTCTGAATCAGGGTATGTGTATTTGGTCTTAACTTGAGACTTGCACCGCTAATACTTGCGACAATCAATGTACTTTGGTTTAGGTCGTCCAGGGCTTTAACAGGTTCTGTGTATGCCTCTTCTGGGTATATTGAGAATCGTAGTGTATTGGGTGTGATGTCGAGATGGAAGTATCACTCCAGTCATAGTGGAGATGATGATCACGTAGGATACAGAACTAGTTCTCTTATATACTGCAGTCATCGGGATAATATGACTAGGTCATGATTATCCGATATAGAGACTGGTTACCAGAGATCCGATATGTGATTCGTACGGGGCAGACACATTTCCAGCCCCAAGCCTTGCACGTGACATCCGATACTGGATCGAAATACGCAATACTACGTATACTACGCCTGATATAGATCACTTATTCCTGTAAGGATATTTCTGGAGAGTTGGGTAGGCATGGCGCTTTGCTAGAAGCCAATTTTGTCTTGTAAATCGGTAAAAACGTAGTACTAGGTACGTACGTGTTCGGATAGTTCGACGACCGGATTTACTGCCAACATATCCGGGGATCTCATGGGTCGCTTCCCGAAGATTCACCGATGACGTATGACTCACACTTTATTAATCTGGGATTAATTATAAGAGAGAGAAAATTAATTTGGGATTAATTACGGAGATATTTTATCTGGGATAAAATATTAATTTAATAGAGAGAACGATTAATTTGGAATTAATCGATAAAATAATATATTCGATATATTATACGAATTTGGATTTCGACGCGGAATTAAAATTGGATTTTAATTCGGGTGAACGGGTTAATTTAGAATTAATTTGTTAGTGATGTGAATAGTAATTTTGCTAGGCATAATTATTTAATTATGTCGCAACGGAAAATTCGTTAATTCGGAATTAGTGAACCCGAGCCCGAGAGTGTTTGCGGGCGCACTCGCATTGCGAATTAAAATGCGGCCCACAAGTCACATCAAGCGTCAAATCACTAGTCAATCAAGTGATGGAAGTCACATCACTTTGAGTGAAGTGATGTCTAGTCACTTTTGATGTGAATAGTGACAAGAGTGGTTGATGGCATTTATTGCCATTTTTGGCTCCAAATTCATTTGACTTTTGGAAAGCAAATTTTTGGTATATGTTTTAATTGATTTTTGGAAAATCAATTAACCAACACAACTCTCTCTCCCTTTCTCTTCTAGTTTCGGCCATGGTGGCCAATTTTCTTCTTGGTTTTGTTTCTCCATTGTCAAGAATGAGAAGGAACTACATGAAGATTTTGTTGCAAAATCAAGAGTGCTAGCACACAAATGGGTCATCCTAAGGTGATAGGGAACTAATTTCATGAGCATGGAATCACCATTTACAAAAGCTTGGAGCTTGGAGCACCAATGGAGGGATGACCGAATTTGGAGAACTCAAAGAGCAACCCACTGCCGTGAGCTTTCAAGGAGGAGCTAAGGATTTTGTGTTCGTCACATCGCAAACCGATCAATGTAAGTATGTTTCCGCCATATTTCTTGATGTATTCACATATGTTTGATGCTTGATTTGATACTTGGGACCTAATAGAAACCCAACACATACGTCACTATGAATGAGGGCTAACAGTTCGGTGGCACGTGCACATTTACCGCTAAAAGGTGTTTTAGGCATTTTGCCTAATAAACAAGATTCACAGACGTCATATGAATTTGGATCAAATCCGTCCAAGTACCCACTCTTCGAAAGTGTGGATATACGAGTCTTGTTAATGTGTCTCAGACGACAATGCCACATATAAGTTTCATTTTTGTTACTTAATTTAAGTCTTTTGTTTGTCATGTTATATGTTTGAGATTGATTTATATTCAAAATATAAAGACCATTATTAACATCAGCACTACATATCTCAAAATCATTTTTATAAACAAAACACACGGTGTTTCTGAATACAAAACTATACCCATATTGGGTTAAACGAGATACAGATATAATGTTTCTAGTCAAACTAGGTACATAATAGTAGTCTGATAAATTAAGTACATGCCCCGAGGGTAGTTCCAAAATGTAGGTCCCAACAGCCAAAACGGCGACTCTTATCCCATTTCCAACTCGGAGGTCGATCTCTCATGAAGCCAGTCTCCTACTAATCTGCAGATCCTGCACATCGGTACATATATGAGTATCACAACCAGAATCAAAAATCCAATTTTTTAAAACTATAAGTAGACATGTTTATTTCAATAACAAACATACCTGAAGTCGGTGTCTTGCCCGCTTTCACTTCCTTCATGTGTGCCTTGTACTCACGGTAGTCACGCTTCCAGTAACCCCGTTTGCCACACTGTAGGCAGACATCTTGGGATTTATCTTTTGCCTTCCCATAAGAATTTGATGATTTGGCCTTGCCCTTTCTCTTCTTCTTCTTCTTCACACCTCCAGAAGCCTTCGGCCAAGCCTTGGCATTCTGAGATGTTGAAACGAAGTGCGCCTCGCGATTCTTGCCCTTCAAAAGCTCTTTTTCTGCCTCTTTCAGCATCGCCATCAACTCTCAAAGAGTCTTCTCATGGTTTATCATATTGTAGTTAATGATGAACTAGCTCCAACTGTCATGAAGAGACTGTAAGATCAAATCTATGGAAGTCTCAGCCTCAAAGGTTATGCCTAGTTGACCCAGTTGTTCGATCTCAGCAATCATCTGTGACACATGGTGCTCGACAGATGTACCCTCTGACATACGAGAGCGAAAGAGCTTCTTCTGCAATTCATACTTCTGCGATCTAAGGTTAGATCGATGAAGGTCCCTCAATTTTAACATCATTTCGTGGGGATCCAATCCCTTGTTTTGATGACGAAATTATGGGATCATTGCAGCAAGCATGACGGATTGAGCAATTGAGTTGTCATCACTGTGAGTCTTCCAAAGCTCAAGCTTAAGTGGCTGCTCAATTCCGGGCTTAGGCCCGAGCGGTCTCTCTATCGTATAGAGCATCTTCTCAACCCTAGGACAATCTGGAGGTTCATATCCCAGTCAGGAAAGTTCGCACCATTAAAGACATTTTTCGCCATGATAATGTCTCTAACGTTGATCTTTCCAGCCATCTTAATTGCAATAGTCTAACTATTCAATTAACAATTACGGGTACAGTCCAACTGTTAAAAGAAAATAATAAAATATTAGTCCAACTAATATAAATATATAAAATGATGAAAATAATTTGAAAGTGGGTATTTGGCAAGTATTTAAACGAAATTGCAAATTCAATACTGGCCTCCCACTATTTTTCAGCGAGCCTCTAACCCTCTGTTGAGTACTCGGGAAACCTAGTTTCCTAGTGGGCTATAATCCCGTTAAATAACACACAACCTTGACTTTGGCCAACAAGCTGTATGAAACTTAACTAGGTAGATCTCTAAGATCAATTGGATCCCATCCAATTCCTAGATCCGGTAGGTGTGTTGGATAATATGACCCATAGCGTCACTATTTGTACAGATCACGGTGTTGTTGTACAAATTAACTATGTGACAAAGGAGATTGCACTCTTATCATTTTGTGATTAGATCACCTAGATATATAAATGATTAGAGGTCCTATGATTTGTTCCTGGACGGAGAATGATATGAGACAGTATCAGTCCACGAAGGATTAATCATTAAATATCCCTAGCCGGAGTATTATCGAGATAGGACATCGATAATGCGGAATAGGCTAGTATTGCACTTGTGCGCGTTGTGAGGGCACAACGGCATAGTTCTCATATATTTAAGTATTGGATACTTATGCAAGTGCGATAGGAGGTTGTGTTTCACCGATGGTACGGGAAACAGCTTCGCTCTAGATAGACCCCTCGGAATCCCATTGGTATTATGACTATGTGTCTATGGGAGTCCGACATCAGGGTAGGTGTATTTGGTCTTAACCTGAGACTTGCCGCTAATATAATGCTTACGACAATCAATATACTTTAGTTGAGGTCGTCTAGGACTCTAACCGATTCTGTGTACGCCAACTGCTGGGTATATTGAGAATCGTAGAGTATTGGGTGTGATGTCAAGACGGAAGTAATCACTTCAGTCATAGTGGAGATGATGTCACGCAGGATACGGTATTAGTGCTCTTAAGTGTTGCGCAACCATCGGGATATTATGACTAGGTCATGCATATCCGATTATAGAGACTAGTTACCAGACATCCGACATGTGCTTCGGACGGGGCAGACACTTATCCAGCCGCCCCAGCCCTAGCACGTGACTATCCGATACTGGGCCGATATACACAATACTTGGTATACTACGCTTGATACAGATCTTAAATATTCTTAGATGGATATGTCCGGAGAATTGGGTAGACTTGGTGCTTTGCTAGAAGCCAACCTTGTCTTGTAAATCGGTAAAACGTAGTACTTGGTACTCACGTGTTGGATAGTCCGGCGACCGTATTTACTGCCGAATTATCCGGGATCTCATGGGTCGCTTCCCAAAGATTCACCGATGACGTATGACTCGCACTTATTATTAATCTGGGATTAATATGATGAGAGAGAAAATTAATCTGGGATTAATTGCGGATGAGATATTTTATCTAGGAAAAATATCGATTAAAGAGAGAGAAACATTAATTTGGAATTAATCGAGGAAATAATATATTTGATATATTAAACGAAATTGGATTTCGACGCGGAATTAAAATTAGATTTTAATTCGGGCGAGCGAATTAATTTAGAATTAATTCGTTAGCGGACGTGAATAGTGATTTCGCTAGGCGTAATCATTTAATTACGACGCGACGGAAAATTCGTTAATTTGGAATTAGCAAAACAAGCCCGAGATTATTTACGAGCGCATTCGCATTTCGAATTCGAGTGCGGCTCGTCAAATCGAGCGTCAAATCATTAGTCGCATCAAGCGTCAAATCACTTGTCACTTTGAGTGTGAGTGTGACTTGACAACTTGATTGAGTTGACTTGATGTGATGAGTGATGTGTGTGGTTGGCAATTAAAGCCAAATGTGTGTGAAATGAATTTCAAATGAAATTCATGTGTATTAGATACACAAACACACAACTAAACCGTATCTCACATTTCCCTCCTCTCTCTCCTCTTCTTCTTCCTCTCATCACTCACGTTTTTGTTGTTCTTCAAGTGGCAGTGAAGTGAACTGCCCGAATTTAGAAACAAAAATGGAGGGAAGCAAGTGTGTTTTGTGGCAAACAAGAGTGCTAGCACACTCCGGATCATGCCAAGGTGATAAGGGAAGTATACCCATGAGCCGGGAACCCAAATGAGAAGCTTGGAGCTTCAAATCTTGAAGACAGAGGGCGAAATTCACTATTCACAGCAAGCCCACTGCCTTGCAAAAGTGAGCAGAATTTCAAAATTTTGTTGCCCAAAATCGTCGCTCAACGCTCGTGTAAGTATTCCGCACTTCCGTCGTTGTATTCACTTATGATTCATGCTTGAGTTTTGATCTGGGACCTATAGAAACTCCAACAATGGCATCAAGAGCTTAGGTTAAAAGCATGAAAAATTAGGGCTAAAATTTGGCAAACTTGATTTTGAGCAATGCATCATAATTTAGATGTGTGGTTTTAAGATGAACTTAGGTATAGTTTTGAATTAAAGATTGTTGATTGATTGATTTGATGTTAAATTGTGTTTGATTGAAGATTGATTGGGTCATTTCAGAAAATTTGATTGGATCATTTTTTCCCCCCAAATTTCTACCTTGGCCGATCTGATTTGATACATGATTTTAATGTCTTGGGATTTTTGATTTTTGACAATTGGATGTGTTGGAAATCATTCGGGAATATGATTTGATGTCGATTGCGGAATCAATTGGATTGAATTCGAATCGCGACGACGAAAATCCCAAATTCCCAAATGTCCAAGTATGTTATTTAGCATGAAATTGGGTAATAATGAATTTGAGCATTTAATTATGAATTTGGATGATTATATGCTTGAATGTATTTTAATTGATGATTGGTTGGATCAATTTTGATCAAATTTGTTTTTTGGAACAAATTTTCTACCCAAAATCTTATCTGGGCCGAGAAGTTATGCCCCTTTGTGTTCTTGGTGAATTTTGATTTTTTGAAACATTGGATGTGTTGAAAACATTAGGGTATATTGATTTAATGTCGAATTGGGTTTAATTGGATTGACACAAATCGAAACATAAATTAACCCATTGCCGAGAACAAAGTGAGCATGAATGGTTTGATTTTAATTATCACAATATGTTGGACATATGATGATGATAATGAGCATGATTAATTGTATGAATTGATGTTTTAGAAATGTTAATTGGGTGATTAATCATGATATACACTTTAGGATAATAAATTGCGAAATTGGATTTGTGTAATTAATTAATTGGGCTAATTTTGGAAATTGAGCTTGATTGTTGTTATTGGCTTTGTTGTACAAAGTTTGTTTTAGGCAAAATTGGTTGGATCCAATTGGGCCCAAACCGCATCCATAAAGCCCAAATGCAACATAATGGACCTTTGTAATTAATTGGGCCTAATGGGCCAAATTAATTTAAAGGCTTATGGGGTAAATCCGGATTGGACTTTGGTTGCGGGTTTGACCCGAGTTGACCAAAAGTCCACGCCTAAGAAATTAATTAAAAGCCCATTGGACTTTAATTAAGTTGACGTTGGACGTTTAATCGGGCTTTGAGACCCGTTAAAATTAAAATTTGGAATTTAATTTGTAATAAGATTAAAAATATGGTAATTCGGTTATAAAGTGTGATATTTAATTTGGGAATTTAAATATTGAATTAGAATTAAATAACAAATTGAATTGGATTTAATTGTGTAGTTTAATTTAATTCTAGAATTTGTACTTTAAGTACTTATTCGCAAAAACGAGTTTGACTCGAACCAAACTCAAATCGTTGTTTGAACAATGGATGGATCATTAATTCAATCGAGATATAATTAATTGGAATCGATTATGCATTGATTGATAACATGCTTGGAGTGATACATGGTTGTGATGCATGAATAATGTATATCAGATGATATTAATGCGTGTGGGGCAATTTTAGCTTAAATTATTGTAATAGGCATTTGATTAACGAACTCATTAGCATTGTCGATCTCAGCTTTGTTTGGCCTAATATCAGCCTTAGTTGATTCCTGCGTGTCCGCCTTATCACCTTCTATTCTTGTAGCTCTTCTCACCTATTCCCTCAATGTAAAGGGTTTCTTTTAGAAGTGTATTTGTAACAGGTAGAAGAAATATTTGTGCTAGAGGGAGAGAGATTAGGTGAATGAGATTTGATCTAGGATCAATTGTTTAGTAAAATATCCATCCGCTACATTATTCTTTTTTAAATCATATGCATAAGCTTTATTATGTGTTTAACATGCATGGATTTTAATGGAAGTGACGTGTATGATATATGGGAGACGATGAGAAACAATAACAAAAAGATAATTAAATTGGGTTGCCAATTTACACACACGAAAACATCCTCATCAAATATTCATGCATTTTTCCTTCTATTGAGTGATATTCTCACTCAAGATCGCGAGACGGCATCATGGGTTGTTGTGCCAAAGTCAAGCCTTTATCTGTCGAAGAGTGTGTTTGAATCACGAAGGCTTTGTTTACATGTCAGTGTCTTGTCCAAGTTTGGTTTGTTGGCCAAAGTCAAGACCGCGTTTTTCTTGTCCAAGTTCGACATTGGGTTACGGAAATCTTCCATGGTCACAATGGGTCGCGCGTGCGTTATGACTGGATCATAGTTGGGTTTGTGTAAATTGTTCCAATAGCCATGGTATGGGTCGCGCTTCTGGGATCATTAGGTTTTATGCCAAAGAAAAGAGAGAAAAAGGTTAGGTAATACATTGGATGTATTGGCATATATAAGATATATGTTTCGGACTTGGATGTCCCCCTACCGGATCTAGGAATTGGATTGGATCCAATCGATCTTAGAGATCTACCTAGTTAATTATCATACAATTTGTTGGCCAAAGTCAAGATTGTGTGATATTTAACGGGCCTAGCCCACTAGGAAACACGGTTTCCCGAGTACTCGACAGAGGGTTGGAAGCTCGCCGAAAAATAGTGGGAGGCAAGATTGAATTTGCAATACTCGTTCAATTACTCGCCATACGCGCTCATTTAAATTATTTCGTCATTAGATTAAATGTTAGTTGGACTAATATGAAATTGTTATTTTATTTAACAGTTGGACTGTATTATAGTTGATTATATATAATTGGATTATATTAATCAATATATTTGAATTAATTAATTTTCAGTTTACAGTTGATTTTATAATTGGATTATAGTAATCAATGTAATTGAGGTTAATTAATTTAGATTATATTTGATTATATAGTTGGACTATTTATAATCATTATAATAAATAGTACCACAAATCGTTGATTAAATAGTTGGACTATTAGAATCAAGATATAAATGAAAGATTAGTGTTTAAGACATAATCCTGGGTGAAAATGTATTTAAACGACTTTAATTTTTCAAATCGGGAATAAATTTTCAGGATGGTCCTGAAAACTAATTAGTTATTTTATTTGATAAAATAATATTAGCCTAAGTCCGGAATTAAAGCAAATAAGTGGAACATGATATTTGGAATATTCATGTAATGATAACTTTAGTACTTAATCCATATACTTGTCATATAGACTCCTTAATTTCTTTATCAGAACTAAGGATTAGATTCTTAAAGTATGATATTAAAATTGAAGGAATATTCAAAGATTAGATCTTGGAAGTACTTTTAAAAATTGCAATAAATATTCTTGAGAATTAAAGACTATTCTCAAGGATAAAGTCAAAATTTGCAATTAGGCAAGTAGTGCAAGGCACACCTTACTTCAATATTCTGGAAACCCGAGGCTTGGTCAAAGGCAACTGGAATATTGAAAATGAAAAAGGCAAAATCATTATAGTCTTCTTGGAAGATAAATGACATATCCCAAAATGTCTGCACAATTGTAGCAAACGGAATCGCGAAGCGTGACTGTCGTTTGGACAAAGCAGACATGAAGGAATTGAAGACGAGCAAGGCTCTGACTTCAAATATTGTTTGTCAAAATTATGTTCATTACTAGTATTAAATTGGATTTTTAGATACTTAATATGGTACATAATAAATATATATTGATGTTCAGAATATGCTATGAGCAGGATTAGAGAACTGTTATAATGTAACTAGTTTGACTAGATACATTATCTCTTTATCAGTGTTTAACCCACTGCGGGTGAACCTTTATATTTTAGAACACTAAAGTGTTTTATTATATAAGGATGATATTGATAAACACATTAGATGTGAATAACAGAATTTATATTTTGAATATAAATAAATCTCAATATATATAATGACAAACAAATAGCTCAAAATGATTTGATCAGAAGAAACTAATTATGGCATTGTTGTCTGGGACACAATCGAACAAGACTCGTATATCCACACTTTCGAAGAGTGGGTACTCGGACTGTTTTGATTCCAATCAAATAAAGTCTACGAATCTAGTTTATTGGGCAATGTGCCTAAAACACTATTTACTTGGTAAAAGTGTTAAATGCCATCGATCTATTAGCCCTTGTTCATAGTGAAGCAAGTGGGCCCATGTCTAGCTAGGCTAGATGCGGATATGAATATTTCGTGACCTTACGGATGTGGCATCGCGTAATGGTTGTGTGTTTCTTTTGAAAAACACAAATCGGAAACTTTTAGAGTTTCGACACGAAATAGACAAATAGATCGACTATAGTATATACCATCACGGTAAGACCGTAATGGAAAATACTTAAGCAATAAGTTTCTTATATACTTGAAAGAGTATAGTATTCTTTCAAATGAGGACTCCTCCGGAACACGTCAAAGTGACGTGTGGTCCGAACAGAGTAACCGGATTTTGTTGGACATGATTAGGTTAATCATGAGTCGCTCTGAGCTACCATTTCCTTCAACGGATAAGTTTTAAACAGTGTAAGAACTTATTTAGAATAAGGTTCCATAATAATCTGTTTGACAGATTACATATTAGATATGAACGGGAAAGAAACCGGGTTTCTCATTCCTGACCATTTGGGATGCTAGGCATATGTTTGGATAATACCAAACTAAAACCTAAATTGGATAAGTGCCAAATTTTATCCTAAAGGAAACCATAAGTATAGTACTTATAATCTCACATGAGAACAATTAGATTGTTGCTCACCATGCAGTTTTCCTGAGAGGAATACAGACATGCAGTGTAAGTGGGAGGATAGTAAAACCTCGATGAAAATCGGAGTAATACTATTCAGGCACCTATTCCTAATGGAACATAAATAGTTCATCAAGGATGAAACTATTCCATTAATCTTCGAGTACACAAGAACCACGTAAATCGGAGAGAGTCAGAAAACAACCTGGGGTATGGGTTTCTGATCTCACCTAATAAAGATGTTAATCTTTTAAGGTATACCAACTGATTACGTATGAGGTAGTGATACAAGGTATCGACTCCCTATTATGACAAAGTGTCATGAGTCCGAAATGGATTCCATGTATATCAACAAGTTTGGATACTAGTTGATGTACCATAAGAAATTGTGCCTATTGGTACTTTATAAGTCTTCAAGGAAGACATACATGGAAGGCAACATACCAACGTACTAAGCTAGGCTTGTAAAGAAAAGGTAGAGTTATCAACATTGTGTTGATTCCGACGAAACCTTTTACCTGTTGCCATTGTAAATCCATTTGGATAATGCTTGCTAAAGCTGTGTATTTCATTTATGAAATATGACAGCTTAACGGAAAATCGCTTTCCTGAAAATGAAACCTTTCGGAGGATGTTTTATACATCCTGTCGGTTTTGTCGTAGAAAAACTAGCAAACAAGGTTTGCAGGTTATTCGATGCATGTTTGGATTGAAGCAGCATAGGTTCTAGGAATTATCGTTTTGATTGTAATCATAATGGAGTATGATTTAATTCAAAACGAAATGATTCTTGTGTATATAAAGGGTTAGTGGGAGTGCACTGACATGAATGTCCTGTAAGATAATGATAATATGTCATTTCTTGGAAATGATATTCCCATAAAATAATCGGTGAAAGCTTGGCTTTCCTGATAACGACTATAAGTCGTAACAAAGGTATTATACAATAGTATAACGGTACAGTGAGCTGGAAATCTTCCAAGCAAGATACTGTTGCTGAATAAACAACAAATGCGGATTATTGCTGCAGCTGAGGCAGCATAGAAGCCATTTGGATCGATAATAAATCTAATTAGATTAGATATAGTTCTGTAGCGGCTGAGCTAGGCTCAGCACAGGCTAAAGAATTAATGGTCTCATCGACGATCCAGATATATACTTCGATATTCATCTGATTCGTTCGGATCATACATCATGGCGATGTGAGGATCGTGTAAATCGCGTCAGACGATAATCATGCAAATCCACTGACGAAAATCTTTTCTCAGCAATTTGAGCGAACCGTACATAGTTCGGGTGTTAGACACTCGAGTGACTGGCTATGTGCCAAGTGGGAGATTGTTGGATATATGACCCATAGCGTCACTATTTGTACAGATCACGGTGTTGTTGTACAAATTAACTATGTGACAAAGGAGATTGCACTCTTATCATTTGTGATTAGATCACCTAGATATATAAATGATTAGAGGTCCCTATGATTTGTTCCTGGACGGAGAATGATATGAGACAGTATCAGTCCACGAAGGATTAATCATTAAATATCCCTAGCCGGAGTATTATCGACAGACAGAACATCGATAATGCGGAATATGCTAGTATTGCACTTGTGCGCGTTGTAAGGGCACAACGGCATAGTTCTCATATATTTAAGTATTGGATACTTATGCAAGTGCGATAGGAGGTTGTGTTTCACCGATGGTACGGGAAACAGCTTCGCTCTGGATAGACCCCTCGGAATCCCATTGGTATTATGACTATGTGTCTATGGGAGTCCGACATCAGGGTAGGTGTATTTGGTCTTAACCTGAGACTTGCACCGCTAATGCTTACGACAATCAATATACTTTAGTTGAGGTCGTCTAGGACTCTAACCGGTTCTGTGTACGCCAACTGCTGGGTATATTGAGAATCGTAGAGTATTGGGTGTGATGTCAAGACGGAAGTATCACTTCAGTCATAGTGGAGATGATGTCACGCAGGATACGGTATTAGTGCTCTTAAGTGTTGCGCAACCATCGGGATATTATGACTAGGTCATGCATATCCGATTATAGAGACTAGTTACCAGACATCCGACATGTGCTTCGGACGGGGCAGACACTTATCCAGCCCCAGCCCTAGCACGTGACTATCCGATACTGGGCCGATATACACAATACTTGGTATACTACTACGCTTGATACAGATCTTAAATATTCTTAGATGGATATGTCCGGAGAATTGGGTAGACTTGGTGCTTTGCTAGAAGCCAACTTGTCTTGTAAATCGGTAAACGTAGTACTTGGTACTCACGTGTTCGGATAGTCCGACGACCGATTTACTGCCGAATTATCCGGGGATCTCATGGGTCGCTTCCCAAAGATTCACCGATGACGTATGACTCGCACTTATATTAATCTGGGATTAATATGATGAGAGAGAAAAATTAATCTGGGATTAATTGCGGAGATATTTTATCTAGGATAAAATATCGATTAAAGAGAGAGAACATTAATTTGGAATTAATCGAGGAAATAATATATTTGATATATTAAACGAAATTGGATTTCGACGCGGAATTAAAATTAGATTTTAATTCGGGCGAGCGAATTAATTTAGAATTAATTCGTTAGCGACGTGAATAGTGATTTCGCTAGGCGTAATCATTTAATTACGACGCGACGGAAAATTCGTTAATTTGGAATTAGCGAAACCAAGCCCGAGATTATTTACGAGCGCATTCGCATTTCGAATTCGAGCGCGGCTCGTCAAATCGAGCGTCAAATCATTAGTCGCATCAAGCGTCAAATCACTTGTCACTTTGAGTGATGTGACTTGACAACTTGATTGAGTTGACTTGATGTGATGAGTGATGTGTGTGGTTGGCAATTAAAGCCAAATGTGTGTGAAATGAATTTCAAATGAAATTCATGTGTATTAGATACACAAACACACACACTAAACCGTATCTCACATTTCCCTCCTCTCTCTCCTCTTCTTCTTCCTCTCATCACTCACGTTTTTGTTGTTCTTCAAGTGGCAGTGAACTGCCGAATTTAAGAAACAAAAATGGAGGGAAGCAAGTGTGTTTTGTGGCAAAACAAGAGTGCTAGCACACTCCGGGATCATGCCAAGGTGATAAGGGAAGTATACCCATGAGCCGGGAAGCCAAATGATGAAGCTTGGAGCTTCAAATCTTGAAGACAAGGGGCGAAATTCACTATTCACAGCAGCCCACCGCCTTGCAAAAGTGAGCAGAATTTCAAATGTTGTTGCCCAAATCGTCGCTCAACCGCTCGATGTAAGTATTCCGCACTTCCGTCGTTGTATTCACTTATGATTCATGCTTGAGTTTTGATCTTGGGACCTATAGAAACTCCAACAAGGTGGACCTCCAAGTCCGAAACATATATACAATACATATGTCAATATATCCAATATATTTCCTAACCTTTTCCTCTGAATCAACTAAGCATTTGTTTTGGCTCAACAAGCTTAATGATTCCAGTTAAGCGCAACCCATTGACAGTGGGAAAGCTTCGTAATCCATGTCGATGAACAAGAAGTGACATTGACTTTGGCCAACAAGTCACAACTGCCCAAGAAATATGATATATAACAAAGCCTTTGTGGTTCAAACACATCCGCGATGGACATTGATCTTGACTTTGGCCAACAAACCAATGTCAATCTTGGATCTTGAGAAAGAACCACTCAATGGAAGGAAATTGCTTAATATTGTATTGAGGGTTTTTCACGTAAATTGGCAACCAATTTATTATCTTTGATTAGGTCTCATAATACACCCTTAAGCATGCATTCTAAAAGCATAATAAGGCGCGTAATAAATAATAATGATATGCGGATGGATATTTAACAAATTGTTCCTAGAACAAATCTCTCCATTTCCTCTCTCCCGCTGGCACTATTCTAACTTCTACCCAATTACATAATACAATAAAGAAACCTCATTAACATTGAGGGGAATTTGTGAGAAGAGAAATACAAAGAGTCAAGAGATAAAAGACTGGATACGCAGGTCCAATTTAATAAATTCTAAATTTATTACAATAATTTCCAAAATTGCCCTCACCCTTCTAATATTCATCTGATATACATTATTCATACAATACATCCATGTATTTACACAAAGCATGTTATTCAATCAATCTAATCCAATTAATTAATCTTTGAATTAATTATCATCCAATGTTCAAACAACGATTTGATTTGTGCGAGTCCAACTCGTTTAAGAATAAGCACTCAAAGTACATATTCTTGAATTATATTGAACTACAATTTTAAATCCAATTTAATTTGTATTCAATACTAATTCTAATTTAATTCCAAATTAAATTATTACACTTATTTATGTGCCTTTTAGACTTAGATTCTAAATCCAATCTAAATGGGTCTCAAATGCCTAATTAACATCCAATGTCAATTTAATTAAAGTCCAATGGGCTTTTAATTAATTCGTAAGGCATGGGCTTTGGCCAATATGGATCAAACCCAAATGCCAAGGCCCAATTTAGGAATCACCTTATTTGTCAAAAATCAATTTAGGCCCATTAAGCCCAATTAAATTATTAAAAGGCTCAATTATTATATTTAAACTTTATGGAATGGTTTTAGGCCCAATTGTTAAGTTTTATCTAGGTCCCAAGATCAAACAAGCAATGAAATACATGTGTGAATACATCAACGGAGGTAGCGGAATACTCACATCGATCGGTTGAGACGATTTGAAGACGAATGAAGCCCAAAAAGCCCACTGTTTTGGCGCCAACTGTGTGCAGTTCACTGCCCTCCAAATCAGATTTTTGAGCTGCGAAAATGAGCTCCAAGATTGCGTCAAACGAATCCCGCCTCATGGGTGAACCTCCCTAACACCTTCGCAAGTCTCGTAAGTGTACTAGCACTTGTGTTTTGCAACAAAACACACTCATTGCTCCCCTTAAAGCTCACGGCAGTGAGCTGTGAAGAAGAAGAGAAAACAGCCCTTTTGGGCGTGAGAAATAGAGAAGAAGTGAAGGAGTTGTGTAATGGTTGACTTGTTAAATGAATTACTAAAAATTGCTTTATATATTTTCCAAAAATTACAAAGCATTTACCATTTAAAATATCAAATAAAATAAATGGTAATGGCTTTCTCAACCACCAACACTATTCCAACAACTTACATCAACTATTCATTGTCACTTTAATAAAGTGATGTAAGTCTTTCAATCAATCAATCACATCAATCAATCACATCACTCAAAGTGACATTTGATTTGACGCTTGATGTGACGAATGATTTGACGCTTGATGTGACTTGCGTCGCCGCACTCGAATTCGAAATACGAATGCGCTCGCAATCATACTCGGGCTCGGGTTCACTAATTCTCAATTAGCGAATTTTCCGTCGCGTCGTAATTAAATGATTACGCCTAGCGAATTCACTATTTACGTCGCTAACGAATTAATTCTAAATTAATTCGTTCGCTCGAATTAAAATCTAATTTTAATTCCGCGTCGAAATCTAATTTCGTTTAATATATCGAATATATTAATTTACCGATTAATTCCAAATTAATCATTCTCTCTCTCTAGACGATATTTTATCCCAGATAAAATATCTCCGTAATTAATCCTAGATTAATTTTCTCTTTCTTCTATATAATCCCAGATTATTAATGAGTGCGAGTTATGCGTCATCGGTGTATTATTGGGAAGCGACCCATGAGATCCCCGGATAAGTCGGCAGTAAATACGGTCGTCGGAGTATCCGAATCACGTACGTACCAAGTACTACGTTCTACCGATTTACGAGACAAGATCGGCTTCTAGCAAAGCACGAAGTCTACCCAATTCTCCGGTCATATTCATCTAAGAATATTTAAGATCTATATCAAGCGTAGTATACCAAGTATTGTGTATATCGGCCCAGTATCGGATAGTCACGTGCTAGGGCTGGGGCTGGATAAGTGTCTGCCCCGTCCGAAGCACATGTCGGATGTCTGGTAACTAGTCTCTATAATCGGATATACATGACCTTGTCATAATATCCCGATGGCCGGCCAGCACTTAAGAGCACTAATACCGTATCCTGCGTGACATCATCTCCACTATGACTGGAGTGATACTTCCGTCTTGACATCACACCCAATACTCTACGATTCTCAATATGCCCAGCATTGGCGTACACAGAACCGATTAGAGTCCTGGACGACCTCAACTAAAGCATATTGATTGTCGTAAGCATTAGCGGTGCAAGTCTCAGGTTAAGACCATACACACCTACCCTGATGTCGGACTCCCATAGACACATAGTCATAATACCAATGAGATTCCGAGGGGTCTATCCAGAGCGAAGCTGTTTCCCGTACCATCGGTGAAACACAACCTCCTATCGCACTTGCATGAGTATCCAATACCCAAATATATGAGAACTATGCTGTTGTGCCCTCACAACGCGCACAAGTGCAATACTAGCCTATTCCGCATTATCGATGTCCAGTCTCGATAATACTACGACTAGGGATATTTAATGATTAATCCTTCGTGGACTGATACTGTCTCATATCATCTCAATCCAGGAACTAATCATATGGACCTCTCTTCATTTATATATCTAAGGTGATCTAATCACAAATGATGAGAGTGCAATTTCCTTGTCACATAGTTAATTTGTACAACAACACTATGATCTGTACAAATAGTGACGCTATGGGTCATATTATCCAACACCAATTTGGATCCAATCCAATTGTCCTAAACCAAGCTTGGGCCAACCAAGCCCATTATGCCCAAATACAACAATATTAGCCCAATTCAAAATTAAAGACTAATTTTAATTAATATAAAATTCCAAATTTCACATTAATTTTAATTAAAGTGTAATAGAAATAATTAATTAGTTAAATCAATATTTCCAAAACATCAATTAAACTAATTAATAATGCTTTAATATATTCAATTCATGTCCAACACAATTGAAACAAAATCAATCAATTTCACATGCTAAGTCTCACGACAATTAGGCATAAAATTACAATCAATTTGATTTCAATCCAATTAAATCAACAATCAATTTATCTCATTCTTTAAACACATCCAATGGTCTAAAATCAAAAAATCACCATGATACAACTAGGGTCATAGTTTCGGCCAAGCATGGGGAATTAGGGAAATTCTGATCCAACAAATTTTCTCAATTCTATAGATGCATAAATCCTATTCATCATCATCAAAGCTCAACCAAACAACCAATTTGAAGAAATCATGCTCAAAACATAAAAACCCCAAATTAAAATATATAAACCCTAAAACTACATCATGCTTAGAAAATGTGCCCTGATACCATTGTTAGTGTTCCTAGAACATGCCAAGGATCTCTAATCATGATTCAGTGTGTGAATATTCAAAGAAGTTGCAGAAGACTAACTTTGAACGGATTTGATGGATGTATGAAGTTCAAAACATTTGTATGTTTGAGAAGAGCTTCAAGCCTTTCTTTGTGTTCCAAACTCAAGGGATTAGTTTCCCTAACACCTTGAACTTGAAAGTGCTAGCTTGAAGAAAATTTGCAACAAAAATTCTATATGGAGAAAGGAAGCTCACGACTTTTGTG
This sequence comes from Zanthoxylum bungeanum, assembly GCA_019454045.1. Classification (NCBI taxonomy): domain Eukaryota; kingdom Viridiplantae; phylum Streptophyta; class Magnoliopsida; order Sapindales; family Rutaceae; genus Zanthoxylum; species Zanthoxylum bungeanum. The sequence goes on from SKCR01023791.1 coordinate 381,782, forward strand.
TGAGGGAGAGAGAGAGCAATTTGTTTTTGTGTTTTTTATTTCTAAAATCAATTACCATTTACCAAATCCAATTTTAGGTATATGTCATTCCAAATGATTAAAAAATACAAAGTGTGTTGAGATTGGTTAATGTGATTTACAAGCAATCTAAGTTTTTCACTCAACCTTTAACCACTTCCATCACTAGTCAAACTAGTTGATGTAAGTCAAGTGGGTCCCACCACTTGTAAATTCTGAATTTAAGTCGAACAATCCAACACGCAACTTCTCTCGGGCCCGGGTTCGTTTAATTTCGAATTAATGAATTTGCCGGTGCGACATAATTAAATCCAATTTAATTAAATAATTATGCCTTGCAAATTTATTATTAAAGTCGCTTACGAATTAATTCTAAATTAATTCGTTTGCCCGAATTAAAATCCAATTTTAATTCCGCATTGAAATCTAATTTCAATTAATATATCGAATATATTATTTAATCGATTAATTCCAAATTAATCGTTCTCTCTCTTCTAATCGAATTTTATCCCAGATAATTTTTTGCCGCAATTAATCCTAGATTGTTTTCTCTCTCTCATAATTAATCCCAGATTAATTCTGTTCGAGTCAAATATCATCGGTGAATCTTTGGGAAGCGACCCATGAGATTCCTGAATATGTTGGCAGTAAATCCGGTCGTCGAACTATCCGAATACGTGCGTACCCCGTACCACATTCTTACCGATTTACAAAACATGGTTGGCTTATAGCAAAACACCGTGCCTACCCAATTCTCCAGAAATATTCTTTTAAGGAATACATAATCTTTATCAAGCGTAGTATACTAAGTATTGCGTATTACGATCCAGTATCAGATGTCACATGCTAGGCCTGGGGTTGGAATTGTGTCTGCTCCGTACGAAGCATATATCGGATCACTAGCAACTAGTCTATTTAATCGGATAATCATGACCTTGTCATGTTATCCCGATAGTTGCAACATATTAGAGTACCAGTTATGTATCCCTGCGTGATCATCATCTCCATATGACTGAAGTGATACTTTCATCTTGACATCACACCCAATACACTACGATTCTCAATAAACCCAGAAGAGGCGTACACAGAACCTGTTAAAGCCCCGGACGACCAAAACGAAAGCGTACTGATTATCGCAAGTATTAGCAATGCAAGTCTCAGGTTAAGACCAAATACACCTACCATGATTCGGATTCCCATAGACACATAGTCATACTACCAATGGGATTCCGATGGGTTTATCCAGAGCGAAGCTGTTTCCTACCATCGGCAAACAGAACCTCCTATTACATTTGCATGAGTATCCAATACCCAAATATATGAGAACTATGCCGTTACGCTTCCATAACACACACAAGTGCAATACTAATCTATTCCGCATTATCGATGTCCAGTCTCGATAATACTATAATTAGTGATATTTAATGATTAAACATTCTTGGATTGATATTGTCTCATATCTTATTAATCCGGAACTAATCATAAGGACTTTTATCATTTATATATTCAAGTAATCTAATTACAAAATGATAAAATAGCAATTTCCTTTGTCACATAGTTAATTTGTACAAAAACCACAATGTCTTTTACAAATATTGATGCTATGGGTCATAATTGTCCAACACAATCGGCTATTGGGAGAGCCCAAAATATAATGTATAATGGTAAGTCTCGACACATACCTCGGAGACATAATACCATACGTCAACTGCTCTCAAGTGGCATAATATCGATCGATTATGTTAAGTCGAAGGAAAACCTAACGGATCCATTTACTAAGGGTTTACCTAGAGAGCAAGTTGAGAAGTCATCGAGGGGAATGAGCTTGAAGCCTATAAATTAAGAATTGTCACTGTGGAAACCCAACCTAGCTGACTGGAGATCCCAAGATCTAGGTTCAAAAGGGACAACTGAAACTTTGTGCAATTCAAAACAAGCACTGAAGGGTTTTGTACTCTTTCTCATTCCGATAATGACGCCGAGTGCTGTCTGTCAAGGTTAGGATAAGCTAAGACTTTTAATGATCACTATATTAGGAGATGAGTCCTAATGAGCGTAAAGGCATATTACCTCTTCATAGCAGATCACATATTTCAAGTAAGAAGTGAGGCCGCTTCCATTGGATTTTACAGGCTAATTTCCCTAAAGTGCTTGATGAATCCATGACCGTTGTTCAGGGCCGAAATGAACACAACCGTAGAACGGGAAATGGTCGAAGTAAAGCTATGTGTTGGTAATTGTCTTGGTTTACACCAACGGCAGAACAGTTCAAGACTATAGGTCACTGGTTTGCCAAGTAAATCCGATTGTCATTCATTAGGAAATGTTCAAGGCGCAAGCTACCTATTTTGATGCAGCTTTAGTTCACGGAAACTCTCTCAAGTGTCTGCATGTATATTTGAAGAATTGTGGGGGATTGTTGTAAATTCTTCAAATGTTATAGTTTGGATGGAGGAGGGACATGTCCCTTGGATGGTACCCCATAGGGATATGTCCTCCAATTGAGTGTAACATGGTTTTATGCTCCAAGTGATGCATATGATGGTATAACCCTTTGGAGGATTGCACCCCAACCCAAAATGGTGTCCTTGAGGCACCCTTCCATGCCTTTATAAGGAGACATCCATGTTCATTCAAACATAAGTAAGATATATGAATTCCATCCGAAATTTTAGAGTCACAATTATCCATTTGTTTTAAGAGAGAGTTCCACCATATTTCAAGTTCAAACACTTGTTAAAGAGTGCTCCTTAAATAAGAAGTATCTAAGGAATCCTGGGAGAACATTGGCCATTTGGAATTCGTAGAGCACCAGAGACAGAGGCTAATAAGTTCTTAAGGACAGAGAATCATCTCGACTTGGACGTTTTAATCAGGTTTTGCTGGTTCTTAAAGTTTTAGGGTTTGCATGATAGTGTAGATCTACTTTTGATTTTCTGATTTTGATCTGTATATTTGCATGTTAGTTTCTGTTTAATGACACCAATATACCAACAAAAATATTATTCATATTAAACTATGACATAAAAAAACGTATAGTATTGTAATTAAAAAATGTGATGAACAAACGATAGTTTATAAACAATGATTTTTAATTTTGTTGTATATTAACAAATAATTACCATGCCTTTTTTTAAATATTTTGATAGTGGGTAAAAACTAAAAATATTATTTTTTTACAAAACACGGTTTTGAAAAAAATCATGATTAAAAATCGTAATTTTTTTTGTTAACCAAATATTTAAAAATTGTGTTTTAACTAAAATATGATTTTGTTTAGAGATGACAATTTTCTCCATTTCGTCTTGTTTGAGACGAGATTTATGATATAATTTTACGGAATGAGTAAAAAATGATCCGAAAATTCAAGTATGATGGGACGAGATTTCACGAGATGAGAGATAATTTAACGTGATGATGGATAAATATTTATCGGAATGAGAGACGGGACATATATGATTTTTTTACCCCAAAAAAATATAACGGGACTAAACCAATATAATTTTTCATCCAAAATCATCATAATTTCATAAACGAAACGACAATGAAATTGACAAATCCCTTCCTTACTAATCCTAATTTTGTACTATCATCACCATACCCAACTGGATGATGATCTTCATGTCCGATTGTCCATTTGTCGCGCACAATAGTTTTTTTTTAATCTTGAATAAATAAAAATACAGCCGTGGTGGCGTTATATTTTAATTTCCCGAATAAATAAACAATATATATATATACTGCCTGGAAATAGAAGGGTAGAGTAGTAATATCACACTCTTACTATTTTCTAATTTTTTTTCTTGCGGGTTGGTTCTCAAAGGCCCATTAATTCGCTATTTATCAAGTGTGCGTGCTTCAGTTCCAGGCATATATACCTTTTCGTCATCATCATCGTCATCATCATCGTCATCGTCATCGTCATCGTCATCGTCTCCGGTACCGATAATCAAAACCCTAAAAATATTTCATCAATAAAATTAAAACCAAACCTGGTGATGTGAAAATCTTTTCTGAATATGGACCGCCGGTAAACTCCTTGCTCTCTGCATTTCTCGCCTTCTGTTTCCCTTTTGACGTTTTTTTTTTTTTACATCGGCTTTGTTATTTCATCTCGGCTTTACTTGTTTCTCCGTTTTTACAACGTGGAGTAATTATTTTTACTATTTTTTCTTTTTTCAAAACTTGGCCTTTTTGAGTTTTATCTTGTTTTGCTTACTTGTATTGGACAAAGGTAGAATCTTTATGGCATTTTTAGATTCTTTGTAGTTTATTTTGAAATCTGTTTGGTTTGGTTTTGGTTCAGTGATATTCGAGAAGTTAAACAAAAGACTCTGCTTAAAATTCGTTTCTTTTTTGTTGGACAGTTTTAGCAGTAAGTTTTTTTTATTAAAAATAAAAAATTGAAAAGATTTTACTGATTTTGTTATCAAGGATGAGCTAAACCTTGTGGGAACGGTGGGTTTGAGTGCTTATTCTATTTGATAAATTTAAGTGCTTGTGGTAAGTTCTGTGGATTTGGTTTAATTTGGAAATGTAAGAGGGTTAGTTTCTATTAGTCAGATACTACTTACCATATATAAATGATGGAAGTTTGGTTTCATTTTTTTGGAGAAAATCTACAATAATACAATAGAAGTATCACCTCATTCGTGCGACCATCCAACCGTTCAATAATTCATTACCACACGTGTTAAAATATTAAAAAAAAACAACTAAAAAAATGAGTATCAAAGACTAATTTGTTTGTAATACCAATGCTTCCGTTGCACCAAAGAAATACGATAATGCAGTAACTATGGGCTTGCCTTATATATATATATATGTATATGTATGTATGTATATTTTATATGTTGTCGGCTTCATGGGTATTTTATTTTTTCAGAGTGATTCAGTCATTTTAGTTGTGTTTGGTTGCTGATAAAATGATTGTCAAGAGAAAAATGAGTCCCTATTGTGATTTGTTTTTGTTAGTTTATTGGGACAAATAGTTAATTTATTTTAATATTGCACCATAATGTGAGCAAGTATATGGCTATTGTGGAGCCTAATAGCTGGAATGTAAACTACTTTTCACAAGTTTGTGTATTAAACGTGGTTTGTTTATTGTTCAAATTGATGATTTTGGCCCCCATTTTATATCAATTAATCAAGTCATTCTTTCCTTTTCATTTTCTGTCTTTTGATTTTTTCAAGTTTGTAATTGAGAGATATTTTACATACCAATTGTCTTTTTTGCTTGCCAACATCTTCAAGTTATTTTCACTGCCATTTTGTTTGCAGATTTGATTTGTTCAGGGGGTTGTTTCATCCAGCTAAAGCATTCCATTTTATTGTGGTTCTGTCATGTTCCTTTTTTTACCTTGTTACATGTGAACCGTGTGCTGTCAATGGGATGCAGAAATCAGCAGAATATAAAGGTTGTGGGTCTTATGGAGGTAATCAGCTGGTTGGTTGTGAAGATGTTATTGGTGATGATACTAATTCAGGTTATATTGCAGGAAGCGCACCGACACACCCAACTAGTGAGAATGTTTGTACTGATTTGAATTTGCTCTGCTTTCCATCAACATTGCCTGGTCTTTTGTCGAAAGAGCATAAACAGAAAAGAGATGCTTTAGAAATTTCCAAAATTCAGTCTGACAGTCCACTATCTACTGGAACAAATCAAGCTAACAGTGGGGCAAGTAACCAAACCTGGTTATCTCAGAGCAGTATGTTTAAGTTATTAAATGGCAGGACCATATCATGTTATTTGAGTTCAGAGGAGAGTACTGGTGAGTTATCATCCATTGGATCTGATATTGGTGATCATAATGGTTTTTCTTCGTGTAGACAGACTTTACTAAATCAGAAAAGTAAAAATGTTGGCTTGAAGAACTCTGAGCTGAGAAAACCGGGTTCTTTTGATGTTTCTTCTTCACCAAAAGTAGAGATAAACCCTCCTACGCTGGATTGGGGGCAAAAATATTTATTTTCCCCTTCAGTAGCTTTCTTAACAGTAGCAAATTCCTTTCGTGAAAGCATTTTGCATGTATATGAACTGTTCAGTACCAGTTCACAGTTCTATCCTTGCAATTCCAGTGAAATTTTACTTGGACCAGGTGAAGTGGCATCAATTTGTTTTGTGTTTCTCCCTAGATGGTTGGGCTTGTCCACTGGTCACCTGATCTTACAGACCAGCTCCGGTGGATTCCTGGTTCCTACTAGAGGCCTTGGTGTTGAGTCCCCTTACAAGTTTAAGCCTTTAGTGGGAATGGATGTTCTCTCCAGTGGACGGTTGAGTGAGAATTTGTCTTTATTAAATCCTTACGATGAAACCCTCCATGTGGTGGAAGTATCTTCATGGATATCAGTTTCTGTGGGGAATATGACCCATCATACTGAAGCTTCTTGTAGTATAGAAAATTTTCAGAATTCTGATGAGTTCAGCTTGACTAGTGTTGATGACTGGTTAGTTGTTATGGGTGGTCAAGTTGGTTTTCCACTGATGGCTATGAGACCCCGCAAAAACTGGGAGATAGGTCCTCATAACAGTGAGACTATCATGGAGATGGATTTCCCATTTGGATTGGAAGGGAAAATTTTTGGTGCTTTTTGTATGAAGTTACTGAGATCTCCATATAATGTGTCTGATACAGTTATGATTCCTCTTGAAGTTGACCTGGATAGTAAAGTGGCATATGAGGATCTCCAAGGTCCTATTTCAGTTTCTCTGGAGCCTTTGGTGTCTTTTGATACTAGGGGAAATGTCGTTGTTGTTTCCCTGAGAAATGGAGCTTCTTACATGTTGAATGTTGTCAGAATTAGTGAAGTTGCTGAAACAAAAATTTTCCAGATCAAGTATGTGGAAGGCTTGTTACTTTTCCCAGGCACTGTTACACAAGTTTCTTTGATTACATGTACTCACCTGCCCGTTCAATTGCATGATTCTCTTCCTGAAGCATCCAGTATCAACGGAGATTGTAAATTACTCATTATGACAAACGATTCAAGCAGTCCACAGATTGAAATTCCTTGCCAGGATATAGTCCATGTTTGTTCAAGACGTCAAATGGATTTATCCAAGAATTATCCTGGAAATGCTGAAGCTGGCAATATGAGGACAGGGTCTGGGGGTGGTGATGGAAAAGTGCCATTGCAGATCAAGGTATGACGATATGTGTTTTTATTTTCCAATCTGTGCTTGTTGATTAGCAAGGGGTTAATTTGTTGGTTAGACGTTTTATTATATTTCAGGGAGTGACAAGCTGCACAGGACTATGCTAATATTTCTTGAAAATATTAATACATTTGAGCATTCTATTATTTATTACTGAATAAGCACTCTGGGAAAATTCTTAATAATAAAAATGTACTTTCAGACTAATTTGTATGGAAGAGGAAGATTTTATTGATGACTCTAATTTCCTTCTGTTAGAGCTTAAAATATGTTGGGGGATTGACTTTGCTTAACTAGTGAAAAGACAGTATAATTAGCTAGTAAATTATAGTTCAGCATAGCTTTAATGTCAGTTTCTGTCTGGTCTATGTTCGAAATAGCTAAGATATTTCTTTGTATTAATCTTTGTTTACAATAACCAAGATGTTTCTTTGAACTTATTTTGAAGACATTGGAGACCGTAGAAGCTGATGAACTGGTGCTGGGGAACTGGAAATCTCAAGGCATAACAAGTGGTGTGTCTGTGCTTGATGATCATGAGGTGCTGTTCCCAATTGTTCAGATTGGATCTTACCATTCTAAATGGATCAATGTAAAGAATCCTAGCGAACAGCCAGTTGTGATGCAGCTCATTCTCAACTCTGGAGAAATAATCGATGAATGCGGGGATGCAGATGGTTTTGTTGAGCCTCCTTCATCTGGTAGTTTAGTTCAAGGAAAATCTACTAGACCAACAAGGTATGGCTTCTCAATAGCAGAGAGTGCAGTAACAGAGGCCTATGTTCATCCTCATGGAAGAGCATCTTTTGGGCCAATATTATTCCACCCTTCAAATAGATGTGCATGGAGAAGTTCGGCTCTGATAAGAAACAATCTTTCTGGAGTGGAGTGGTTATCTTTGAGGGGATTTGGTGGTTCACTTTCACTTGTTCTGTTTGAGGGTTCTGAGCTTATTGAGAGTATAGAATTTAAATTTAACCTTAGCTTGCCAGTTCCTCATAACGTCACTCCTCCAGACATTTTATTTCACATGGAAGAGACTACCTCTGCCTGTTCCCAGCCAATATCAAAGGAGCTTTATGCCAAGAATACGGGAGACTTGCCACTCGAGGTGATGAGTATAGAAGTTTCTGGCTCTGGGTGCAGGTTGGATGGGTTTATGGTACACACTTGTAAAGGCTTTTCTCTTGAACCTGGGGAGTCAACAAAGCTTCTCATATCATACCAGACTGAATTTTCTGCAGCTATAGTTCATAGAGATCTTGAATTGGCCTTGGCCACTGGTATTTATGTGATACCTATGAAGGCAAGTGTTCCTGTTTTCATGCTTAATATCTGTAAGAAATCAGTGTTCTGGATGCGATTGAAGAAATTTTGTATAGCAGTCCTTCTTGCTGTTTCCTTGATGTTTCTGGTGTTTTGTTGTCTTTACCTCCAAATGATAGCTTTGGGTTCCCAAGATTACTTCTATAACAGTGAGAAAAGTACTATTACTGCAATAAAGACTGCAGGAAAATCTTCTCGTGTGCATCGGAATCAGAAAAACAGCAGGATTTCTTTGCCCGGTGAAATGGATTGTGTGTTAAGATCAGTTGATGAAGATACAACCTCTAGGGAAGCATCTAGTGGGAAATATCCAGAGAGTAAAATTGGGAATTCAATGAAAGAGATGGCTGCTCAACATGCAAATTTAACTTTGGAAAATCATGGACATTCTAACAATTCCTCTGATACTGAAAAGGAAAGGGCATTGCCATGTTTGCCTTCAAAAGCTGTAGTAGTTGAGACTTCCAATACTATAGAAGCATCCTATCCTGGAGACCTCACAATTAGGGTTGGAAAGGAGAAGGGAAGAAAGAGGAGGAGGAGAAAGGTTGCTGGTGCTGGATTATCAGGATTACTTGAAGTCTCAAGTAGTCAAAGTGGAAATTCTACACCTTCATCTCCATTATCTCCTGTCACAACTTTGATACCGAACCGTTCAAGCTCACTGACTTCTGATGTGGATGCACCTAATGGGTCTAGGTATCTGTTTGCCCAGGTGGCTGAGGGACACTCTGAGAAAGGTCCTGTTCCTGAACCTCCAGCTGTGACAAAATTGTTGGTGCCCCAGCCTGTGAGGTATCAGTGTAACAATCAGTATTCTACCCCAGTGCAGCCTTCAGCACCAATAAAAACTGCTCGTAAACCTGTTTTGTTGCCTTCTGCCACTTTTCCTTCTTCTGGTAAGGCTGCCCCCGGTTTGTTGTGCTCTTCTCCATTAGCTTCAGCATCTACTATTGCTCCTCATGCTCGAGCGCCTGGGTCAAAACTATACCAGGAAACTCCTGAGAGGGAACAAGCTGGGTTTAGATATGAATACACATATGATATCTGGGGCGATCATCTTTCTGGACCGAGTTTGATTGGTAGGTCAAATGCTGTTAGTTCTGTGAACTATAGTGCAACAAAAAGTGATTCTGATAGCTTCTTTGTAAGTGGGCCACAAGCCCTCATGAGAAATTCGCAATCAAGATCTGTAAGTTCTCTTTATCAAGGGGGTTAATGATAAACAACTAAATAATTAGTAATTATTAAACTTGCAGATCCAAAACTTTCTTTGCTTGCTCTTTTAAGGTTCTTTCCACTCCTAACGGGATAAGAAATTACTGAGTAATATATAGACGGACACACACATTTTTGTTTTGTAGATTTTACCATTTTCCAAGGTTGTCTGCTGAGTCTTTTGGGCGTCATTTGTGCTCCACTTGTTTGCTGGTCCTACATGATGTATAAGTTTATTCTTCACTAATGTCTGTTGACAAACATTATAAAAGATATTTTGTTAAAATATAGGATCAGAAAGATGAACGGTCAATTCTTGGGATGAGTCCAATTGGTTTGTGGCCTTTTGCGATGGAAGGCCAAGGGTTCAATCCCCTCACACCAATCTTGGAAGAGATATGTTTAATTTATAGTTGAGAAAGAGTGAGGTGCATTATGTTTTCTAAATTAGGTTGCTATTTGAAATACTCCTTTTTCTGGAATAGTGAGCTATTTATAATTTTGCTATTTCAATTCATTGAAGCTGATCATGTAGGTATCTGTTTGTTCTCTTTTCTAGAATAATTATTTTTTTCTTTTAAAAAATGTGCCATTATTCTTAAATTTTCTGTCAATGAAAAGACATCCATACCAGTAGGTAAGAAATTGTGAAATGAAAATATCAACCTAATTGCAAGTCTTAGAACTCTGTTTGTGTGACGTGACTACATGAATGCACAACAGGAGGGCGAGGGCAGGAAGATTTCATAGGGTTGATACAAGGCTTTGATGTGGTGAAACTGAAATTTTCATTTGGCTGTCATTTCCATAAGAATCTAACAGTAAGTTGTATGCTCTTTGTTGGTGATATAATATTGGTAAATGAGTTCAAAGGTGTAGAGATGAAACTTAAGATGTGGGGGAAAATCTTATACTCTAAAAGCCTTGTGACTAAATAGGTTAAAAAACTAAATATATCTATTCTCAAGAAGGGAGTGTTTTAAGTATTTATGGTGTATTCTTAAAAAATGATAGAGAACTTCAAAAAAGATAGAGAATTAGATTAAGATGTTAGTTATAAGATTTAATCGGGGCTCGTTGAGCATAGTTGTCAAAAGCATGCCTCAAACGCGAGGCTCGTTGAAGAGTGGCAGTGTGCGCCTGATAATGGATTAGGCGATAAGACCTTCATTAGACGCACACTTTTTTGGGAAGGACACGCCTCTTCTTAGTTGTGCTAGGTAGGTGCAAGGCACATTGTGTCGCCCGGAAGAGAGGAGTCTCGTGATGCCGACAATGAGGGTGGCCTCGTTGGAAAACAGGGGCGGCAATTGATTTGGGAAAATGGAGATCTAGGTCAAATGGTGGCCTGAATTGGCCTGTGAAAGGTGGAGATAGGTTGGCCGACAGTGTCTGATCATGGTAGAGTGGTGCGTGTGACAAATGGTGTCCAAAGGCAGTGGTCGGAGTTGTTGTCGATAGTGTTCGGACATGTACAAAGTGGGTGTAACATCAATTGGTGAGAATGTTTAGATGGTATGGGTGTGGATTAGGGGAGAGAGAGAGCTAGAAACGAAAAAAGTCATAAAAAAGTGCATAGCATCATTTAAGAAGAAGATGAGAGAAACATGATTAAAATGATCCGAGCAATATAGACCTTTAGTGTTTCGAAAAGAAGAGCAAATTGTGTTTTAGTATGTCAAATAAGATTGCGGAAGACCTAAGTTGACATTGACAGAAATTATAAATAGACTTATATTTTACTATATTTATTAAGACGATAATTTTAGATGAGTAAAATAGCGTCAAAAGATCTAAGTAACGGATCACGGCTAATAGAAAAAAGGTTTGGTTTGATTTGGATTCCTGAAAACCCATATGACAGCCTAAGTTTTGTTTATGGTTGTGAATGACGTGTGATTAGCTCTCCAATGGTATTCTGTGGTAATTGCGTTTAATTAATTAAGCTTTGTGTCGTTGCCCTGTGGTTGTTAACTCCCTTTATATGGCTCTGGAAAATTGCTGCCAAGAATCTTGGGATTTTGAACATGTACATTTGTAACATTTCCACCCATATTTGATAATAACCAAACTTTCGGATTAGTTTGAGATTATTATTTAACTAATGTTTTTGAATATATTATCAAAGTATTTTTAAAAAATTAATATTGAGAGTATTTTTGATGTGATTTTAAGTAATTCCTAAACGGACACGAAACCACTCCAGTAAATTTTTGTTTCTTGATAAAGTTGTGTATTTCTCTCACCTGATGGGTAAAGATGATTACTCTTCGGCTACTTAGAATGCAATGGCTCATATGAAAGATCTGAACTTTTTTTTCACCAAAGTAGCAATGAGATGGCTCCGCGGCTACTTAGTATTTTTCTATTTTATAATTATTAATTAATTAAAAAATTTGAAAGATCAATTATTATTATTATAAATTATAAATTATTTTACTAATTTATTTAAAAAAAATATTAATTTTAACTCTCCTCAAACAAGTCTTTCCATTTCACTAAACACCTCTTAAATAAGATATTCATGGGATATTGCAAAAAAAAAAAAAATTGTCCTTTTATAAATTTTCAGCTAGGCTGGGCAATAGGCCAAGTTGGGATTTTACCACCCATATCCATAAAGTTCATGCCCTTAAAAACCTGTTTATTTATAAGAGAGTCGGGCTGGACTTTAACTCACTTGATATGGGTCGGATTGGGGCGGTCCTAAATTTTTAAAAACTTATTAATTAAATCATTATATTTTAAAAAAAATTGACATTATCTCTATATAAAATGAATTTTTCAAAAGTTCGCACAGTAAAAAAATATTATAATTCTAAATGTTTAAAAAAATTATTAAGTAATTAAGTAACTAAGTAATACTAATACAACTTAAACAGTATGTGCGACTGTAATCGATGAAGAAGAACTGAAGAAGGTGTTGTGCTCGTCATGCGTGAGGCGTAAGCTCCTGTATGTTGGACAATTATGACCCATAACATCACTATTTGTACAGATCATGGTGTTGCTGTACAAATTAACTATGTTACAAAGGAAATTGCTCTTTTATCATTTGTAATTAGATTACCAAGATATATAAATGATAAAAGGTCCTTATAATTAGTTCCGGATTGAGATGATATGAGACAGTATCAATCCACGAAGGTTTAATCATTAAATATCCCTAGTCGTAGTATTATCGAGAGAGACAGCTTCTCTCTGGATAGACCCCTCAGAATTCCATTGGTAGTATGACTATGTGTCTATGGAAGTCTGAATCAGGGTAGGTGTATTTGGTCTTAACCTGAGACTTGCACCGCTAATACTTGCGACAATCAATATACTTTGGTTTTGGTCGTCCAGGGCTTTAACAGGTTCTGTGTACGCCTCTTCTGGGTATATTGAGAATCGTAGTGTATTGGGTGTGATGTCAAGATGGAAGTATCACTCCAGTCATAGTGGAGATGATGATCACGTAGGATACGGAACTGGTGTTCTTTTATGCTGCAGCTATCGGGATAATATGACTAGGTCATGATTATCCGATTATAGAGACTAGTTACCAGAGATCCGATATGTGCTTCGTACGGGGCAGACACAATTCCAGCCTCAGGCCTTGCACGTGACATCCGATACTGGATCGTAATACGCAATACTACATATACTACGCCTGATAAAGATTACATATTCCTTTAAGAATATTTCTGGAGAATTGGGTAGGCACGGTCCTTTGCTAGAAGTCAATCATGTCTTGTAAATCGGTAAAAATGTAGTACTAGGTACGTACGTGTTCAGATAGTCCGACGACCGGATTTACTGCCAACATATCCGGGGATCTCATGGGTCGCTTCCCGAAGATTCACCAATGACGTATGACTCGTACATTATTAATCTGGGATTAATTATAAGAGAGAGAAAATTAATCTGGGATTAATTACGGAGATATTTTATCTGGGATAAAATATTATTTAAAGAGAGATAACAATTAATTTGGAATTAATAAATAAAATAATATATTCGATATATTATACGAAATTGGATTTCGACGCGGAATTAAAATTATATTTTAATTCGGGCGAACGAGTTAATTTAGAATTAATTCGTTAGCAATGTGAATAGTAATTTTGCTAGGCATAATTATTTAATTAAATTTGATTTAATTACGTCGCAACGGAAAATTCGTTAATTCGGAATTAGCGAACCCGAGCCCGGGAGTGTTTGCGGGCCCACTCGCATTTCGAATTTAAGTGCGGCCCACAAGTCACATCAAGCGTCAAATCACTAGTCAATCAAGTGATGGAAGTCACATCACTTTGAGTGAAGTGATGCTTGTCATCATTGATTGATGTGAATAGTTGATGGTGGTTGTTGAATGTATTTATTGCAATTTTGCCTCCAAAATTGTCTAAGCCTTTTGGAAAAGCTTTGACTAATTTTTGGTATATGATTAAATTAGGTTTTTGAAACCAAATACAACATATCACTCTCTCTCTCTTCTCCCTCAAGATTCGGCCTTGGGCCATTTTTCTTCATTCTTTCTCCTTCAATGCAGAGAGATGGAAGAAGTTTTGTGAAGATTTGTTGCAAATTTCACAAGTGTTAGCACACACATTCGGAGTCTTACGAATGTGATAGGCAAACCCACCCATGGGCATGGAATACACACTTAAAGCTTGGAGCTTGAAGAACACTTGGAGCACAAAAATGGAGGCCATTGCCGAGAGGACCTTGGAGGAAAAGCTTGAAGATTTTTGTTGTTCCTCACATCGCAAAAGCCGATCTATGTAAGTATGATTCCGCCATACTTCTTATTGTATTCACACATGATTTCTATGCTTGAATGATCTTGTGACTAATCTAGAAACCCAACAATGGTATTAGAGCCTTGTTTAAACATGAAATTGGAATTAGGGTAAAATTGGGTAAAAATGATTTGAGCATGTTTTGATGAAATTGATTGTTGATATATGCTTGAATGATGATAACATGGTGTTATGCATGTTCAATTTGATGAAAATTGGATTGGATCAATTTTTCCCCAAATTTGAGGCCGAAAGTTTAGTGTTGCCCTAAGTCATGGTGATTTTTGATTTTGATCATTGGATGAGTTGAAATCATTTGGGAAATGTTGATTTAGGATTTAATTGGATTGAATTCGGAATCAGACATAAAACCCTACAATTGTCGTGAGTGATAGCGTGGAAAATGATTGATTTTTGATTCAATTGTGTTGGACATAAGTTGATGTTAATAAGCATAATTAATTGTGTAAATTGGTGTTTTGGAAATATTAATTTGAGTAATTAATTATGGTTATACACTTAGATTAATTGAATTGTGAAATTTGGAATTTTGTAATTTAATTAATTGGGCTTATTTTGGAATTGGGCTTGTAAAAGTTGTATTTGGGCTTAATGGGCTTGGTTGTGCCAAGTTTGGTTTAGGCTAATTGGTTGGATCCAATTGGGCCCAAAACCATATCCATAAAGTCCAAATATAATTAAATGGACCTTTAATTTTAATTGGACCTAATGGGCCTAAATTGGTTTCTTGGCAAATAAAAGTGATTCCTTAAATGGGCTTTGGTATTTGGGTTTGACCCACATTGACCATAGTCCATGCCTTATGAAATTAATTAAAAGCCCATTGGACTTTAATTAAATTAACATTGGATGTTAATCGGGCTTTGAGACTCGTAACGATTAGATTTAGAATCTAAGTCGTAAAGGCACATTAAAAAATGTAATTATTTAATTTAGAATTAAATAAAGAATTAGTATTAAATACAAATTAAATTGGATTTAATATTGTAGTTTAATATATTTCAAGAATTCGTACTTTGAGTACTTATTCGCAAAACGAGTTTGACTCACGTAAAATCAAATCGTTGTTTGAACATTGGATGGTCATTAATTTCAGATTAATTAATTGGATTAGATTGATTGATAACATGCTTTGTGTGAATACATGGATGCGATGTATGAATAATGTATATCAGATGGATATTAGATGGGTGAGGGCAATTTTGGAAATTATTGTAATAAATTTAGAATTTATTAAATTGGACCTGCGTGTCCAGCCTATTACCTCTTGACTCTTTGTATTTCTCTTCTCACCTATTCCCCTCAATGTAAATGGGGTTTCTTTAGAAGTGTTATGTAATCGGGTAGAAGTAATACTTGTGCTAGCGGGAGAGAGGAAAAGGAGAGATTTGTTCTAGGAACAATGTGTTTAAATATCCATCCGCATATCATTATTATTTTATTTATACGCGCCTTATTATGTTTTTAGAATGCATGTTTAAGGGTGTATGATGATGAGACCTTAACAAAGATAATTAATTGGTTGCCAATTACGCCAAAAAACCCTCAAAACATATTAAGCGTTTTTCCTTCCATTGAGTGATTCTTACTCAAGATCCAAGATTGGCACTGGTTTGTTGGCCAAAGTCAAGACCTTTGTCCGTCGCGGATGTGTTTGAATCATGAAAGCTTTGTTCCATATCGGTGTCTTGTCCAAGTTGTGATTTGTTGGCCAAAGTCAATATCACTTCTTGTCCATCGACATCGATTACGAAGCTTTCCAAAGTCAATGGGTTCCGCTTAACTGGGATCATTAAGTTTATTGTGCCAAAGCCAAAGCTTATTTGATTCAGAGGAAAAAGGTTAGGGAATATATTGGATATATTGGCATATATAAGATATATGTTTCGGACTTGGATGTCCACCTACTGGATCTAGGAATTGGATGGGATCCAATTGATCTTAGAGATCTACCTAGTTAATTATCATACAATTTGTTGCCCAAAGTCAAGATTGTGTGTTATTTAACGGGATCCTAGCCCACTAGGAAACAAGGTTTCCCGAGTACTCCACAGAGGGTTAGAAGCTCGCCGAAAAATAGTGGGAGGCAAGTATTAAATTTGCAATATTCGTTTAGTTACTTGCCAATACGCGCTCATTTCAATTTTTCGTCAAATAAATTAATATATTAGTTGGACTAATATTTAATGTTGTTTTAAATTGAACAGTTGGACTGTATTCAAACTACTTCAATTAATAGTTGATTTTATAATTGGATTATAGTAATCAATATAATTGAATTTAAATCAATTAAATTATAGTTGATTATATAGTTAGACTATAGTAATCATTATAATAAATAGTACCTAAAATCGTTGATTGGATAGTTGGACTATAGCAATCAAGATAACTGAAAGATTAACGTTTAAAATATAAACATGGGTGAAAATATTTTTAAACGGCTTTAATTTTCAGATTATGAATAAAATCTCAGGATAGTTCTGGAGACCGAGAAGTTACTTTATTTGATAGAGTGACGTCTCGAGCCTAAGCCCGGAGTTGAGCAAATAGTAGAACATGATATTTGGAATATTCATGTGATGATAACTTTAGTGCTTAATCCATTATGCTTGCCGCAAAGACTCCTTAATTTCTTAGTCAGAACTAAGGATTAGATCCTTATAGAATGATATTGAAATTGAAGGATCTTCATAGATCTATGCTTAGATCTTAGAAGTACAAATTGCAATAGAAAACTCTTGGAGAGTTCATGGCTATACTCAAGGAGACAAAGCCAGAGTCTGCAATAAGGCAAGAAGCGAAATGCGCATATTACTTCGACATCCCGAAAGGCCAAGGCTTGGCCAAAGGCTTCTGGGGTGTGGAAAAGAGGCAAAGGAAAAATCATTATAGTCTTCTAGGAAGACAAATGACATATCCCAAGATGTCTGCTTAAACTGTGGCAAACGGGGTCACTGGAAGCGTGACTGCTGTATGGACAAGGCAGACATGAAGGAATTGAAGACGGGCAAGGCTACGACTTTAAATATGTTTATCATAACCATGTTCGCTACTAGTATTAAAATTGGATTTTAGATACTGAGTGTGGTACATAAATATACGTACTGGTGTGCAGAACTGCTGATAAGCAGGATACTGACCTCAGTTGAGATTTATCTGCGAATCGGAAACGGGACGAGAGTCGCTGTTTTGACCGTAGAAACCTAATTTTAGGAACTACCCTTTCGGGTGTGTACTTAAATTAGGAAACTGTTACAATGTAACTGGTTTGACTAGGAACATTATCTCTATATCAGGGTTTAACCCGTTGCGGGTATACCTTTATATTATAGAACACTAAAGTGTTTCATTTTATAAAGATGATATTGAGATAAACACATTAGATGTGAATAACAGTATTTATATTTTGAATATAAATGAATCTCAAACGTATAACATGACAAACAAATAGCTCAAACTGAATTAATCAGTTGAGACTTATAAGTGGCATTGTTGTCTGGGACACATTAAACAAGACTCGTATATCCACACTTTTGAAGAGTGGATACTAGGACGAATTTGATTCTATTCAAATAATGTCTACGAATCTAGTTTATTAGGCAAAGTGCCTAAAACAGCTTTTACTTGGTGAAAGTACAAGTGCCACTGATCTGTTAGCCCTCATTCATAGTGACATAAGTGGGCCCATGTCTAGCTAGGCTAGAGGTGGATATGAATACTTCGAAACCTTTACGGATGTGGCATCGCGTTATGGTTATGTGTTTCTTGTGAAACACGGATCAGAAACTTTTGATAAACTCAAAGAGTTTCGACACGAAGTAGACAGACAGATCGGCAAGAGTATTAATAAATCAAGGTTAGACCATGCTGGAAAATACTTAAGCAATAAGTTTCTCAAATACTTGAAAGAGTATAGTATTCTTTCAATGAGGACTCCTCCCGGAACACGTCAATTTGACGGTGTGTCCGAACGAGAAACCGAACCTTGTTGGACATAGTAAGGTTAATCATGAGTCGCTCTGAGCTATCATTTCCTTCAAAGGATACGCATAAACAGTGCAAAACTTATTTTGAATAAGGTTCCATAAAAATCTGTTTGACAGACTTCATATTAGATATGAACAGGAAAGAAACTGAGTTTTCTCATTCCTGAAAATTTGGGAATGTTGGGCACATGTTTGAATGATACCAAACTAGAACCCAAATCGGATAAGTGCCTAATTTGTAGGTTATCATAGCGTAACCAAAGTATAGTACTTTTACATCTCAAATGAGAACAATGTAATTGTTTCTCTCCATGCGGTTTTCCTAAGAAGAATACCTATATGCAGTGGTAAGTGGGAGGAAAGTAAAACTCGATGAAAATCGGAGTAATACTATTCCAGGCACTGATTCCTTAATGGAACACAAATAGTTCATCAATGATGAAACTATACCAATAATCTTCGAATACACAAGAACCGCGCAAGTCGGAGAGAGTCAGAAAACAACCTGAGAGGTATGGGTTTCTGATCTCACCTCGTAAAGATGTCAATCTTATTGAGGAATACGAACTGACTACGTATGAGGAAGTGATACAAGGTATCGACTCCCTATTATGGCAAAGTGCCATGATGTCCGAAATGGATTCCATGTATACCAACCATGTTTGGACACTGGTTGAAGTACCGGAAGGCATTGTGCCTGTTAGTACTATATAAGTCTTCAAGGAAGACATACATGGAAGGCAACATACCAACGTACTAAGCTGGGCTTGTAGCGAAAATGTATCGTTATCAACATTGTGTCGATTACGACGGAAAATTTTACTCGTTGCCATGGTTAAATCCATTTGGATAATGCTTGCTGATGCTGCATGTTTCATTTATGAAATATGGCAGCTGAAAGTCAAAATCGCTTTTCTTAACAGAAACCTTTTGGAGGATGTTTACAACATCCTGACGATTTTGTCGTACCAAAACGAGCAAACAAGGTTTACAAGTTAATTCGATCCATTTATGGATTGAAGCAAGCATTGCGTTCTTGGAATTATCGTTTTGATGTAATCATAATGGTGTGTGATTTAATTCAAAACGAAAATGATTCTTGTGTATATAAGAAGGTTAGTGGGAGCGCACTGACAATGATTGTCCTAAATGAATGATGATATGTCATTTCTTGGAAATGATATTCCCATATTATAGTCGGTGAAAGCTTAGCTTTCATGAAAATTCTCCGTAGAATTCTTTGGAGAGACAACCTTTATTCTAGGAATAAGGATCTATTGAGATAGATCTAAAAGTTGTTGGCTCTCTCCGAGAACTCGTACATTGAAATAAATGTACGCGACCTGGTGTCTCATATACTTTGAGCATATGGAGTCACAATCAGGCCAATCCAAGTGATAGTCACTGGATTGATGTTAAGAACATCCTTTAGTATCTTAGATGAACTAAGGATGCTTTCTTATACTATGGAGAATGAGAACTTGAAGTGACTGGGTTCACTGCTGCAAGTTTCCTAACCAATAAAAACGACTATAAGTCGTAATAAAGGTACTATATAGTTTGAATAACGGAACAGTGAGCTGGGAATCTTCCAAGCAAGATACTATTGCCGAATAAACAACAAAAGCGGAATATTGCTGCAGCTGAGGCAGCAATTGAAGCCTTTTGGATTGATAATAATCCTAATCAGATTAGGAGTAGTTTTGTTAGCAGCTGAACTAGGCTACATCACAGGCTAAAGAATTAATGGTCTCATCAACGATCCAGATATATACTCTAAATATTCATCTGATTCGTTCGGATCTTACATCGTGGCGATGTGATGATCGAATAAATCGCATCAGATGATAACACCGTAAATCCACTGACGAAAGCATTTTCTCAGTAGAAGTTTGAGCAAACCGTACATAGTTCGGGTGTAGGACACTTGAGTGATTGGCTATAGGCCAAGTGGGAGATTGTTGGACAATTATGACCCATAACATCACTATTTGTACAGATCATGGTGTTGTTATACAAATTAACTATGTGACAAAGGAAATTGCTCTTTTATCAATTGTAATTAGATTACCAAGATATATAAATGATAAAAGGTCCTTATGATTAGTTCCGGATTGAGATGATATGAGACAGTATCAATCCACGAAGGTTTAATCATTAAATATCCCTAGTGTAGTATTATCGAGATTGGACATCGATAATGCGGAATAGACTAGTATTACACTTGTGCGCGTTGTGGGAGCATAACGACATAGTTCTCATATATTTGGGTATAGGATACTCATGCAAGTGTAATAGGAGGTTTTGTTTACCGATGGTACGGAAACAACTTCTCTCTGGATAGACCCCTCGGAATTCCATTGGTAGTATGACTATGTGTCTATGGAAGTCCGAATCAGGGTAGGTGTATTTGGTCTTAACCTGAGACTTGCACCGCTAATACTTGCGACAATCAATATACTTTGGTTTTGGTCGTCCAGGGCTTTAACAGGTTCTGTGTACGCCTCTTCTGGGTATATTGAGAATCGTAGTGTATTGGGTGTGATGTCAAGATGGAAGTATCACTCTAGTCATAGTGGAGATGATGATCACGTAGGATACGGAACTTGTGCTCTTTTTTGCTGCAGCTATCGGGATAATATGACTAGGTCATGATTATCCGATTATAGAGACTAGTTACCAGAGATCCGATATGTGCTTCGTACGGGGCAGACACAATTCCAGCCCCAGGCCTTGCACGTGAGATCTGATACTGGATCGTAATACGCAATACTACATATACTACGCCTGATAAAGATTACATATTCCTTTAAGAATATTTCTGGAGAATTGGGTAGGCACGGTGCTTTGCTAGAAGCCAACCATGTCTTGTAAATCGGTAAAAACGTAGTACTAGGTACGTACGTGTTCGGATAGTCCGACGACCGGATTTACTGCCAACATATCCAGGGATCTCATGGTTCGCTTCCCGAAGATTCACCGATGACGTATGACTCGCACATTATTAATCTGGGATTAATTATAAGAGAGAGAAAATTAATCTGGGATTAATTACGGAGATATTTTATCTGGGATAAAATATTATTTAAAGAGAGATAACGATTAATTTGGAATTAATAAATAAAATAATATATTCGATATATTATACGAAATTGGATTTCGACGCGGAATTAAAATTAGATTTTAATTCGGGCGAACGAGTTAATTTAGAATTAATTCGTTAGCAACGTGAATAGTAATTTTGCTAGGCATAATTATTTAATTAAATTTGATTTAATTACGTCGCAACGGAAAATTCGTTAATTCGGAATTAGCGAACCCAAGCCCGGGAGTGTTTGCGGGCCCACTCGCATTTCGAATTTAAGTGCGGCCCACAAGTCACATCAATCGTCAAATCACTAGTCAATCAAGTGATGGAAGTCACATCACTTTGAGTTAAGTGATGCTTGTCATCATTGATTGATGTGAATAGTTGATGGTGGTTGTTGAATGCATTTATTTCAATTTTACCTCCAAAATTGTCTAAGCCTTTTGGAAAAGCTTTGACTAATTTTTGGTATATGATTAAATTAGGTTTTTGAAACCAAATACAACATATCACTCTCTCTCTCTTCTCCCTCAAGATTCGGCCTTGGGCCATTTTTCTTCATTCTTTCTCCTTCAATGCAGAGAGATGGAAGAAGTTTTGTGAAGATTTGTTGCAAATTTCACAAGTGTTAGCACATACATTCGGAGTCTTACGAAGGTGATAGGGAAACCCACCCATGGGCATGAAATACACACTTAAAGCTTGGAGCTTGAAGAACACTTGGAGCACAAAAATGGAGGCCATTGCCGAGAGGACCTTGGAGGAAAAGCTTGAAGATTTGTGTTGTTCCTCACATCGCAAAAGCCGATCTATGTATGTATGATTCCGCCATACTTCTTATTGTATTCACACATAATTTCTATGCTTGAATAATCTTGGGACTAACCTAGAAACCCAACACTGTATTCAACCAAGCTTTTCTTGTTCACAGTAGAGAGGCGTAAGGGAGGAGAGTTAGGTTTTTGTTTTTTATAAGTTATGGTTTTTATTCTTCTAAAATTGGGCTAAAGTAAAGCCCTAAGATTATTATTATTATTTTATTATTTTATTTTTATTTTTATTTTTATGAATGGAGTGCATACATAACGGGCCGGACGAGAGTTTTTATAAATTGAGTAATATACATGAAATGACAAACATTAATTAAACCATAATATTATTACACCTACAATTCATGAGCTATATTTTTACTCTCAGTTTAATAATGAATAAAGTGATAATCCAATTATGAGTGGAATTATGTTAAATTTTTTATAATCATATACCGCACGTACGTCAATAATAATGGATAATTAAAATTTAATCATAGTTATATTTTTTCCCTATTGTTTTTAGATTTTGACATTTGGCACCACAGTAGTCTGCCACTTGATAGGTTCACTTTGTTCACGCCTATTTGTTTTTGCCTATTATTAGGCTACCTGCTTAAAAGAACAAAAACCAAGCATTAAATGATTGGCCCACTAAAGTAAAAGGGAAGGCCGCTTAATTATTGTAGCAGATTGCTTTCTCTATGTTACAGTTCCGGTTTGGAATAAAAAACAAACCAGAATCGAATCGGTAGGAATCGATTGGACGGTTCCAATAATTCGAATCGGAATCGTTGGGCTGCAGCAGGGAGCAACGATTCCCTGCTACTTTGAAAATGAAATTTATTTATTTATTTTTATTTTTATTTTATAAAAGTAAATTATTAAATGTGTATGTAATTACTAAATTATCCTTAATAACATTAATAAAACGGCTAATTTTAGGGGTAATTTAGGTATTACAAAAATAATTCAAAAATATATAAATAGGGGTCATTCTTCATTTTTTCAACACAATAGTTTTCAATTCTCTCAATTTCTTTAATTCTCTCATTCTCAATTCTCTCTTCTTCAATTTCTCCTATTGATTTAATTTTATAATTCTTCATTAATAAGAAAAAAATGACAAGCTCATCTGAGAACACCATGTCCAATGTGCCAATCCAAAAGAGCGGCCAAAATATTGGTATACGGAGAAGAGAAGTTAAGTCTCGATCTTCTGATATTTTCAAAATTCATTTTCATTTAGTCAAGACTGAAAATGAAGGTCCAAGAGAAATACGCAACTATGGTGGTGTATCTTACAAATTTACTGGCGGTTATGACAATATGAACAAGCACTTGGATAGACATCATGCCGCTGAAATTGGACTTGATACAACACAAACTCAAATGGGCAGGTACGCTTCATCTAGTAGAGGTACATGTTCTGTAAATTTATTTAAATATTCTGATGCTAAATGTGGAGAAGAATTTGCTAAATTTATTTGTATGACACACTTTTCTTTAAGTTTTGGTGAAAAAATTATTTTTACTAATTATGTTATAAATGCTTTAAATCATGTTGCCTGTAAAATGCCTAGAAATACAACAAAACGATAAATTTTTAAATTATATAAAGATAGTAAAATTATTTTAAATGAAATATTTAAAGATATTAAATGTCATCTTTCTCTTTCTTCTGATATTTTGAGTGACCATTGGCAAACACACTCATACATGGATGTGATTTGTCATTGGATTGATGCATCATGGAACATACAAAAACGACTTATTACATTTAGAGTTTTTAATGAGCAACATACTGCACAAAATATTTATAGAATGGTTAAAGTAATTTTTGATGAATATGATTTATTAGGTAAAATTTTAACAATTGGTTTTAACAATGCATTTTAAGAATTGGTTTTGACAAAATATTTATATAATGGTTAAAGTAATTTTTGACAATGCATCAACTAGAGATTTAAAATAAATACGCCAAACAAATTTGGGGGGGGGGGGGGTCGATTTTTCATGTTTGTTGCACATGTCATGTCCTTAATTTATGTGTTCAAGATGGTCTGATTTTTTTAGAACAACACATTAATCCTATTAAAATTGCACTTAATTGTATTTGATCATATTCTCAGGTCAGGAGAGAAAGATCCAAATTTTATAAATCAAATGGTGTGAAATCGGTAAAATTTTCACGAGATATTCCAACTCGTTGGAATTCAACTTATTTTCTTTTAACTCAAGTTTTCAATACAAATATGTATTATGTAATTTTTTTTTCCCAACATGTTCAACATATAACATTTTTGCCTAGTCAATGAGATATTTATGAAAAATTTAGAGCTTTTAAAAGTTTTTAATGATGCTACAAATTTTTTTAATGATGTTGTTTTAATTGAGGCTATTGCTGTTATGAAGAGAAAATAATTGACTTATTTTAAAGACATTTCATTACTTTATCTTATTGTCATAGTTTTTGATCCTAGATTTAAATTAGAATGTTTGCATAGTGGCTTGCAAACTTACTATGAATTTTTAGAAATAGATGATGAAGTTAATATTAGAAAAATAATACATGGAATAAAAATTGATTTAATGATTATGTTAGTAGATATAACTTGCAATCATTGGGAGCGAAGCAGTAATACATTCACGACTTAGCATATGTGATCGTTGATTACTCCAACGAAATAAAAAACAGAGGGATAATATGATTAACAACTCAAAATTAGATAATTATTTATCTACCAATTTCGAGTTTCCCCCTGAATGTTTAGTAAGTAAAAATTTTCAAGTACTTGACTGGTGGAACCGGCATCAAAATATCTATCATGTTTTTATCAATTATTGTTAAAGAGGTGCTGGCAGCACTTGTTTCCACCGTAGCGGTTGAACAAACCTTCAGCTTAGAAGGCAATATTTTGGAAGCGAGACGGTTTTCATTACATCCAAGCACTTTAGAAGCAACAACATGGGTGGTTAATTGGACCCGAGCTGATCTGAGACAATAAGAAGATACCCCCGGTGACTTTGAATACTTTTTCAATAATGCATCTATAGGGGATTTCATGAGGTATAACCGGGTAACGCAGCAGAATGTGGAAAAATAATTTTTTTCGATTTCAATAATTTTTCTTGGGCAATTAAAATAAACTTATTTATTTTAATTACTCAATACTTAAAAATTGAATTTTTTACCTAAAAATCAGATTTTCCCTTAATTACCGTGAGGACCCAAAGGTTTGTATTTTGATCATTTTAGTTCTAATTTATCAAATATAAATTTAAGTGATTTCAAATCACTACCAAAATGATTTATACATATCATATACATCAAAATACAACTCACATCACAAATCCCAATTTTTTATGAAATTGCCGAGAAGCCCCAATAGTTTCATCTTTGTATATTTTGGTCCAAATTTGTTAAAAATAAGTTTGGATGATTTCCAATCAACACCAAATGATTTATATATCTTATATACATCATTATACAACACATATATGAAAAGCCCCAATTTTGATTTAGGTTAAGAACCATAATTTCTCAAATTAACAAAATTAACCAAAATTAACCAAATCCAACACTTTAATCTAATCTCTACAACACCAAACAAGTCTCGCCACTTTGAAACAACTCAAGAACAATTCTATGTCATCAATGAGTGGCCTAATAATTCTAGAATGGCAACAAGATCATCAAATGATCAAAAGTGTTCTTATTAACCATTAATAAGCTTACTTTGATAAACATACATGCATACATCTTTAATTAAACTTCCAACACACTTATTACAAACCAAGAGAGTAGAAAAAACTTCCAAGCAGCACATGTTGTATCCAAGAACAATAGAAATAATTTTCTAGTTTAAGAAAAGTTGAAGAAACTTACTTTACTTGAAGTTTTCTTCAATTTCTTTCTTAAACCTTCACTTTTTTCTCTCAACTTCTTTTTATAATTTTGGAGGCTCAACACTTTGTGTGAAGCAAATGAAATAACATAACACTTATATATTTAGGGTTATGGCTTAAGAAAATAAGAATAGATTTTTTTCAATTTTAAAACAATTTAAAGAAGTCAAATGCCATTTGACAACCTTTTTCTTTAATGTAAAGTCAAACATTTACGCAACTTAATCATTTCCTAACTTTATCATAATGGTAGATATTTATATTTTAATTATTTAACAATTAAATAATTAAATACAAATATCTTAAATATATGTATTATATTTACTTTCAATAATCAAAATAAATATATTAATGATATATGTCAAATATCATAATTTGATAATTAATTAATGTGTATTTAATAAAATCATACATTAAATAGGAAATGATAAAAATGTCCATTTTGCATGTATCTTTCGTTCAACCGTTAAACGATTTATAAATAATCGATATTATTCATAAAGTTGCCCTACTGCTCTACGAGTATATTTCATTAGTGAAACTCTCTAAGTTCACGCATATCCATCACGAAATCTAATTTCGTGTCCATAATCTACCCACCCATAAATTATGACGAACACAGATAAACTCACTAATGTAGGAAAAATTTTCCTTACGCAGCGGAAACGGTTTAGGCACACGGATCGAACTTGAAAATTTTTTCTGCCCTTCCCTTGAACTGACCAAATGCTACTGCCACCACCATTGAAATTTTTCTTCAGTTTTAGACAAAATTCCATCCTTGAAACAACCCCGGAACAGTCTCTGAACAGCCCCGAATTGTCAGACAAAAACTGGACTGTTTTGGACTCGATTAGCGCCCAACGCACTACAGAAACAGCCCCTGAAATGCGCAGACAGCGGCTGTGTTCTGGTTCTGATTTTTCACATGAAAATAGCCCCAACATAGCCCCAAAACATCATAAATTATTCCCCAAAAAAACTGGATTTAAACGAAACCAAACGGAGTTCCGTTTCACCAAGTAAAGGGGCGACAATGAGCAAAAACAATGCTCACTGCCGTGAACAACAAGAAAAAGATGAAGATGAAGATTTGTTCAACACCACAAAGTCTTCCGACCTATATCTCGTTACCAACGGAAACTTGTGTGGGCAAGACTCACATAAACAATCCCTAAACTATTTAGAGATTAAGTCACACAACAACTCTTGTTATTTTATTTTTGTTTATCTTTTGTTCTTTTTTAGTTTTCTCAACAACTTGAGAGGTTTTTGGAGAACAAGAAGATGAAGGCAAGGGTTAGAATGAAAGGCTTACAAAAGAAAAATCATATTTTCCTTTTTATACTTATGGTTTTAATTTTACAAAATAAAAAAAATCCCTTCATTATTCCTCCATCAAAAATCGGCCAAGCCTTTATTTTCTTTATTAATTTTGTAACATGCAATATTAATTTCCATAATGGAATTATATGTTACAAAACTAAATAGTTATTACCTTTCAAAAAGGTGTAACTACTAAAATAAAGCCAAGGGTTTCCAAAACCCAAAATTTGAAAATTTCAAATTTAGCCTTACATTAAATTGTATCTTTATATAATTTAATTCATGTGATTAAATATCAAATATTTAATAAAACCATATATTAAACTTTTAACATATAGTTCCAAGTGTGACAAAATAATATTATTAATAATATTTATACCTTTGTGAGTATATAATTGGACTATCCAATTATATTAAATCTGCTATAGTATATCGAGCTAGCACTGGGACCAAATGGACCTACGGTTCCGAGCTCCAATAATCTCGAAATATTAATTAATCTCTTAATTAAATATTCTGAATTATTAACTCTGGGTTATTCCACTAAAAACCCAAAGTTGCACTCTCGTTGCCGCATATGATATATTAAGTCGAACCAAGTCGATGTCCATCAATATAGTCACTACATATAGATTAACCCTTCACGAGTATCTCGTAATTAGAGTCGGGTCATAATATCCGTTATAACCCTCTAATTATTTTTACCTTAAGTACCATTGATTTTCTAATGAACGATTTATTCATAACCATTATGAATTTTAATCTTTATATTCGTAATAGAAAGACTTGAGCGCTCTAACCGTTCAAGTACCGAATCAACCCTTAAGAAAGATACTCATCTACTTCTCACAAGAAGGAACTTTATATCTATGTAAAATATTCCCAGCTACACAACAAACCATGCCCCCAAAGTACGTAGCTTTTGGTCGAGACTGCTACACCAACCTCACCTTTGTAAATCAAAGGACATAGCCTGCCATGCAGGAGTTCATAGTACACTCTGGATTAAGATCAATCCATATATGACCATCTAGTAGATTGAAATGACTTTCTTGGTTTAACGGACATTATAAGAATGTCATTTCCATCTGGGTCCATTCCTATATGATTACATCATACAATATGCCTCCATTCTCATATCTCTACATAGACGATCCTGGATTAAAGTCGCCATATAAATATAGAATGGACCGCAGCTATAGATAAACCAAAAATAAGTACATGTTTTGTTTGCTCTCTATGGAATGTTTAAGATTACTATCTTCAGACTTAAATCCTCTTGTGTATGACACTCATACACTAAGTCTGAAGGCATATAAGTAATCTAGGGTAATCAAGATAATTTATAATATGCGAAAATTAAACAAACATTTTGATAAATGAATAATGCATCATTTTATTTCAAAACACATAAATCCGTTTACATTACATGTAGCTCTAGGGCATACATCCCAACAATCTCCCACTTGCACTAGAGAAAATGGGACATGTCACGTAATCCTAGACAATCTAGGTGACCTTCAAACACTTTAACCGACAAGGTCTTTGTAAACAGATCAACCAGGTTCTCTACAGATGCAATCTTTGTGACGTTAACGTCTTCTCTCTGCACTATCTCCCTAATGAGATGATATTTCCTCTCTATATGTTTTCCCCTTTTGTGGCTTCTTGGTTCTTTGGAGTTTGCCACTGCACCACTATTATCGCAATAAAGTGTGAGTGGTCTATCCATATATGGAACAACTTCCAGAATTCTCAAGAATTTACGGAGCCAGACTGCTTCCTTAGCTGCTACATATTCAGCCTCCATGGTGGAGTCAGCAATGCAAGATTGCTTTATACTCCGCCATACTATAGCCCCACCACCTAGGGTAAACACTAATCCAGATATTGATTTCCTAGAATCGATATCTGTCAGAAAATCAGAGTCCGTATACCCCCTTAGGATCATATCCTCACCGGAATATACAAATATATAATCTATTGTTCTCTTAAGATACTTGAGAATGTGTTTCACAGCCACCCAGTGATCAAATCCTGGGTTCGACTGAAACCTACTGACTACTCCCATTGCAAAACAGATATTCAGTCTCGTGCATAACATAACATACATGAGACTACCAACTGCTGAGGCATATGGGATATGTCTCATTTCCTCAACATCTTAAGGTGTCTTAGGAGACTGTTCCTTCGACAAATGAATTCCATGCCGATAAGGCAGATTGCCTTTCTTGGAATTTTGCATCCCAAATCGCACAAAGATCTTCTCGATATAGGATGCCTGAGACATAGCTAACAGTCGTTTCTTACAATACCAAAGTATCTGAATCCCAAGAACATAACTGGCCTCTCCCAAATCTTTCATTTGGAATTGGTTAGCTAGCCAGGTTTTCACATTCGATAATATCCTTACATCATTCCCAATGAGTAAAATATCGACGTATAAACAAGAAAAACCACCTTCCCGTCAATGACGCGCTTGTATACATAAGGCTCATCGATATTCTGCTCAAAACCATAAGACTTGATCGTGGTATTAAATCTTTCCAAGATCGAGACGCCTGTTTAAGTCCATAAATGGACTGTGGGACACAGAAACTGGGCGACGCATACTGTTCTGGGCTCGCGGCCCAGTTGGGAGTACGGAGTAGCCCGCTGGGGACTAAATCGGAGAATAATGGAGTCGCCACCCGGTGTGAACTGGGACAAAGATTTAAGGCCGCACTCACCCCTCGCAAGGGAAGACCTTAAACTGTTGGGTTCGGAATGGTCCCTTACTTATGCCACTTGTAATAAAATGATTTGTGCAATAATCTTACCAAGCCTAAGCAACATATTTCCAAGGATAATTTATTCCTAAGTTTGCATGCATAGGTACAAAGCTCATATCTAAGTTTACATATAACACATTTTCATATTTGCATACAACCTATTTGCATATAATCTATGTCCAAATTCAGGCATAAAGATAAATTGACATACGTAAAGCATACAATTTCACATTGGTAGACACCGAAGTGCAAACAAATAAAATTCTTACAAGCATGCATATTAAGGAAAGATAATTAAGTGAATAATAAACAAATCAAAACAACATAAAATGAAATATGCGCCGTTTACTCAAGTGGTACGTGGAGTTGTATCCCGAGTACAGATCATACTACCGTCCATTCGGAATCGGCTATGAAATTTATGTCCGGGTTTCCATCCTATATACCACGAGAGGCGACACATTTTTCATTTTATTCAAGGGCCACAACATACATCATTTCACAATACATGCATTTTTTTATCTATCCAAAGGCCACAACATGCATCACTCCATAATAATCATGCAGACGAGACTCAATAAATAATAAAAATACGAATAAAAATGAATGTGAAAAGTACCCTCGGGTCTAACATTTTATGTCGACTCTCGGACTCGCGTTTCACGGCCGTTGGAAGGGCTATCACTCCGTAACTCTTTCGGTTCACTGGATTAACGTCTTAGCTCGCTGTTTCGCTGTTTTTCTCGCTGTTTTCACTCCGTTTTACTGCTATTTTCTATGTATTTTCTGGTCACTGTTTCAGGTACATTTAGGGACTGTTTTGTGTGGTTTTAATGGGTATCGGGCTGCTGTTTGTTCGGTTGTTCAAAGGTTTTAAAGTGCAGTTTTTGTTCACTGTTTTAGGTGGTTTAAGCTACTGTTTTGGGGTGTTTTGGAGGGCTGTTCGGGGCAGTTTTCGGTGATGTTAACAAGGCAATCCTGGACTGTTTATACATGAAATAGAAGGGCTGTTGAGTGGCTTAGGTTGCTGGTTATTTTTGCGAAAGAGGGTGTGGCTTTGTGGGTTATTTTGGCTTTTGCTTGAGGATGTGGCTTGTGTTTGAAGGTTGAGAAGCTGCGTGAGGGCCTTTAGATTTAAGGTGGCGTGGGGCTTTGGTGGCTGTTTGAGTGCAAGGTTTGTGGACAATTTTTGGGCGTGGCTGATCTTTGCTAGTGGAGGATAGTGGGTGGCTTTTGGCTTATTATTGTTTGTCTTCAGCGTGAAGTTGTTGTGGGGGTCTAAGGGCTTGATTTTGGTCGGTTTGGCTGGTGAATGAGGGGTCCTGGTTGCGCTGCTTTGTGATTTGATGAGGACGATGTCGGTGTGGAGTAGTAGGACGTGTGGCTAGGCGTGAGGGGTGCGTTAGTCATGAGTGATGATGGGCTGAGGCTGCTCGCGTGAGGGCTGTGTGTCTTTGAGTGTTTTTTATTTTGTTGTTTACGTGAAGGGTTGGGTTAGGTGTTGTGTTGGCTAAATGAGTGGGTTAGGGCCAAGATTAAAAGGTTTGCGGTTTTTTTTGGGCCGAGCATAATTTTTAAAACGGAGGTCCAACAAGCGAACCCGAAGCTAAACACGTGAACTAAATCCAACAAAACTTCAATTCTTGACTCTTCCCTTCCGACGTCCGTTTCCCGCGGCTTCCGTGACTTAAAAGATAGTTCCTCCAAATGAGACTCATCATCGGGTTTCACATGTAAAAATGCAATGCCTACAGTCGCCCCCACTTTGATGAGACTTGTGCAGTGTGTGACAGTGACAATCCTATCAAAGTCTATGCAATGCATTTTTACTTACCTGGCTCGCCAGCTGCCACTTAACTTTCCATGTAGCTTCGAAATGAGTGGATGAGAGGTGGTTCTTTCTCGAACAGCCGAATGGGTCTTGTTCCCAAGTTGAATTGAGTTGTATTGTGGGTTTGTTTCCAATCTGAGTTAAGTGGTGCTGTGGGTCTTGTTCCTAATTTGAGTTGAGTTGTGTTGTGGGTCTTGTTCCCGATTTGAGTTGAGATAAAGGTATTCTTACATGAACTGTGGGTCTTGTTCCTGATTTGAGTTGAGGTAAGGGTCTTCTTCCATGAACTGTGGGTCTTGTTCCCGATTTGAGTTGAGATAAGGGTCTTTTTCCCTGAACTGTGGGTCTTGTTCCCGATTTGAGTTGAGATAAGGGTCTTTTTCCCTGAACTGTGGGTCTTGTTCCCGATTTGAGTTGAGATAAAGGTCTTTTTCCCTGAACTATGGGTCTTGTTCCCGATTTAAGTTGAGACAATGGTCTTTTTCCCTGAACTGTGGGTCTTGTTCCCGATTTGAGTTGAGATAAGGGTCTTTTTCCCTGAACTGTGGGTCTTGTTCCCAATTTGAGTTGAGATAAGGGTCTTTTTCCCTGAACTGTGGGTCTTGTTCCCGATTTGAGTTGAGACAAGGGTCTTCTTCCCTGAACTGTGGGTCTTGTTCCCGATTTGAGTTGAGATAATAGTCTTTTTCCCTGAACTGTGGGTCTTTGCCGCTACAATCCTGCAAATACAAAACAAAAAATTGTATGTATATGATATGTATGCATGTATGTATGGATGCATGATGCTGATGTAGGCCTCGCCCCCCAAAACCGATACCGATGTGGGCCTCGCCCCTAAACTGACACTGATGTGGGCTTCGCCCCCAAACTGATACTAATATGGGCCTCGCCCCCGAACTGATGCGGATGTGGGCATCGCCCCTAAACTGATACTGACATGGGCCTCGACCCTCGGGACTCATCCCCAAACTGATACTGATGTGGGCCTCGGCCCTGTGACTCATCCCCAAAATGATCCTAATGTAGGCCTCGGCCCTGGGACTCATCCCCAAACTGATGCTGATGGGGCCTCGGCCCTAACTGATACTGATATGGGCCTCGCCCCCAGACTGATACTGATATGGGCCTCGCCCCTAAACTGATACTGATATGGGTCTCGCCCCAACTGATACTGATATGGGCCTCGCCCCAAACTGATACTGATATGGGCCTCGCCCCAACTGTTACTGATATGGGCTTCGCCCCCAACTGATACTGATATGGGCCTCGCCCCCAGCTGCTACTGATATGGGCCTCGCCCTCAGCTGCTACTGATATGGGCCTCGCCCCCAGCTGCTACTGATATGGGCCTCGCCCCCACTGATATTGATATGGGCCTCGCCCCCAACTGATATTGATATGGGCCTCGCCCCCAGCTGCTACTGATATGGGCCTCGCCCCCAGACTGATACTGATATGGGCCTCGCCCCCACTGATACTGATATGGGCCTCACCCCAACTGATACTAATATGGGCTTCGCCCCCACTGATACTGATATAGGCCTCGCCCCAACTGATACTGATATGGGCCTCGCCCCAACTGATACTGATGTGGGCCTCGCCCCCAACTGATACTGATATGGGCCTTGCCCCCAGCTGATACTGATATGGGCCTTGCCCCCAGACTGATACTGATATGGGCCTCGCCCCAAACTGATACTGATGTGGGCCTCACCCCAAACTGATACTGATATGGGCCTCGCCCCCAGCTGATACTGATATGGGCCTCGCCCCCAGACTGATACTGCTGATATGGTCCTCGCCCCCAGACTAATACTGATATGGGCCTCGCCCCTATGATTCATTCCTGAAGACTGCTGACATTGTACTGTTGCTGCTTCTAGTTGGCTTGCATTTGACGCTTTCTCTTTTTCTCATTTGAAACCTGTTATTACAAAACAGAACAAACAAAAAAAGGATGCAAATATGTTACGTGTATGCATGCATGCATGATTGAGTTTCCTATCTTGTTGGGCTAGGTCTTCTGCCGGTACTCTTGGTGGCTGCTCGGTCTTTTGACAAGTCTGCCCTCTTCCCTAACCAACGGGTATCTATGATGGCTTTCAAGACAAAATGGGGTTAACATGGTGCATGTATGCATGAGGTGCATGTGATGCATGCGATACAAGAAATATATCAACTCATTAAAATTTTCACACAAATCGGCCCATCATCATTTTAGAAGCTTTTGGGCTAACTGTCATTGGAGTGAACTCGTCCCAGTTTAAATGGCCCAACAAGTTCACATCTCATGGCAAGAAGTCCAACCGTATCCAAATGATAATGTTCCTAAACACAAACATATAATGGCCCATTGGCGTTTTAGAAGCTTTTGGCCCAATCATCATAAGATATGTTCTTGTCCCAGTTTAAATGGCCCAACAAGCCCATATCTCATGACAAAAGGTCTGAATGGATCCAAACGACAATGTTCCCAAACACAAGCATATAATGGCCCATTGGCGTTTTAGAAGTTTTTGGCCCAATCATCATAAGATATGTTCTTGTCCCAGTTTAAACGGCCCAACAAGCCCATATCTCATGACAAAAGGTCCGAATGGATCCAAATGACAATGTTCCCAAACACAAGCATACAATAGATAATCCAGTCATAAAACAATAATTTCTACAGAGCGGCACATCAACATTTCAGAAGCTTTGGGCCTAATTGTCATAGGATACGAACTCGTCCCAGTTTAAATGGCCCAACAAGTTCGCATTTCTGACAAGAAGTCCAACTGTATTCAAATGAGGATGGCCCACAAACACAAGGAAATAGTTGCTATAGGTCATACAACCCCGGTCTACGTGTGGGTTTGCAAGAGTGTAGACAAAGGCTCTCACCGGCGAAGGATGGCCCATAACTAGGTCTCAACACTCAAGGGTTCGAGCGACCAAGTGAGCGCACCCTTTTTTATACACTAAGGTACGTGCCAACAAGCTATGGTGTGTGACTGACTGCCAAATGGACTTCCCGTTGTAGATTCCCCAGAGGGAGGGTGGAGCGAGGCTCAGTTAAGTACCCAAGCCTCTTAGGCTCTTATCGTTTGGTGTCAGGAATAAACAACGAGTCCTCCAAATTAGTCCATCACAATAGGCTACGAGTAGATGGCTATTTAAGTGCCTTCACAGCTTTTCCTTCTAGAAAGGTAGTGAGTGAAGAAAGACACCAAACCATTACCTAGCCTCAAAATGCCTTTGATTAAACCCATTTTAACCCACGGTAGACACGGTCAATTAAAGCACAAATCATAATATTACAAGACATTATTTCGGGGCCGATTCTCTGTCCCCAGTGGAGTCGCCAGACTGTGGGACACAGAAATTGGACGACGCATGTTGTTCCGGGCTCGCGGCCCGGTTGGGAGTACGGAGTAGCCCGCGAGGGACTAAACCGGAGAATAATGGAGTCGCCACCCGGTGTGAACCGGGACAAAGATTTAAGGCCGCACTCACCCCTCGCAAGGGAAGACCTCAAACCGTTGGGTTCGGAATGGTCCCTTACTTATGCCACTTGTAATAAAATGATTTGTACAATAATCTTACCAAGCCTAAGCAACATATTTCCAAGGATAATTTATTCTTAAGTTTGCATGCATAGGTACAAAGCTCATATCTAAGTTTACATATAACACATTTTCATATTTGTATACAACCTATTTGCATATAATCTATGTCCGAATTCATGCATAAAGATAAATTGACATACGGAAAGCATACAATTTCACATTGGTAGACACGGAAGTGAAAACAAATAACATTCTTACAAGCATGCATATTAAGGAAAGACAATTAAGCGAATAATAAACAAATCAAAACAACATAAAACGAAATATGCGCCGTTTACTCAAGTGGTACGTGGAGTTGTATCCCGAGTACAGATCATACTACCGTCCATTCGGAATCGGCTATGAAATTTATGTCCGGGTTTCCATCCTATATACCACGAGAGGCGACACATTTTTCATTTTATTCAAGGGCCACAACATACATCATTTCACAATACATGCATTTTTTTATCTATTCAAAGGCCACAACATGCATCACTCCATAATAATCATGCAGACGAGACTCAATAAATAATAAAAATACGAATAAAAATGAATGTGAAAAGTACCCTCAGGTCTAACCTTTTATGTCGACTCTCGGACTCGCGTTTCAGGGCCGTCGGAAGGGCTATCACTCCGCAACTCTTCTGGTTCACTGGATTAACGTCTTAGCTCGCTGCGCTGTTTTGCTCGCTATTTTCACTCCATTTTGCTGCTGGTTTCTCTGTATTTTTGGTCACTATTTCAGGTGCATTTAGGGACTGTTTTGTGCGATTTTAATAGGTATCGAGTTGCTGTTTGTTCGGTTGTTCAAAAGTTTTAAAGTGCAGTTTTTATTCACTGTTTTAGGTGGTTTAAGCTACTATTTTGGGGTGTTTTGGAGGGCTTTTCGGGGCAGTTTTTGGTGATGTTAACAGGGAAATTCCTGGACTATTTATACATGAAATGGAAGGGCTGCTGAGTGGCTTAAGTTGCTGGTTAGTTTTACGAAAGAGGGAGTGGCTTTGTGGGTTATTTTGGCTTTTGCGTGAGGACGTGGCTTGTGTTTGAAGGTTGAGAAGCTGCGTGAGGGCCTGTGGATTTAAGGTGGCGTGAGGCTTTGGTGGCTGTTTGAGTGAAAGGTTTATGGACAATTTTTGGGCGTGGCTGATCTTTGCTAGTGGAGGATAGAGGGTGGCTTTTGGCTTATTATTGTTTGTCTTCAGCGTGAAGTTGTTGTGGGGTCTAAGGGTTTGATTTTGGTCGGTTTGGCTGGTGAAGGAGGGGTTCTGGTTGCGCTGCTTTGTGATTTGATGAGGGCGATGTCGGTGTGGAGTAGTAAGACGTGTGGCTAGGCGTGAGGGGTGCGTTAGTCGTGAGTGATGATGGGCTGAGGCTGCTCGCGTGAGGGCTGTGTGTCTTTGAGGGTTTTTTATTTTGTTGTTTACGTGAAGGGTTGGGTTAGGTGTTGTGTTGGCTAAATGAGTGGGTTTGGGCCAAGATTAAAAGGTTTGCGGTTTTTTTTGGGCCGAGCATAATTTTTAAAACGGAGGTCCAACAAGCGAACCCAAAGCTAAACACGTGAACTAAATCCAACAAAACTTCAATTCTTGACTCTTCCCTTCCGACGTCCGTTTCCCGCGGCTTCCGTGACTTAAAATATAGTGCCTCCAAATGAGACTCATCATCGAGTTTCACATGCAAAAATGCAATGCCTACATGGACCTTTGCAGCTTGTAAACTTTTTGCTCTTGACCTTGGGCTATGAACCCCTCTGGTTGTATCATTTAGATACTCTCATCAAGATTGTCATTCAAGAATGCAGTCTTGACGTCCATTTTCCAAATTTCATAGTCATAATATGTGGTAATGGATAGAAGAGTGCGAATGGATTTGAGCATAGCTAATAGTGAGAAAGTTTCCTCATAGTCAACTCCCTCTTTCTGGGTATAACCCTTGGCCACTAGCCTAGCCTTGAAGGTTTGTACCTTCCCATCCGCTCCCCACTTCCTCTTGTAGATCCACTTGCAACTTATGGATTTCACTCCCATCAGGTTGGTCTATAAGTTTCCAGACCGAGTTGGAGTACATGGACTCCATCTCTAGGTTCATGGCTTTGAGCCATCCCTTTTTGTCAGAATCATCAATTGCACTACGATAGGTCAATGGATAATATATACCATCGTTGGATGCAACAACTTGTGCCTCTCCAACCCCAAGGTAGTGATCAGGTTATCGTAAAACCCTCCCACTGCGTCTAGGTGGTAGATCATTCTGACGAACTTGCATCTGATGCTCAGATGTCGAAGGTGCTATATTTTTGTCAATTTTCATTGACGATGGTATGCTAGTTGAACCAACCAGTAACTCCTCGAGTAACACTTTACTTCGAGGCTTGAACTCCCTCATATAGTCCTCCTCTAGAAACGTAGCATTTGTCGATACAAACACTTTGTTATCATCAGGACTATAGAAGAATCATCCCCTAGTCTCCTTAGGGTAGCCTACAAATAGGCAGACCTGCAAATGTGGCTCCAACTTTGTAGTCTTATTCTTCAGCACATGTGCTGGACACCCCCATATGCGAAAATGTCATAAACTAGTTTTACGACCATTCCAAAACTCTAAAGGAGTCTTAGGAACAGACTTGGATGGAACTACATTAAGGATATGCATTGTGGTTTACAATGCATATCCCCATTACGAACTAGGTAGTGAGCTATAACTAAACATAGATCTCATCATATCTAATAGGGTCCGATTTCTCCTCTCTGCAACACCATTTTATTGTGGTGTTCTAGGTGCTGTGAGCTGGGA
The DNA here is from genome assembly GCA_019454045.1 of Zanthoxylum bungeanum. Classification (NCBI taxonomy): domain Eukaryota; kingdom Viridiplantae; phylum Streptophyta; class Magnoliopsida; order Sapindales; family Rutaceae; genus Zanthoxylum; species Zanthoxylum bungeanum. The sequence continues at coordinate 420,414 of SKCR01023791.1, forward strand.
TACTATCCCATGCTCAATTAAGAATTCCTCGAAATCTCTGTCAATTTATTCTCCTCCACGATCTGATCGTAGAGTTTTGATTGTTTTACCTAACTGGTTCTCAACCTCAACACGATACTCTTTGAACTTTTCAAAAGTATTTGACTTGTGCTGCATTAGGTAAACATACCCATATCTAGAATAATCGTCAATGAATGTGACGAAGTATTCATAACCACCTCAGGCTCTTACATTCATCGGTCTGCAAACGTCTGAATGTATTAGCTCAAGTGGTTGACGGGCTCTTATATATTTTTCCAGTAAAAGGTCTCTTGGTCATTTTTCCTTCTAAATAGGATTCGCAGACTGGTAATGTTCTGAGCTTTAACTAGTTTAAGGCTCTGTTCTTTATCAATCTGTCTAACCGATCAAGGTTGATATGACCAAGTCTAAGATGTCACAAATATGTGTCATCGTGAGAAATCTTTTACCATTTTGGTTTCTCAACCTTAAACATTTCAGTATTTGAGCAGTGGCTTATGTGTTAACGGTTTTAACACATACAAGTTATCTCATAGTTTCCTTAGCATATAGGTAATCCATTTTTGAAATAATAACTATTATTATTAGATAAAATGATAACCATAATACAATAGTTTTGAAACAGAAATCAAATTTCCATGACAAAACAGGAACAAGCACTGCTTTGTTTAAATTCAAATAACTTTTATTTGAAAAAAATAAAAAACTGATAACTCTCACTGCTTTACTGAAACATCATCACTTGTCCTAACTCTCATAGTAAAGTTACCTTCAACAAGGTCTTTACGTATATCAAGTAGCTATACCTTTAGCCTTACCAATGTTGTTCTTCTTTATCTTTGCAGATTTTGAAAACTCTGCAACATTTGCCTCAGCACTGGGCTTACGAGGATCCACAAGCATGGACTCGTAGTGGGTGAGCTCATTAAGCAGTTGGGTCAAAGTAAAAGTCAACTTGTTCATAACATAATTGCTTTTAAACTGCAGGAAACTCTTCGGAAGAGTTTCCATAATCATGGTCACCTGGCTACGCTCGTCAATATGATCTCCATGGGTTTCAGCAGTGTTGAGATAGGTCATCATCCTCAAGACGTGCTCTCAGACTGATGTCTCATCCTTCATCCTAGCAGTCATCGCTGAGACCATGGCCTCATGATGTTGACGCTCCGAAGGCTGCTCGAACATGCCCTACAATGACTCCATCATCTGAGATGCTGAAGCCATAGGTTCATGCTTTGCAGCAAGAACCTCAGACATCCCTACTAGCAAGTAGCAGTGAGCTTTCGCGTTTACTACGACCCATTTCTGGTAGGTATCGCGCACAGCTTGGCCAGCATTTCTGGCCGACTCGGGAGGACACTCCTCCGTCAGGACAAACTTTAGGTCTTTACAGACCATGATAGCGTTCATGTTACTTTTCCATTTAATACAGTTTCTCCCATTAATTTATCATTTGAGTGTATGGAAATAAATGGAGAAACCATGACTAATAAATAAAATAAACATGCATAACATTCAGTCATCGCATATTAAAATCACCAAATAATTTTGGCATAAAATTAAACATGATGCATGAACCATGAATAACGAATTAGAAACCTAAGAGAATTACTATGCCATGGAAATCTATCATCCCACAAGTAAGTGCCGCCGTATGGTTGGTCAAGTACTTGCATGATAGATCGAGACAATCTCAATTGATTAATATATGCGGGAATAACTCTTATTCCTATATTAAACAACTACCGTTTGATTCGATCAAGGAAGTTTATTAACAGTTAATTATTCCTTTGTGAGTGTGACCCGCTGTTTTGAGATTCTTAGACTTAACGAGTGAAGTGCCACCGTAGGATAGGTCAGTTCACAAGATACATCTAGAATCCCTATCCTCTCAGAATCCAAACCTGATATTGACCCAAAATGGACACCATCCGTAGGGGGACGAAAGCAAAGCCATCTCGAGGCACCTTTTGAATCTAACATTTTCGGACTAACAACGGAGATCGCGGGATATACTGTCGTATATCCCTCTCCCACTCACTATTTTAAATATAAGATTTCTATTTATAAAATATCTAATATTTTAATTTAACTAGTGTGAATAAATTTATGGCGGCTAAATCATAGCTCTTATTTACACTAGTACACTATTAGTGACCTAACCAATTTTAACTCTTAAAATTTGTATCACTAATATCCATTAGTCTTTACTAATTGTATTACTCAATTAAACTAATTTAATTAGAGTGGTATTAGTGATCTATTATATTTTAACCTTTTAAAATACCAGAACACTAATTTGTTTAAAATTTTAGAATCCTAAAATGGTCAAGATTTGTATTAAACTATTTAATTAATCTTAGTGCGTTATAAAATCCAATGGTACGTGGAATTGTATCCCGAGTGCAGACCATATTACCGTCCATTCAGATTCGGCTATGGAATTTATGTCCGGGTTTCCATCTTATATACCAATGGAATTTATTATGCACTTATTAAGCCCACTATATTAGAATTCAAATTTTAAACCTTAAAACCAATTAATCCAATTAATTATTTTTCCATGCATATTATATTCTAATTTAAACATTTTAAATCACATAAAATCATATTTAATGTCTAGAATTAATATGCATCCAATGCATGTTATGGATTCAATTCGAATTAAACATACATGTAACATAAAAAATATTTTGCATTGACCGGGCTCTTATTTTTCCCTATACTAATCTAATTAGTACAAAAATATCCAAGGCATCCATTGGTCTTGAAAATACGCTACAAGGTGGCGTTGGCTCATTTTGCCACTTCGGTGCTCTAAATTACAATAATTGAAATTTTTACATTGGAAAATAAAATTACAACAATTATAAACAATGGCATTATGGCCTTACATCCCAAAATCAAAACCAAATACAAAAATAAGAGCCGAAAAAATTTACGACCAATGCAAAATTCATCCATCACATTAAAAACAATAATCATTCATCACAAGAATATTATTTTGTGCCTACTCATCTAAACATGAAAATCAATATTTATAACTCTTATAAACACAACTTTAAATGAAAAAGTGAAGGGTTAAGAACACTTTTCAACCTTGCTCTAGATGCCAATTGTAGGAAACGCTTTCCTTGCGCAGCGGAAACGGTTTAGGCACACGGATCAGACTTGAAAATTTTTTATGCCCTTCCCTTGAACTAGCCAAATGCTATTGCCACCACCACCGAAATTTTGCTTCAGTTTTGGCAAAATTCCAGCCCCAAAACAACCCCGGAACAGTCCCCGAACAGCCCCGAATAGCCGGACAAAAATTGGACTGCTTTGGACTCGATTCGCGCCCAACGCACTACAAAAACAACACCTCAAATGTGTGGATAAAGGCTGTGTTCTGGTTCTAATTTTCACTTGAAAACAGCCCCAACACAGCCCCAAAACACCATAAAATATTCCAAAAAAAAATGGATTTAAATGAAACCAAATAGAGTTCTGTTTCACCAAGTAAAGGGGCGACAATGAGCAAAAACAATGCTCATTGCCGTGAACCACAAGAAAGAGATGAAGATGAAGATTTGTTCGACACCACAAAGTCTTCCGAACTATATCTCGTTACCAACGAAAACTTGTGTGGGCAAGACTCACATAAACAATCCTTAAACTATTTAGAGATTAAGTCACACAACAACTCTTGTTATTTTATTTTTATTTATCTTTTGTTATTCTTTAGTTTTCTCAACAACTTGAGAGGTTTTTGGAGAACAAGAAGATGGAGGTTAGGGTTAGAATGAAAGACTTACAAAAGAAAAATCATATTTTCCTTTTTATACTTATGGTTTTAATTTTACAAAATAAAAAAAATCCCTTCATTTTTTCTCCATCAAAAATCGGCCAAGCCTTTATTTTCTTTATTAATTTTGTATTATGCAATATTAATTTCCATAATGGAATTATATGTTACAAAACTAAATAGTTATTACCCTTCAAAAAGGTGTAACTACTAAAATAAAGCCAAAGGTTTCCAAAACCCAAAATTTGAAAATTCCAAATTTAGCCTTACATTAAATTATATCTTTATATAATTTAATTCATGTGATTAAATATCAAATATTTAATAAAACCATATATTAAAATTTTAACATATAGTTCCAAGTGTGACAAAATAATTTTATTAATCATATTAATAATATTTATACCTTTGTGAGTATATAATTGGACTATCCAATTATATTAAATCCGCTATAGTATATCGAGCTAGCACGGGGACCAAATGGACCTACGGTTCTGAGCTTCAATAATCTCGAAATATTAATTAATAATATTTATACCTTTGTGAGTATATAATTGGACTATCCAATTATATTAAATCCGCTATAGTATATCGAGCTAGCACGGGGACCAAATGGACCTACGGTTCTGAGCTTCAATAATCTCGAAATATTAATTAAGCTCTTAATTAAACATTATGAATTATTAACTCCGGGTTATTCCACTAAAAACCCGAAGCTACACTCTCGTTGCCACAGATGATATATTAAGTCCAACCAAGTCGGTGTCCATCGATATAGTCACTACATATAGATTAACCCTTCATGAGTATCTCGTAATTAGAGTCCGGTCATAATATCCGTTATACCCCTCTAATTATTTTTACCTTAAGTACAATTGATTCTCTAATGAACGATTTATTCATAACCATTATGAATTTTAATCTTTCTATTCGTAATAGAAAGACTTGAGCGCTCTAACCGTTCAAGTGCCGAATCAACCATTAAGAAAGATACTCATCTACTTCTCGCAAAAAGGAATGAACTCCATATCTATGTAAAACGTTCCCAGCTACACAACAGACCATGCCCCCAAAGTACGTAGCTTTTGGTCGGGACTGCTACACCAACTTCACCTTTGTAAATCAAAGGACATAGCCTGCCATGCAGGAGTTCGTAGTACACTCAGGATTAAGATCAATCCATATATGACCATCTAGTAGATTGAAATGACTTTCTTGGTTTAGCAGAAATTAAAAAAATATCATTTCCATTTGGTTTTTCTTCCTCTATCTTCAAAATTAATTTTATCTGCAAAAAAAAAATATTTTATTAACTTACAGAATAAGTTCCACCGCATTAGGTTGAACCTCAATGATAATCGCATGTCCATACTTGCAACCAAACTAGAGAAAGAAATACTCAAGCCCTGTCATCGGATGCTAGTTACCAAGCAAGGAGATTTAAACATCTGGATTTTTGAACTTAGACAAATATGTTTGAAATAAGTATGTTTATCACTCTTTAAACAAATTAAAAAAAAAAAAGAACACCATAGCAATGTGTGGGCTCATATCTAGTTATAGATAAATTCTTATTGAGTAACTGGTCAATTATAATTTATAAAAATTTTAATAAGAAACACTGGCTCAATACCGAATTTAAATTCAAATAAATTATATGAAGTAGGGGTTTAATGAATATTTATAAGGGGTGAGAATAGATATGGACTTTCAATATGGGCCCAAGCCCTTTATCTTACCTCAATCATAATCTGTGGCAAGAATTTAAAAGCAGCAGCCAAACCTAACAGATACTAACTAAACTCGAGAAAGCTTATCTAAAAATAATGTCGCCACCAGCTCCCGTCGTCGAGCCACCAGTCGAGGAACCTGAGAAACTTAAGCCTCAGGTATTTTTTTTTTTTTTTTTTTTTTTTTTGGTTTTTAATTTTATATATATATATAGTTTGAATCTATATCGTTAAATGTTGTAGGATGTTGATGAGCCGGTAGTTGAAGATGTTAAGGACGATGAGGAAGAAGATAATGACCAAGACGATGACGATGACGACGAGGACGACGACAACAAAGAAGATGGAGCTCAAGGTTTTTCCCCCTCTTGTATTACTTCTTCTTTATTCTGTTTTTTTTTTTTAATTTATTCTTTAATGAATTTTATTGCAAAATTTTTTTTTTGTCTTACTGAATTTCATTTTCTGTCATATTATGTGTTAAAATGAGCATTGCTTTTTTTTTTTTTTTTTTTTTTGTGCGTGTGTAATTTAGATCTTGCTTTATTGTTATTAGTAGGGGAGTTGAACATATCTTTAACTATAATTTCATATTATAACAAAAATTTTAATATTATTTTAGATTTTAATCTTGTAAATGATATCTAGTTGGTTTTATAATCTAAATGAGAAAATTATTATACTGACACTTAATATTTATATCTCGTTTGTTTGTTTATCAATTCTCAAACAATGTTTCTAATTCACATTAGAGGTTCTCAGTCATCTCACTTTCTCATTTGAAATCATATTCATAGTTATAAATAACTTTAAAAAATATTTAATTTTCTTTCAGATGAATTCCAATGAAATTTAATTTAATTTATTTAATTTAAATTTAAATATTCTTATCGAACTTGAAATCTTAACCGTCACTTTGCAAGAGTTAATTATCAGAAGTTGCATTCAATGTTTAAAAATACGTGGCGGCGCCTCGAGGCGGCCGGCCATTGAGGCGCGAGGCGGACCGCCTCGAGGCGGCGAGGCGGGCGCCTCGAGGACAAAGCAGATCTTTGCAAATCCCTAACCTTATGTTGAAGAATCTTTACAGAAATGATTTCAACCAACTGTTAATTAATTGATGCAGTCTATTCTTTCTAGAACTATTATTGATTAATTTAGAGGGAAAATAAATAAATAAATAATTATATGAATTTGTTACATAAAAAATATTATTAGACTCAAATAGCTAGCCAATGTTGGTTGGAAGACAGATCTACATCAATTGATTTGACAAGATTTGGAATTGTTTATTTTTATTTTTGTATAAAGTGTGTGTTTATATATATTTCCATTTTTTTTGAAAATTTTAATTACATAAAATAGCAACAGAAATTTAAACTTTCAAGATCTAAAAAATTATATTCAATAATTGTGTTTATTCTATGAGTCATTTTGGGGTCCATATATTATACAGCTACATATTATTTGAGGAAACTTGGTAGAAACATGACAGATCAATAAAAAATTAAAAAAAAAAAAGAAAAAAAAAGTACTGCGCGTGAGGCGGCCGCCTCAAGCCGCCTCACGCCGATTTGGTGTGAGGAGGCCTGAGGCGGTCGCCTTGGAAAACCGAAAGAGGCGGCCGCCTCAACGCGCCCTCGCCGCGAGGCGGCGCCTCGAGGCGGCGAGGCGGCGCCTCGAGGCGGCCGCCTCAACCGAATTTTAAAACAATGGTTGCATTATAAATCATAACAAATAATAAAAAATTCATGAAAAAATTATAGAAATAGTTGAAAATAAAATAACAAATAATAATAAACCGAAAACTAAAAAATTGGCTAATTTTTATGGATGACTGCTATTTATATCTCCGATTTTCTATTATGTTTTGTAATAGGTTTTATTTTAATTTTATAAGTTAATAATAAAAAATTAATTATAAAGATTAGGTGTCACGCATGTTTTTTTTTTTTTTATTTTATAGGAGATTATAATATATTTTTGTATTATAAGAGGTAATAAAAAAATTAATTATAGAGATTAGGTACCACATATGTTTATTTTTTAATTTTAATGGTATTTATTTTTATAATTTAATAATAAGAAATTATATTTTTAATTAATTAAATTAATATGTTTCTTATTTTAATAGGAGATTATATTTTTTTATTATAATGAGTTTCTTATTTAAATTTTACAATTTAATAATAACAAATTATAGAGATATTTTAATTCTATAATTTAATAATAAATAGGATATTATATTTTTATATTATTATAAATTCTTATTTTAATTTTATAATTTTATAATAAAAAAGTTAATTTTGGAAATATTTTAATTTTATAATTTAATAATAAAAAAATTAATTGTAGAGATTAGGTACTAAGTATTTAATTCATAGGTTTTTTTTATTTTTAATAAGAGATTACGTTTTTATTTTATAATAGGTTTCTTATTTATTATTAATTAATTAATTAATTAGGTTTCTTATTTTATCGGATATTATATTTTTATATTGTAATACATTTCTTATTTTAACTAGCATAGGGCCCGCACTTTGTGCAGGTTGAGCATATATTTTAGGTGTTGATCTTGTAAATGCTTTGGATTTTATAGTTTAAATGAGACAAATGATTTCTTACGCATAATATTTATGTTATTTGTTTGTCTTTCAGTTCTCAAATAATATTTATAATTCAAATGCAAGAGTTAATAGTCAGAGTCTGCATCCTAAAACACTGTAAATAATAAAAAATTCATGAAATAAAATAATTCAAAATAAAATAACAAATAACAATAAGCTCGAAATTCAAAATATTGGTTAGATTTTGTGGGCGGCTACTACTTATGTTTGTTATTTTAATAGGAGATTATATTTTTATATTGTAATAGATTTTTTATTTTAAATAATTTAATTTTATAATTTAATAAAAAAAAATAATCTTAAAGATTATGTGTCACGTATATTTGTTATTTTAATAGAAGATTATACTATATTTTCTTATTATATTAGGTAATAAAAAAATTTAATCGTATAGATTAAGTGTCATGTGACGTGGTGAGAAAATTTAAAAATATTTAACTTTATATATATATATATTATATATATAATATTATTTAAAATTTAACCAGACAGTAAAATATATTTTCTTATTATAATATGATTTTTATTAATTTAATTTAATAATTTAATAGTGTTTTTTTAGTCTTGCATAAATAGTGTTTGTATCCTTGTGAAGGTACGTGAGTGTGGGATTGCAATCTGCAGTTGCAATAGAGTAGGGGGTGGTGGGTGAAGTGATGTTTCTATTTAAACTATATTTGTTTTTGCATTGACGATACCTGCAACTGATTTTTGCGTCCATCTTGATGATTGGATTTACATTTAAGTTACTTTTATATAAAAAAAACTTGCTCCAATTATTTCTCTATTCGGTAGAAATAGCTAATTGTTTTAGTGTCACTTGTGTTTCATGGTTCCCTGGCATGCAACATTCGCTTATTTCTTCAAGCAATATTTCCGGGCACTTTTTCTAGATTCCATAAGTTTCCAAGGCCTTCTACATGAGTGTACAACCCAAAAGAGTTGGGTTAGAGGCCTTCTCTTTGTTTATGTAGCTTGTTGCATTACGACTCACCATGCTTTTTCCCTTTCACAATTCTTCAAATTTTCCGATCATGTTGTTGCATTGATTTTTCAGATTGTTTTATGAAAGGGCAATAGTCATTCTTATTTAACCATATTTTTCTGGTGCTTTTTCCCCCCTGCAATCTTACTATTAGCTATTGTAACGTATATAGAGATTTACCTGCTTTATATTCTATAATATCCGAGTTCGATGTTCTTTAAGTTAGCTATTTTCATTTAAATGCAACTACAGTGTCTCTCTTATTTCATTTTTGTTTGAAAGATAAAGTTTCTATAGTGATTTTGTTAGAAAAACAGAACAATAATATTGATGAAGGTTTTGACGTGTATTCACTGTCCTTAAAGGAATTATGCCCCCACTATGTTTCTACCGGATTAATGTCAGTTCCTTCAGGATATACAAAGCCAGACATAAATTTCTAGATAGCAATTCTAGAGATTCTCCAAGAGCATGTAACCAAGAATCGTTTTTTTTTTTTTTTTGCCTTTTGAGAGTAAGTAAAAATTATGGAAGTTATTGTATATTGGAAATCAGAAGTGGAAATGCATATATAGAACTCTAAAGTCATAACACTTCAAAAGGACATAGCACTTCAAAAGGACACAACTGTTGGCCTTTAAAAACAGTTAAAAACTGTTTAAGTGCCCATGTGCCAATCTTTGACTTTAAATAATATATATATATATATATATAACAAACATTTACATTTCCCTTCTATATTTTTCCCTCCAAACTTTCCAACACCAATTTGATTTATTTGGTGTAACAAACATTTATAAACTAGCTCTACTCTCAATGATCTTCCTATGTGGGATAGGAAGTCTCCCACTTATCACTAACTATACCAACAGATTTAAGTAGTGTTGGCTGGTTGGTTCAGGTGGGAATGAGGGTTCAAAGCAGAGCAGAAGTGAGAAAAAATGCCGCAAGGCAATGATGAAGTTGGGCATGAAACCTGTTACAGGCGTTAGCAGGGTCACCATCAAGAGAACCAAAAATGTATGCCTTTTTATGTTATTATATTTATGTAGTACTTGTTGGCTAGCAATTTACTTAATTTTTCCTTGTTTTGAAGGTACTATTTTTCATCTCGAAGCCTGATGTTTTCAAGAGCCCAAATTCTGAGACTTATGTCATATTTGGAGAAGCTAAGATAGAGGATTTGAGCTCCCAGCTACAGACACAGGCTGCCCAGCAGTTCAGGACGCCTGACATGGGATCTGTGATGGCAAAACCAGATGCCTCTGCTTCCGCTGCTGGCACACAGCCAGATGAGGAAGATGAAGAAGTTGATGAGACGGGCGTTGAGCCTCGGGACATTGATTTGGTCATGACACAGGCTGGGGTATCGAGAAGCAAGGCTGTCAAAGCTCTGAAGACACATAACGGAGACATTGTTAGCGCTATCATGGAGCTTACTACTTAAAAGAGGTAGTACCTTCGCTTCCCTGCAGTTTTTGATTTCTGTCCACCGAGTTTAGCTACTCTAGTCTTTACTCTTTTCCATCTGTGAGATGACTGAATTATTGCTTAATTTTTGTAGTACTTGATACAATTTCTGTTGCAGCGAGGGTGAGAATCCTCCTGCATGGTTGTTTTTACTCAGTTACTTGATCCATGCTTATCCTGTCGTAAACTTATTGCTTTCTCTGCTTGATTTGTTACGGTGTAAATTTCTTTATCTTGAGTTTGGATAGAGTTGAAAAATAACAGTTCGAATTAAATTTCTATCATCTATGCAATAACTAAGATATAATTCTTGTATTCAAAAAAAAAAAAAAAAGATATGATTCTTAAAAAAAAAAAAAGATATGATTCTTACATATAAAATTAACCTTATTTATCCTTTCTTCTTAATGTTTCTACCGATTTCTAATTAATCCGAAATAATCGGGAAGAGTAATGTGGACATTTTGCATGGTTGAAAATAAAAAATAAATAATTTATTTCTCAAGATTATCCAAATATTACTAAAAATTATTCATTTATGACAAAAATACTAAACAATTTAGGAGTTGTTAGTTAAGCCAATATGAATCATGAATGGGACTATTGTGGTACGAATTTTCTTTTTTCTTATTTAAGAAAATATAATAGAACAATATCCTGTTATAATTTTTTAAATCGAAATATATTCTCATTTTTTCATTGTTTCTAATGGAATCATTATACTTTTTACACAAAATTAACAATTAAAACAAAAAAAAAAAATTAAAAATTGAAATCGTACGATTTTTGGGAAATTGATCAAAATGATATGAAAATTAGTGTTAATTTAAAACAATCAAAATGAGCTGGATTGAATCGATCAAATAACGATTTATAATTAAGCGTCGATTATTTGGATGCAAAAAAGATTTTGTTAAAAATGGATTGGAATAAGCCATATTAGAAGCAGTAGTGATTTGAGGGAAACAAAAGAAGGGAAATTAGTGCAACAAACCAAAAAGTGGTGGGATTTGGTGGTAAAATAGTTTAGAATTTGGTTGTCAGGTCGTGAGTTCGAGTTGAGGGGATGTATTTCTTATAAGAGCTTGAAACAGTCAATGATTTTATTTGCTTCGTTTAAACCTAAGTCGGATAATTTGACAATGGGGTTTTCAATATTGCCAAAAAAAAAAAAAAAAAAGTGCAACAAGGTTGGAAAAATTAGATAACAGCTATCTAGTGCCAATGTGGCCCTCTTTCATATTGGTGCGATGTTTAGGTACAATGAAACAAGCTGAAGGCAGGTTACAAGCAAACAGATCATGTGATGAATGCATTGGATTCAGTTAGGCAAGTGATATAATTCCAAATGAAGGGAAAAAGCAAGGTCCCATTTTCAGAATGACCCACCACAAAAAAAGAATGAAGAAAATGAATGTTATAGTATTTAACTTGTTGGCAACTTCTTTCTTTTGTAAGGCTATTGCGGCCCTGACCCTCAGTTTGGTGCCATAGTCGAGCTTTTAAAAAAAAAAAACTTAGTCTTGATCGTACTCGATCATGACATCCTGACCTGATTCTCTCTATATATATTGATTGGAAGTTTCTTAATTGGGCTAAATTTAGATACAAAATTTTATAGAAATAATAAATATTAGAGCACAACTAGTCTTAGATTGAGGATGCTAATTTTAGGATCCCAATTTATAAAGTAAGGTCCCATTTTCAGAAGACCCACCACACAGAATGAAGAAAATGCAGGTTATAGTATTTAACTTGTTGACGATTTCTTTCTTTTTAAGACTAGCTGCGGGGCCTGTCTTGAGTTTTGGAGCGGATTTGTGAGTTACTAAAAAGGTGACTTTAATTTTGAGCCAAATTTAAAACTTAATGTTGAGTTGAAAAAATAATTAGTGTTTTTTTTTGGGTGAAAGCTTCATTTTTTAAAGATATATATATATATATAATTTCATTTTGTAATAAAAAGGAAAACAATCAGAACGTCTTTATTGTTTTTATAAAGACTAATTTTCACTTGACATATAAACATTAATTAGGTTCCAAAAAGGACGAGAACAAGATTTATAAACTAAAAGAATCATGTTAGAAGAGCTATGAAAACAAGATCCGAAAACTGTGAGATCAAAACCTATAAGCTAATAGAACCATGTCCGAAGACTAATACCTATCTAAACTCATTATTCACACATGTCATTATGAGAACTATACAAAATATGGGTATCTTGATAAAGTGAGGTATCATTTGTTAACTTAGTTGAAAGCTTCATATTTGAGCTAAAGACAAATTCAAACGAAACAAAGGATTTAATAAAATGAAAGGCTTTATTTTATAAGAAACATTATAAAATCCGGAAAAAAAAAAATAATGAAGCTAACATAATAATAAGAAACCAAGTAAACATCAAATCGTATCAAATTACATATCTGAAACAATTAAAAGAAAATTATAAACAGAAGAAAGAATCAGATCATTAGAAATATACGAGGAAAGAAGACGAGTCTTGAGAGGAGCTGGAAGTTGATGGAGAAGTGAAACGAAGATTCCAGAGATGGAGGCTTCGGCTTCGTTGTCGGAGCTGCTCTGTAACTCTTGCCAGTGCCACCACATAATCTTGCAGTAGCTCCGCCATTATTGACACTTTAATCATCTTCTCACTCATCAATCTGTCAAATGAGAATTTTTTTAAGCCAAACCTCCCTTCAAATTCAAAGTTAGGTATGTAGCAGTTTCAAAGTGGCAAAATGAAGTCTAATTTATAAGCTAATGGGATTGACCAATTTTTTCCTATTAATCTCTTCCCGTTTTATTATTATTATTAATAATACATTCTTTCCGGATATATTTACCACTGGGATGGGTCCATCTAACAATCCATCTAAACTCACATCTCATTTTTGAGATCTTCACACTAAAGGTCTCGAAATCAAGATCTTACTTATATATAATTTGATATTGAGGCTAACAACGCTCGACTTATTGGCAATCTCCGCCAGTTATATAAAAAAAAAAAAAAAAAAACATTGCTTTCCTCAATTACATTAAAATATGAGGTTTATTTAATAGCTTTCTCTTGATAAATATACTCAGAATGACTTTTATGGTAAATCAACTTTATGATAACACAATTTGATTATTTGACGAACTTAGAATAAATCAGATCCACTTTTAAATGTTTTAAAAAACCAACCTAAACAATACGCGAAGAAATATCAAAACTTAAAATAAGTCGGCTCTATTTTCAAATATATTTTAAAAAATCACCCTACACAATATACAAAGGAAGACTCAAATCCTTATCCTCAACAATAATATAGAATTTGGTATAGAAGTTGATGAGTTTATAAGCTAAGTTAATTTATATTATCAATCAATATTTTTTATCAAACGATACCCGAGTCCAGATGAAGAGGTATGTCCACAGCTGAAACAGCAAGTAGCTTGCAAATTAATTAAACATTTTAATGTTTGTGATTTGTGAAATCACGTTTTACACTTTCACTATTCATTTGGCTAGTCATTTGATGCGTGAATGTTCTATAAAACTTTTATTTTTTATCCATTTCCACAATCATGTCAAAAGAAACCCAACACAAGTTTGAACACGAGTTCAGAATAGTATGTGCGAATATTCTATCAAATTATTTTAAGGGTGAAAAAATATATATTCTCCAATCATTATATGCTTTTTAAAATTGTTGGGTTTTGAGTGTTAGCTTATTCTATATTAAAATAAGAAAATAGATAAAGGATGAGACTATTTACACTCTATAAATTATTTTAAATTTTGTACACTCACCTACTAAATTTAAATTATTTATTTTTTACTTCACTCTTTAAAATGCCAAAAATAATCCTCATTTAAACCATTTAAATTAATTATCTTTATTACTAAACACACCAAAATAAATATTTAGCACACTAAAAAAATAATTTAGAGTACTCATTTTCTATTAAATTTTATTTGGTTAAGAAATTAACAACAAAATAATATATTTTTACTGAAAATAAAGAATCAAGCTTTTAAGCATAGCATGCTATCAAAAAAGGAAAACAAGAAAACACTGTTAAAACAAAAAATCTAAAAAAAAGGAGCACATTTAATAATTATTCTATGAAGATACAAAACCCATGCAAGCATCACAACCGCAAAAAAAAAAAAAAAAAAAAAAAAAAAAAAAAAAAAAAAAATCTTAAATTCAATAAATCAATATAAATTTATTTGGTATCACCATAAAATTTGAATAAAAAAAGATTAATTATGATTGAATGGGCGTACTTGATGATTGTTAAAAACAATATAATTATATTTACATATAATAAATTGTCCTTAATAATAATTTATATTTTGAATATTTTTGTCAAAAATAATTTTATTAAAATAGGTGTGTTCAAAGTAATTTTTAGAGTACTAATAGCCCCACACTTAAATAAATTTATGAAACTGTGCATTTGAAGTTCGCTGAAACGAAACTTCTAGTTTGCATTTTCCTATTATTAGAAGAAGAAGAAGAGTATTTTGAATTGAAATGGTGTGTAAATTCATTGAACATGTGATCTCGGTATAATGAGTATATATTTGTGGATGATTGATATGGTTAATGAAAATTTGTGTCATAAAGAAATTTCATATAATGTGTGCTTGCACATTTCACATGTATGTTTTTTATTTGACTTTCAGGCTTGATCATATATATAAATTTTTGAATAGATAATTTAAATATATTGAAATTAGATCAATGAATAGTATGATTTTTGATTAGATGATATCTTGCTATCTTACAGAAAAAAAATAATATGTATAATGAGTCTCATATACTTCAAAGAGAGAGTTAATGTGACAAAATTGAAAAATAAGGACAAAAATCCTTCACTTATAAGAATTGTTTAATATATGAGCTAAAATTTAGGGGAATAAAATAATAATTTGCAATCGATGTTGCTTTTTAGATTTTAGTGATGCTGAGTTTGAATATTTATGCCCCAAGGGGTGTGGCTTGGTGGTGAAGGGTCCAGAATCTCACCTTGAGGTTCTGGGTTCGAATCCAGGGGGTGCAACCTCTTGTAAGAGCCTGGGGCAGCCGGGGGTTTTACCTGCGCCGCGGCCCAGAATGGGTGGTTTGGTGGCGGGGTTTCCAACGATTTCAAAAAAAAAAAATAAAAAATAAAAAAAGAGTTTGAATATTTATTCTTCGTGAATAGTATTTCACTGATTAATTCATTATATAGATTTCGGAGTTTCCGTAAAAGATTACTAGGTAAGGACTTGATGACTTGTCTCAAGTTATTACAATCAAGGTAGTTGAGTCGGTAAATTTTTTTCCTTAGGTATATACCATCACTATAAGTGTATCTATATAATAAATTTGGGTGATAACTGAAATTCCCTACAAGTAATACAACAACCAAACTCTATATTCCCAAGAAGGGGGTGAATTGAGTTATTATCTAATAATGCGGAAATAAGATCTTTGCCGATTTTAATACTTTTATCGATTAAGCCTTATGTTGATTTTCTCTATTTCGATATATAACCTATATACAAGTTTCTATTCAATAAGCATGTAATAAATAAAACTTGTGATATGTAAAGAGTTTAAGGGATAGAGAAAATGACAACGTGATTTATAGTGGTTCGGCCAATAGTACCTACGTCCACTCCCCCAAGCCGCGCTTGAAGCTTTTCACTATCAATCGAGTTTTTGTCGTGGCTCACCCGCAACCAAGAGTTTTACCCGAGGTTCACTTCAAACCTTTACACTTTGAGTTTTCTACGTAGGCTCACTCACAAACCTTTACAATTACCCAAACGATGGGATTTCACAAACCACAAGTGTTTTGAATAAAATGTTTGTAAACACACTTGGGCACTCACAAAGATAAAGAAGATTGTGCGAGTTGCTTACTCAAGTGATCTAAGCTCACTACTAAAGATTAAGAAGGTGTAGTGTGTGAGCTTGATGTATGAGAGTGTATGATTATGAAGGTTAAGTAAATTCTCTGTTTTTGCCTTAGTGTAATGTATATGAAGGTTGTGTAACGTTGCAAAAATTATTTGGGGGCTTAATTTATAATAAAATAAAAAGCAGCCCCCAACTCTTCTGTCTGAGACCGGTATGCCGTTGAAGTCATTGATAATGGACCCAATGGGAAAGTTCAGGCCCAATTGGGAAGAGCCCTACCTAGTCAAGGAAGTGATGAGGAATGGAGCAGTGAGACTGTCAGATTTGGAAGGGAATGAGTTCACAAAGCCCATCAACGTGGACAGGCTGAAACAATACTTGACATAAAAAAAGAGAAAGAAAGACTCTTTGGGTTGAAAATCCGCAAAGGACAGCCCAAGTAAAATATAAGAGCATGAGTGAGCAAGAAAAATGGCTAATTGTAAAATCCGTGAGGAATAGTTAGCTACAGAGGTACCTTTGCAATGTAGTCTATTTCCTACATATGTACTAAGAAGTAATGCAAACGTCTTTATAGAAACAAATGTTCAAGATGTTCATAGATTACATAAATTCCAACTAACCGGGAAAGATTAGAGTCAAGTGATCACAAATCACGTCTTTTATTTCTTAGATGGTGGACCATGGTCAGAAGATCAAATAGAAGAAATCCAAGAACGGAGAGGAACCTCGGGAATGATGACAAGCGAGGAGCCTCGAGAATGAGGACAGATCTGAAAAAGAAAGAAAAAAAAAGAAAAAAGAAAAAGAAAAAAAAATGATTAGCTCGCTGAGTTGAAAACCTGAAAAGGCGACTCAGGCAAGATAAGAGCAATCCGCTAAGTTGAAAATCCGAAACGACAACTTAGGCAAAAGATCGGACGAATCTGCAAGACAAATGGACCCAACAGGATCTTGAGCCATGAGACCAAAGAGAACTGAGCGATCACCAGAGGAGAATTGGCCGAAATAAACTATAAGCAGGCCCAGGGGGCGACCAAAGACTTTTATAGGCAAATGGCACCAAAGAGCGCAAGGAAGGCCTAACCAAGGATAACATCAAGCCAATAGGACAAACAAAACCCATCGGAATAGGGAATGCATCCATGCATACATGCATACACATCGCATATACATAATTTTGTTTTGTGTTCGTAGGAAAAAGAAAAAGCGGAGAAGTCGAGAAAATCCTCGAGAATGAGGACGAGCAAGCCGGGAATGACACTCTGGGAATAGAGAATAACCTTGGGAATGAGGACGAATTAGGGGTCGAAATGCCTCACCACCTTTTCGGAATGAATCATAGGGGGCGAGACCCACATTATCAACAGTTTGGGAATGAATACCAGAGGTCGAAGCACCTCATCATCATAAAAAAAACATAAAAAAACTCCCCAGCAGATCAGAGAGTCACGCAGGTGGACCAAAACACCATCACCCATTTGTGCGGGAACAAATCCCAGAAGTCGAAGCGCCTCAGAGATCGAAGCATCTCGTAGGGATGAAGCCCAGGGGTCGAAGCACCTCGCCATCAAATAAACTCAGTTTCGGAATGAATCCTAGAGATCGAAGCATCTCGTAGGGATGAAGCCCATAGGTAGAAGAACCTCGCCATCAAATAAACTCAGTTTCGGAATGAATCCTAGAGATCGAAGCATCTCGCAGGGATGGAGCCCAGGGGTCGAAGCACATCGCCATCAAATCAACTTAGTTCGGGAATAAATCCTAGAGATCGAAGCATCTCACACTAGGAACGGTTCGAAAATGAACCATCTCACACTAGGAATGGTTCGAAAATGAACCATCTCACACTAGGAACGGTTCGAAAATGAACCATCTAACACGAGGAATGGTTCGGGAATGAACCAGAGATCGAAGCATCTCACACCCGGTGGTTTGAGGATGAAGCCCAGGGGTCGAAGCACCTCGCCATCAAATCAACTAGGAACGGTTCGGGAATGAACCAGAAATCGAAGCATCTCACACCCGGTGGTTTGGGAATGAAGCCACGGGTCGAAGCACATTGCCATCAAATCAACTAGCAACGGTTCGGGAATGAACCAGAGATCAAAACATCTCACACCCGGTGGTTTGGGAATGAAGCCCAGGGGTCCAAGCACCTCGCCATCAAATAAACTCAGTTTCGGAATGAATCCTAGAGATCGAAGCATCTCACAGGGATGAAGCCTAGTAGTCAAAATGCCTCACCATCAAATCAGCTCAGTTCGGGAATAAATCCTAGAGATCGAAGCATCTCGCAGGGATGGAGCCCAGGGGTCGAAGCACCTCGCCATTAAATCAACTTCGTTCGGGAATAAATCTTAGAGATCGAAGCATCTCGCAGGGATGAAGCCCAAGGGTCAAATAAACTCGCCATCAAATCAACTCAGTTCGGGAATAAATCCTAGAGATTGAAGCATCTCGCAGGGATAAAACCCAGTGGTCGAAGCACCTCGCCATCAAATCAACTCAGTTCGGGAATAAATCCTAGAGATCGAAGCATCTCGTAGGGATGAAGCCCATAGGTAGAAGAACCTCGCCATCAAATTAACTCAGTCCGAGAATAAATCCTAGAGATCGAAGCATCTCGCATGGATAAATCCCAGGGGTCACAGCACCTCACCATCAAATCAGCTCAGTCCGGGAATAAATCCTAGAGATCGAAGCATCTCGCAGGGATGAATCCCAGAGATCGAAGCTTCCCACAAAAGCAGCAAAACAACAGGTAAGTCCGACAACGGCCGATGAACCAGGTAAGTAAAAATGCATGCATGACTTTGATAGGGTTGTCACTATCACACACTGCACAAGCCCCATCAAAGAGGGGGCGACTGTAGACATTGTATTTTTGCATAAGCCCGATGATGAGCCTCGTATGGAGGCACTACCTGAAAAGTTACGGAAGTTGCGGGAAACGAATGCCGGAAGGAAAGAAAACCTCCAAAATTAGCACCTTATCGGATTCGAACTCACTAGCCAGCCTCAGATTCGCTCAGTCATTTTCTGTTTCAAATCTCAACCTCGGCCCATCAACCCAGCCTCGGCCCAAATCCATCCTCACACCCAAAGCCAATGCAGCTCACGCCAACACTATACAAGGCTCATGCACATGCCCAAATCTTCCTAAATAAAAGAAAATCCCATGAAATTCAAATGCTAAAATCCCTTAAATCACTTTCCAATTTAACAAAGACTTGAAATCCCATGCTCAAATTCTCTCATCAACACTTTCCAATTAAAAAGATTTGAGATTTCCATCACCAAATTTATAAGATTATATTCCAAAATAATTTTCCAAGATTTGTTTCCCTTTTTGGTGATCCATCTAAATTATTATAAAAAGGGACCAAAATCATCACATTGAAGAGGCTTACACACGACAATCACAAGCAAAAAAAACTTAAGGCTCTCTTTCTTCTCCATCTTAGACGCAAGACACACAAACCAACAAACACCCAAAGCCGTGAAATAAACACAAACCAACAAACACCCAAAGTCGTGAAACAAATATAAACCAACAAACACCCAAAACCGAACAAACACAAATCAATTGGGTGTTTGTTGGTTTGTGTTTGTTTCACGGCTTTGGGTGTTTGTTTTTGTGTCTTGCGTCTAAGATGGAGAAGAAAGAGTGCCTTAAGTTTTTTTTCTTGTGATTGTCGTGTGTAAGCCTCCTCAATGTGATGATTTTGGTCACTTTTTATAATGATTTGTATGGATCACTAAAAAGGGAAACAAATCTTGGAAAATTATTTTGGAATATAATATTATAAATTTGGTGATGGAGATCTCAAATCTTTTTAATTGGAAAATGTTGATGAGGGAATTTGAGCATGGGATTTCAAGTATTTGTTAAATTGCAAAGTGATTTAAGGGATTTTAGCATGTGAATTTCATGGGATTTTCTTTTATTTGTGAAGATTTGGGCATATGCATGGGCCTTGTGTGGTGTTGGCATGAGCTGCATGGGCTTTAGGCGTGAGGATGGATTTGGGCCGAGGCTGGGTTGATGGGCCGAGGTTGAGGTTTGAAACAGAAACTAACTGAGCGAATCCGAGAATGGCTAGTGAGTTTGAATCCGATAAAGTTCTAATTTTGGAGGTTTTCTTTCCTTCCGGCATTCATTTCCCGCAACTTTCGCAACTTTTCAGGTAGTGCCTCCATACGAGGCTCATCATCGGGATTATGTAAAAATACAGTGTCTACTGTCGCCCCCACTTTGATGGGGCTAGTGCCTCCATACGAGGCTCATCATCGGGATGCTTCGATCTTTGGGATTCATCCCTGCGAGATGCTTCAATCTCTATGATTTATTCCCAGTCTGAGCTGATTTGATGACGAGGTGCTGCAAACCCTGGGATTTATCCCTGCAAGATACTTCGATCTCTAGGATTTATTCCCGTACTGAGTTAATTTTATGGCGAGGTCTTTCGACCCTGGGCTTCATCCCTGCAAGATGCTTCAATCTCTAGGATTTATTCCTGAACTGAGTTGATTTGATGGCGAGGTGCTTCGACCCTTGGGCTTCATCCTTGTGAGATGCTTCGATCTCTAGGATTTATTCCATAATTGAGCTGATTTGATGGCGAGGTGCTTTGAACCTTGGGCTTCATCCTTGCGAGATGCTTCGATCTCTAGGATTTATTCTCGAACAGAGTTGATTTAATGGCGAGGTGCTTCAACCTCTGGGCTTCATCCCTGTGAGATGCTCCGATCTATAAGATTTATTCCCGAACTGAGTTGATTTGATGGCGGGGTGCTTTGACCCTTGGGTTTCATTCCCAAACTACCGGGTCTGAGATGCTTCGATCTCTGGTTCATTCCCGAACCGTTCCTAGTTG